>JAAAKM020073195.1:69458308-69560414 GCA_010016025.2 Alatinidae sp. Z8VKAUB7J3 | reverse complement strand
GGAACAATTTTTCTAATTCTTGATTTTGATTCTAATTTTTAATTTTAATTGTCAATTTATTTTTATTTCATTGTTTTTTATTCCAATTTGTATCGATATTTACTGTTATCGATATGTACATCGATATCGGTATCTATTATATCGATATATTCAACTCTATTTTGTTGCCGCAAGAAAATGAAACAAAGTTCCTCATTTCTCATTGCCAACACTGTGCGCAATGAACTGATTTCGGCCGATTGCTTCTCGATCTGTACCCGCAATGTATTTCACTCGCATTAATGAATTATTATGTGGAAAACTTCCAAAATATGTATCTGGATAAAGGCTTGAAAATGCAAAAAAAAAAAAAAAAAAATGAAAAAGTGAGAAGGCCCAGTAACTATGGCTCTTGGGATGTCGACCCCCCCCCCCACACAAATACACAACCCTCGGGGCAAGAAAGACCCATGGTCTTTTTTATTTAGAAACGGAGCTAATCCGACGCTCCAAAGAGCCGCATGAACACCGGTGCACCTAGGATCACCACGAAGATGCGCAAGACGTGGTGGGCGATGACGAAGGCCATATCCGCGCCCACGATCAGCGCCAGAACCGCCATTTCGGCCTGCCCGCCCGGCGCGAAGGCCAGCAATGCCTCCATCGCAGGCGCGAGGTCGAAGAGGATGACCGCCTCGGTGAAAATCAGACTGATCACGCCAATCACCAGGCAAAACCCCAGACCCGCCGCAATGTCGCGGCGCAACTCCTGACCGGTGATGCCGACGTAATTCACTCCGACGGTCATGCCGATGAAGAACTGCGCGGCATAGATCGCCTCCGCCGGGGGGCGCTGATGCAGGAAACCGGCCAGAGAGATCGCAGCCGTCAGGATCAGCGGCCCGAGGATCGATGCCCCGAACATGCCGAGCCACTTGGCCGCGCGCCATCCGATCAACCCGCAGACGACCATGATGGCGATCTCGCTGACCGGGATGGCCGTTGCGGGCTCGCCTGGTGGATTGTCGAGCGAGACATCCCAGACCAGTTTCAGAATGAAGGGCAGGGCGACCACCACCACCAGCACACGCGTGGCGTGGATCAGGCTCAGCGCGCGCAGGTTACCACCCGCCTCCTCACCGAAAAGCAGCATGTCCTGCAAGCCACCCGGCATGGCGGAGTAGTAGCTCGTCGCGAAATCGTATTTCCAAAGCCGGTGGAAATAGGGAACGCCCGCCAACCCGATCACCGCGATCATCACCGGGATCAACAGAAGCGTCGGCCACATGCCCAGCATGCTCACCAGCAGCACCGGTGTGAAGGTCGCGCCAACCGCCACGCCCAGAACCGCGCGCATGGCGTCATTGAGCGGCTTGATCCCTCTCATCTGTAGACCCAGAAGGGCGGCAATCAGCGAGGCGGTGATCGGCCCCAGCAGCCATGGCAGGGGCAGATGCAGGGCATGAAACGCCCAGACCCCGAGAAGAGCGACGGCAAAGGATGCAAGATAAGGTTTGGCGCGCCGCAATCGGGACATGCGGCGCAGATTAGCGATCCGTCCGACAATGGAAAGGGGCGATGGCTCAGGCGCGGCCCATGCCGACCAGACGCGATACCGCACCGGAAATTGCAAAGAACAACGCCGCGGCACAGACGATGGTCGGGCCCGTCGGCGTGTTCAGCATGAAGGCTGCCTGCAATCCACCCAGGGCCGAGGCCACGCCGATCATGGCGGCGGCCACGGCCATGCGCTCCGGCGTCTGGGCGAAATTGCGGGCTGCGGCGGCCGGGATGATCAGCATCGCGGAGATGAGCATGGCGCCCACCACCTTGATGGCGACGGCGACCATCATCGCCAGTGCGAGGATCAAAATCAGTTCCTCGCGCCGCGGATCGAGGCCACTGGCACGTGCCAGATCGCAAGCGTCGCCGCATTCTTTAAAGAGTCAGCCTATGGGAAACCGCAGGAACACATACGTATTCGATATGGACGGCACGCTGGCACTGGCGGACCATCGCCGTGAGCTTCTGGCTGGCGAAAGGCCGGACTGGCACAGCTTCAACAAAGCGTCGTTGCTTGATCCGCCAAACGAGGCTGTGGCCAACGTGCTGCGGGCGCTGTTTGACGCAGAATTTCAGATCTGGATAGTCAGCGGCAGGAGTGACTCTGCGGAACTTGAGACCAGAGGCTGGCTGACCAAGTACCAGATACCTTTTCACCAGTTGCTGATGCGTTCTGCGCCTGACAACAGAGCGGACGATGTGCTGAAAAAAGAATGGGCGCTGAAGTATGAGTTCTGTGAAACGGTATTGGCAGTGTTCGACGATCGTAACTCGGTTGTGGCCATGTGGCGAGAGTTGGGGATACCGTGCTTTCAGGTTGCGGAGGGAGATTTTTGATGGGTTTCCTAACTCTTTGATTTAGGTTGTATCTATGGGGGACTACCGAATCGACCTCCCAACTGGTTTGATGTAATTGAAATCGACAACCGGCAGTTCTGAAAAGTACCCCAAGTTCGCTAGTGTGTAGTTGCCCACCGAGTTGTAAAAGGGAGCACCGATTGCGGCACACCACCAAAAAGCGGCACCAAACCCGCGCGAGAAGCTAGACTCTAAATTAACATGTCAAAGTTCCAGACCCGGTAGTCCATGACCACGAACAGCCACGCTCGGTGTTGTAGTACCAACCTGGAGATAAATAGGACCAATTGCCACCAGCCCACCAAGCTCCACAACCACTACCACTACCACTACCACTACCACCGGAACTGTAAATCGACATCCAAAAAGCAGAGTTTTTGTGTACAAGATCATTGTAACGACTTTCAACATCAATCGGATGTAGAACGACGTTCTGGACAACCGCATTTAGGGTCACTTTCACAGTAATAGCTTGCACGGCGAGCACACGCCCTAAACTAACCTCATGTTCTGAGAAGTCTACGTCGGCCGTGTCATTGTTTAATGGGTTTCTGATCTCCAACGGTCTTGCGTAGCTACCGTAAAGATACGACCCTACCCCGAAGTATGCGTAGTCATGTACGGTAAAGCAGGATGGGCATTGTACCGGTGCGATAATTCGCTGCGCGAGGACTTCTGACACAAGTGATAGTGATATGAGCGCAAGTGTGACCGCATGAACTCTAGGCATCATTTTTTGCTACCTCGTCGCTAATTTTTGTTTTTAGCTTTGTAACCTGCTCCCTCAAATCATCCATTTCAGCTGGCGATACTCTGTCTTGCAACGTCGCCCACAGATCAGTTGTGTCGGCAAAAGGATTATGGCGCTCTTCGGCAAGTTCCTCGAAAGCCAATCGGTGAACAATAGCTATACTTTCACCGGGTCGGGGTCGGCCTTAACTTATAGTTGGGTACTATGGATGGGTATGAAATATCTAAAATGAATTATAAGGCCATCGTATCCACGGTTTCGAGGCAATTTCTTTAAACAGCTCTTTTTTACAGGTATTTCTCATGGACACGGGCAGAGAGACCAGGGGTAAATGCTCCCATGAAATAAGATAAAACAAAAGCATGCATCTAAACAGGAAAATAGAAACGTTTGGCGAAAAGAAAGCTCCTAGTAACATATAGTCTTCTCTTTTGGGAAATTTCTCCTTCGCTTTCTGACTCCTCGAATCCTCCCTCTTTTGTATCAATAAATATGATTGCAATCTTTCATAATACAAAGAAAATATTTTTATGCAGTAAGGAGCGAGCATTCACCCTGCAGCGCCAATATTACAAGCTCTGTCCTATTCCTAGGAATAAAGGAATATTAGAGAATAAATAACTAAACCTTGTTCTTGTCTCACAGTTAGTTGGAAATTTGGGCATAAAAATATGATTTCTGAGACTTCAAACATATTTTCACCCCTCCCCTCCCCCTCATCTACACGAAGATCGACCGGCCCTCCTTCCTAATGGCTGCTGTATAAGTATCATAACTGTACATTGCTCCATCCAGCCTCAAAGGAGTCAACTTATTAAATGAAGTTTTAAAATGTTTGCACTAGCTGTTTATTTTGTATGGACATTGTGACTCTTAAGGAGCGAATGCACCACAGCGTGGCATTACTCCTTCTTAAACTGGAGAGCTCAATATAAAGTTTTTCTATAATTTGAAATCGATTGGCTATCTCAGCATTACCCCGTCTTTTGGCCCCGTTTGGATCTGATCTTTGGCACCATAAAACAAAGTATTTTCTGTGGCGCGATCTATTTCTAAGCAAAATAAAACATTGCGTATGACAAAGATGAAAAAATAATAAATGAACAGTAAAACTAATTTCTGAGAAATTTAATGAAAATATCACGGTTCATTTGAGCTGTGGACTTTGTCCAATCCTGGGTCAATCATGGTAACACCATGGTTTCCACACTTGGCAATGCTCTTCTATCAACAAGAGTCAAAATCCTGCACAAACATTCCCAATCCTATTAGCTCCGACTCCTTACATACGTCTTTAAAACATATCAATAAAATCATTATATCAATATGGCTTAGTAGTTCGTAATGGATAATTTAGATAGGAAGAGGTTTTCAGCCCAAATAGGGCCAACCAAAAAAACAAAACCAAGAAGAATTATTCAATTAACAAAATTAAGTGCAAATGCTGTGTCATTTACTAGGCTATAGTTTCCTCGGGGGGCGCCACTCCTCAAGTCGCCCTTCAGCATTAATTGCAGTTACGGTTCTAATTAGGAAAACTAGGGAAGTCTCCCCCTTACGCCACGCTGAGGCCACAGAATCAGGATTTCCTTATCGGTTATAGCTTTTCCTTAAATACATTCAATTGAAATATTGCTAGATAGTCATTTTGTTACCAATATTCCAAAAATCATATAACAATGTCTTTAGGGTGGATAAAACCCCCAATGGGCAAGAGTTGTAAGTTATGCCCAGGGCATACAAGGTTTTTATGGAACGGGTAGTTGTATAAACTTTGGATCGGATGGAGCTCATTTTATTGGAAGTCGGATTAGTGCCCTTTTTAAGAGTTAAAAGTGAGAGGAGGGACCTCAGTCCCCCAAAACCTATCATTCCCCAAAACCTGTTCGATCGAAATTTAATGAGACCTATTCTGTTCAGCATTGTTGGAAGGTCCAGTTTTTGGGGATATCAACCTCCCCACAGTCCTCAGGACAAGGGCTGTAGGCACTTCGTTCATTGTTTAGACATAGTATATGTTATCGAAAAGGGCATGTATGTTTGAAATTTACTTTCCAAGAAGACAAAGAGTATTCAGATGAGCATTTCAGATAATGTTTAGGGGAGTGTTGAACAAAATCAAAACTATGGATTGTCAAAAGGGTACAACACAGGAATAACTGAGTATATTAATTTGGAAAATTCAGGAAATGATAAGAGATATGATCAAAAAGGCAGTATGACACTACTCTATTCACAGCATAAAGGAGAAATTTGACAAAATAGAGTATCTCCAGAATTGATTTGGGTATTAAGTTGAAGCTTTCAGAGAATACTTCCAGGGGAGGATCGTCTTACCAGAAAGCAATAAGTGCACAGTACTGCTAATACTACTGTTACTGCTACATATACTAGTGCTACTTCTATTGCAACTACTTGTAGGGCTAAGAGCATTGAGATGAAAATTTCAAGAAGTATATGAACATACAGGTTATCAAAAGGACATATCAGCAATGTCATAGCAATGGCTAATTGCATTGAGTTGGAACTTCCAGGGCTTGACGAGAGAGATGTTCTACTCACCAAAAGGAAATATGTTATGTTAATGCTACTGCTGCTAGTAGTACTACCGCTATCTAATACTATTAATAGTAATATCAATGCATCTACTGTGACTACTATTACAACTATGCCTAAGGATATGAAGGTGAAATTTTCGAGGAATTTTGGGGGATTTGAACTGAATCACAATACACCGTCTGTATACATATTGTCAAAAGGGTGTAACAGCAATATCTTAGGAAAAGTTTGGTGTGTGAATTTGAAACTAACAGGGCTTGTTGTGAGGGATGTTGAACTAGCCAAAAGAAAATACTTGCATCCTAATGCTACTGCTTTTACTCATATTACTGTTACTATTATTACTATTTCTATTACTACTACTGCCACTAAAGCTTACACTACTACAATTAATTCTATTGCTACTACTACTACTACTACTACTACTACTACTACTACTACTACTACTACTACTACTACTACTACTACTACTCTGATGGATATAGTGGAGATTTTGGTTCTGTAGGTGTTCTAAAGCCTGGTGACACATATGAATTCTTATTTACCGAACTACAAGAGGTTCCATATCATTGCCAACCACATCCTTGGATGACAGGTACAATCATTGTAGAGAAGAGCAGGTTCTAGTATGGCATCTTATCGTTTGTAAAGTACTAAAATTAAGTACATCAAGATCTTAAGAAATTAAGATCATATATGCTACCAAGGGAAAACCCACAATGAAATCTAAATTTGTGATAATTCCGATCATTGCGTTTGTTGCAGCAGGTTCTGCATATGCAGTTTTTATTTCATCATATGATGAAAACTCGATGAATTTAGATATGGAACGGCAAGTCGGAGATATAGATACCTCTTTGGCATCCCCGATACTTGGTTCTGCTTCTGCACCTGTAACCATAATCGAGTTTGGAGACTATCAGTGTTCCAACTGCAAGAAATGGTTTTTGGATACAAAACCAGACATAATGACAAATTACATAGAGACAGGAAAAGCAAACTTGATCTTTGTAGATATAGCTTTTTTGGGTAATGATTCTGTACCTGCATCAATGGCAACTTATTGTGCTGAAGAGCAAGAAAAATACTGGGATTACCACGCATTTCTTTATGCCAATCAGATGAGAATTGATAATGGTTGGGCAAGTATTGATAGTCTCAAGGGATATGCAAACAATCTGGGATTGGACATGGGTTTGTTTGTTAGCTGTATTGATTCGAGCAAATATGAAAAACGTGTATCCTTCAATACGGAGGAATCTAAAAAGAATGGAGTGACAGGAACGCCTACATTTATCATTGTAGGTCCTCAGGGACAACAGGAAAGAATCTTGGGGCCACAACCATATCCTGTTTTTGAGAGAACCATAGAATCCATGCTTTGACTTTATCTGATCAAATCGGTTTTTCATTTGTAAAGCCTACTTGTTAAGTATCAAATGATGATTATACCCACATGTCATCTCAAGTATTGATAAAGAAATCAATGGTGTTGATTGCCTTTGCATTGTTTTCACTTATCTTTATTGGTATGATATTTTCACTGGAAATATCCTCTTCTGCAATACAGGGTCAGGAACATACCGCCTATCTGTCATGGCTTGTAATTGCATATGTTGCAGGTCTTTCCATGATAGTCTTGCCCTGCACTCTTCCACTTGTGTTCATAATTGTTCCATTAAGCATGGGCAAAGGATACAAGAAGGGGCTTGCAATGGCGCTGTTGTTCAGCTTAGGACTTGTAATCACCATTACTTCTTACGGTGTTGGCATTGCGGCAATAGGACAAAGTGCATCACTTGATCAAGCATCGACTGTAATGTTTCTGGTTGCTGGAATTGCAGCTTTTGTCTTTGGATTATCGCAGCTAAAGATGATTTCTCTAAAATTACCCTCTTACCTGAGAATTAAAATGAATAAAAGTTACTGCTTTGCAGTTTATACAACGGTTTTAATAAACTGGCTTGTAATATTTCCCCTTGAGGGTAAAGGCACCAATTATTTGACAGTTTTTGTAAAAAACAACTTTTTCTACTGTGGAAGGCTTAATTTAAGACTTTTGGATTGAAAAGGGTTTCACTATGTAGGGTAAAAACATCTAGGAATCTAACCGTTTGATTAGAAGTTTCATCAGAAGAGTACAAAACTGCGATTTTCTGGAATTGAACCGTTTTCAGCTACAGATTCGACAGAACAAAAAAATTGCCTGTTTTCGACGTAAGTCGGAACTCAATTTGACACGTATCGAAATATTTTGGGAAGGCTTGTGGTGGATCCTGATGCATTCGACATGCCTATTCTTTTTACTTTATTTCTTCGTATCTCTTCAACTTTGTTTAATGCATAAAATTTTAAATTACTATTCAGATAGTGGAAGCAAAAAATTGAAGAAGTTGTCTCTAGTATAGGAACGAAATTGGATAATCATATGGAGTGTAATCTTATGACCTAGGTCATATGACTTCTTTTTCCCACTGTGTTGTATATATGCCACAAGAATATTATCTCCAAACGTTTTCTGGAATGGCCCACTTCCTCTCAGCTTTAACGGTCATGTAAAGATTTCTTTGTTGTTCACAGTGAAAATGTTGTCACCTTTTGGCCATTTTAAAGTTAATCTGCCATTTTAATCCACTTTAAAATTTTTAGTTTTTACTATTCTTTGTCTGGAAAGTTCAGAATCTACTCTGGAAAGTGCATGTCCTACTTAAGATTATTAGAAATTTGTGACACCAAGGAGTTTAACATGTTTCCCTAGTGTTTCAGGTAGGATATGGTCTGAGAAAACAGGAGTGGATTTCAAGAATTCTGAGAAGTTTATCGTCATTATAGTTGACTTGGTGGAATTTGCTTTCATATGTAAATTCTTAACTTCGTCCAGAAATCGGGTAGGATTTTGATGGGGTCACTTTTGATATTTCTATGACATGCTTCAAGGATCAGCAAGTCATCTACACAAGGCCGTATCCACGGGGAAGGAGTTTGAACCCTCCCCCCCGAAATATTTGTCCGACTCGTAAAAAAATAACAAAAATGCATATAAAGAAATTAGCATGCGTTTTGCAAAGTTTTTTTTTTTAATGACCCTCCTCTCCCCCCTCTCAAAAAAATGGATACGGCCTTGTGTACATGACAATCTTAATCATAAAAATCAACCCTAATTATAAATACTAACTACGGTATATAATTATGATATATAGTTATGACATATAATTATATAGTTATTATAATTATACAGTTATATAGCCTAATTATATAGTATAGGGGGCGGGGTTGGAACCCCCCCCCCCGAAATATTTGTCCGCCCCGTAAAAAAAAAACAAAAATGAGAATAAACTTTATGAACTTTTCATTGCCCTCTTAACGAATCAATTATGACCCTAAATTTACGATATGTGCACCCCAGAAACTGTCCGTGAACGCAAAAAGCGGCAGTTGGCGTTTTCATCACTTGTGCACATATTCTGCTTGTTTTTTCTTGTTGTTTTTTCATGAGTTCAGTTAAATGCTTTTAATCTGTGTTAAAGTACATAACACAACAGTACAAAATACACCAGCACAAAAAAAACTCCAATCTACTTGTTCATTTTGGCAAAATATGACGAAATTAAGGACGACTTTGGTTCGTCTACTCATCTCTGTATCCGCTCAGTCTCTCTCGTTGCCTCATCTTCTTCTTCTGGCTCAAAGTCTCGATTATACTTTGTGCGAGGCTTATTTCTAAAAAGTCTTCGGCACCTAAGGTTTTTTTCAGCTTCTCATTGGCTTTTTGAAGAAGCCTTTCAGCTACTTGTCTCTTCTTCTTTTCAACCGACTTCTTCTCCATCAAAACTTTTTCCAGGTGTTCAATGGTCTTCTTCTCAGATAACATCCTCTTTTTTCCCTCTTCTTCTCTTGTCTTCTTCTCTTCACCGTCTTTCCTTTTGGAAACCTCTTCAGGCTATCTAGATCACTGAGTTTCAAGGTACAGTTTACAGCTCTGGCACGCATTTCGCCCCACAATCAAGAACTTTCTGGTAGTAGGGACAAATTTGGACATGTTCTCAAACTTCTTTGGAGCGTCAGAGACTATAAGTCTAGTATTGAGCATTTTGACTTTCATCGATGATTTTTCCTCGGTCATGATCCGTCGTGACCGGAAATAATCACGTTCAACGTCAGCGTTCGTATGTGACTTGCAGAGAGCTGCTTTTACTATCTTTGAAACAAGGGGATGATCTATGCTTGATGGTTTTTCTAGACTGAAAACCGAGTTCCATAAAACATCAATCCTCGATGAAGTCATGTTCTTACGTGAACTCAGCTGGAGTAAGTTTCATTCGTCACTGGCAGCTTCAGTATTCACACGGAGGCATAAATTCAACAATTTTCACAAAGTCACTTGTTCTTGTCTCAGGATTCGAACCATACAGCCGCAGGCCCCGGAAATGCAGAAGGACATTTGCTTAGTGATTTCTCTTCAATATGGCGGTAAGAGACCAAGTAAGCAGTCCTAGCACTACTTTGGAAGTTCAGAGAATCAACTCTTTGTGCCGTCGACGGACATTCTTCCACGCCTCACCGCATGCTGCTTTATCTAATGGAAGAAAATCTTCGCTCGAATGGGAATCTCATAAAAAGTTTTAAACAACTCTTGAACATTTGCTTCGCTTGTCCTTTGTGAGGAAAAAGACAGCGAACACAAGTGCTTTCCAGCTGATCATAAGAAAAATATGAACTTTATAAACTTTTTTTTCTAAATTATGAACCATTTATGTTTCACGATAGAAGGGACCAAGCACGGTCGTTACGGTCTCGCCGTGAGTGGGGCGCTTGTCGAGCATGTCGACCAGGACCTCCATCCCGATGATATCGGCGATCAGGATGAACTCGTTGCGGGCATCGTCGGAAATGTCGCCGGCACGGCGCAGCCACTCCATCGATTCCAGCCACTCCTCGTAGGTCAGGTTCACGTCGGCGCAGAAGGCATGCAGGTGCTTGATCGCGCTGGCCATGATTTCCCGATTGCGGTCCGGGATATCGGGAGACATCGACTGGACCACCGCGTCCGTAATGTTGTCGAGTGTGATGTTTCGCATGACTGGTTCCTCCGCGTCGTCGCGATGCGTGTTTGTATGCTGCAATAAGGCACGCGGCGACGAAAGAGCTCAATGCTCCGAGCGGTATGCGGCGATACCTCAAGAGGTATGAGATTCGCCAACTCATGACGAAATAGGTATCGCCTTAGACTGCCACCGGCATTGAAGGCGGCTGCCCGTCCGCGCAGTTTGCAGCGCACGGGAGGTATTCCATGACACCCATCCTGACAATGCAGAACGTTTCAAAGAGCTTCGGGGCTTTGAAGGTCACCGATGCCGTGGATCTGACGCTGACACCCGGCCAGGCTCTCGGGATCATCGGCCCGAACGGTGCCGGCAAGAGCACGCTCTTCAATCTGATCGGCGGATCGCTGCCGGTCTCGACCGGCTCGATTGCGTTCAAGAGCCAGGATATCACGCGCCTGTCGGCTGCCCGACGCTGCCGCATGGGCATTGCACGCTCCTTCCAGATCCCCCAGCCGTTCGTCGGCATGTCGGCCTATGAGAACCTGCTCGTTGCGCAAACATTTGGCGGATCATCAGACCGGGCTCGATGCCGCGATATTCTTGTTCTGACGGGCCTGATTGCCAAAGCGGATCGGCCGGCCGGCGCGTTGACGTTGCTGGAGCGCAAACGGCTGGAACTCGCTCGGGCCCTGGCCACCGATCCGAAGCTGTTGTTGCTGGACGAAATTGCCGGCGGTCTGACCGAGGCGGAATGCCGCTCGCTGGTGGCGACGATCCGCAGCATCCACGAGACGGGCGTTTCCATTATCTGGATCGAGCACATTGTTCATGCCCTGACGGCAGTCGTCGAACGGCTGGTCGTGATCGATCACGGCCGGATTGTTGCCGACGGCGCGCCAGCCAGTGTGATGGCAGATCCGATGGTCCAGGAAATCTATTTGGGGATCGAAATCGATGACCAGGCTGCTTGAGACACGCGGCCTGGAAGCTTTCTACGGAGACTTCCAGGCCCTCTTTGGAATTGACTTCGACCTGGAGTCTAACGAGACCGTCGCCATCATTGGCGCCTACGGCGCCCGCAATTTGACATTTCTCAAATGTCTGTCAGGCCTCCGCCCAACCCGCGGCCAACACCCCCTGAGAGCCGCGACACCTTTGACATCATTGACGAAATTCAGGAAAACCTGGCGATTGACGTCACCCCAGCGAGTTGGCCCATCGGGGTCGGGCGCGATTTTCTGGGCTGCTACGATCTGTTGCGCGACCGGCTGGAGTTGATGGACCGCGCCGACCGCAACAAGGTGGCGGAATCGATTGAGATCAACGGGCTCGATGACCCGAAACTCGCCGAACATGTGCCTGCTGATCTGCTCGCGAAGTTCCTTGAAGAGGTCGAAATGGCCAAGGAGCTTTTGCCTGCATTGGACGAAAAGGCGCTGCTGGAAGGCACCATGACGCCGATCTGGTTTGGCTCGGCAATTAACTCTTTCGGCGTGCAGGAACTGATGAAAGGCATTGCCGAGTTCGGCCCCGAGCCGCAACCGCAAGCTGCCACACCGCGCCAGATTTCTCCCGAAGAAACAAAGGTTTCCGGCTTCGTCTTCAAAGTGCAGGCCAATATGGACCCCAAGCACCGCGACCGCGTGGCCTTCCTGCGTATGGCCTCAGGGCATTTCAAACGCGGCATGAAATTAACCCATGTGCGCACCAAGAAACCGATGGCGGTGTCGAACCCGGTCCTCTTCCTCGCCGCCGACCGCGAATTGGCGGAGGAAGCCTGGGCGGGCGACATCATCGGCATCCCGAACCACGGGCAATTGCGCATCGGCGACACGCTGACCGAAGGTGAGACCTTGCGCGCAACGGGCATCCCCTCCTTCGCGCCGGAGCTTTTGCAAACGGTGCGCGCGGGCGACCCGATGAAAGCGAAACATCTGGAAAAAGCGCTGATGCAATTCGCCGAGGAAGGGGCCGCCAAGGTGTTCAAGCCGATGATCGGCTCGGGCTTCATTGTCGGCGTCGTTGGTGCGTTGCAGTTCGAAGTTCTGGGCTCGCGGATCGAGCTGGAATACGACCTGCCGGTGCGGTTTGAGGCGTCGCAATTCACCTCCGCACGCTGGGTCACCGGCGACAAGACGGCGGTGGAGGCCTTCTGTCAGGCCAACAAGCAGCACATCTCCTACGACAATGACGGCGATGTCGTGTACCTCACGCGGCTGCAATGGGACATTGACCGGGTGGAGCGCGATTACCCGGATGTGACCCTCTCGGCGACGAAAGAGATGATGGTCTGACGCACCTCACCCCGCGTCGATTAACCCAATCTTAAGCACAACTGGCTGACCCTCCCGGAGATATTTCGGGGAGGTCACATCATGCGCGACACCGTCTATGCGTCCTGGCTGGACGGCCAGCCGGTCAATGCCAACACCGCCGCAATGCGGCAACGCGCGCTCCTCAGGGTCGAGCGTGAATATGGCTGCGATCTGGATGAGGAATATGACCGCGATGGTCTGACGGAGCTTCTGGGCGGGTTTCAATACTCAACCGAGGACGCCGCCCGCGGGTAAGAAAACAGTGAATAGTAAGTCAAATGTCTTTTTACTAATTTATTCAGTGCGTAAACTAGTATATTCAAAATTAACAAGACAAGTTTAATCCATATTGAGGGATTGCATGCTATGTTACCCAAGTATTGACCCTGATTTCAGTTGTTTGGAGTCTTTACCAGCACACTTTTATTTTTGTCCAATCATTTGGCCAATTATTAGCCCAATCATTATTATTAGTAGCCCAATTATTAACCCAATTATTTATTATTAGCCCAATCATTTTCGGCAGTCCACTAAGGCACAAGGCATGATAAAAATACGACTAATTAAGGCCTGAGAACCAGAAGTTTTTTGCAGCACTTGCAATTCTTAATTAGATAAATAAGTTAACTGATGGCACCCATAAATAGCAGAGTGTTTACATTTATCTTTCAATTCAGTCTTCTCTTAGTATTCGTCACCTATTAAACGTGTACTAATTAAAGCAGAAGTTATTTCCTTTGAATTAACGTTAAGAAGACTAAGCCGGTTCGACTAGGAACACTGATAGCGAAAAATTGATCTTAGTATTGACGCCATAAGAACTTTATGTGCGCACATAGCCACTATTCCTTTCTTCTTTTAATGATTTAAGATGACGAAGAAGGTTTAACAGTGATTCCCTCAGGGCAAGATGCAGGTGCTGGTTACGTAATATGGAATGTTTTCTAAAAGACGCAGTTGCATGTTAAGAAGCGTTTACTTTTTGTTGTTACGTAATAAGAAATGTTTTCTAAAAGATTTCTTTGGTTGTTCCGCAATAGAGCTTTTTTATTTTTGGTTTTTACGTAATACAGAGTGTTCAATTTTGGTTTTTTCATAGTTGGGATTGTTTTCCCAAATCCGGATTTACTTGATTGTTACCTAAAAGGGAATGTTATTGTAGGTTAGTAAATGGGACAGTCCCGCTTCTAAAAAAAATTGATCGTGGTCCAATATTTACAGGTGAGGGTGACTTAATAGTGTGCGATTTACTAGATTTGCTTTAGTATTAAAAAAGAGGCCAGTACGTCGACATCAAGGATATTATTCTCTAGTAATGGATGCTTTTATTCTATTGGATATTGAAGGCGGTAGCAATAGCGAAATGAGGCCTAGTGTGTCTATCGTGGCAGTCGAAATTACAAGGAGTTGCCGTCTAACCCTAAAATGGCATGAGATATTTGCATGATATGCTACATCATTAAGAAAAATCAAGTCGAATGAACAGTTATGCTTTGCAGCAAAAGCGAATATGTAATGCTCTTAGGTCACTCGGCTCGCTGCAACTGAAGACTGTATTACCCCAACGGTCAACTGCCTGGAGGGAATCTTTTCCGGGGGTCCTTAACGCTTGTTAAGGCGAGCCTGCCGGGTTCAAAACACCCAGTACTAGGAGTCTTAGGTGGAGAGAACGTTAACACCCGAGGGGCTGGCGCTGCGCGCCGCCGCCAGTACCGGGTTTCGTGCACCTTCGCTGGCGCAGAGCTTCTTTGCCGGTAGTACCAGCAGTTTCGGTGATGGCGGCGGTCTGGTGAGCACCTTTAATTTGCCGGTATCGGACCCCCTGGCGATTGCTAACGGTGCAGTTGAATTGGATCCGGAGGGATCAACGAGCCGCAGTATCGGGCTGACCTGGGGCAGCGACAGCTTTAATATCACCATTGATTATTATGCCGTTGATATCGACGACCGGATTGCGCTCTCGGAAACCATTTCGGTAAGCGGTGTGCCGGGTGTTGAAGCGATCCGGTTCTTTAACAACGTGGTCGATACCGAAACCACAGGCATTGATATCGTTGCTTCCTATGGTGTCGGCGCCTGGCAGTTTACTGCTGCCTATAACAGGAACGATACCGATGTGGTTAATAACCCGCCTCGCGATGTGTTCGGGATCGAGGAGACCAATACCTTTGAAACGGCAGCACCGGAGGACAAGATTATTCTTTCCGCCACCTGGTCCAATGAGTGGGTGTCCGTCTTGCTCAGGGCGACCCGGTATGGTGATACCCAGCGCGTGTTTGATTTCGGTGGCGGCTTTGAACCCACGCAAACCTATGACGCCATATGGTCGGTCGACACCGATGTTCAGTTCAATGTCAGTGAGCGCTGGTCGGTGGCGGTGGGGGCCAACAACCTGTTGGATGAATACCCGGACGAATCCATTTTTGACATCAGCTTTTTTGGGAATCTGCCCTACGATGCCGGCCTGGCGCCCGCAGGCATTAACGGACGTTTTGTCTACCTGAGAACCGCTTTTAATTTTTAGGGCGGCTGACTCAGGTCGTCTTCGGGCGATCACAAGGTGCCGGGGAAGCATTGCTTCCCCGGTTCTCCGGTTACCAGATGTAGAGGTAAAAATGTCCTTTGTTCCCCTTATTCTCTTCCTGTTGTTGCTGCTTTCCGGCTGTGCGTCAACCGCGACAGCGAACAGGGTCGATGTCGCTGTGCCGGCGTCGGCGGAAAATAATACAGCAAGCTGTGAGTTAATGTATGCCGCGCACCCCCATGAAAAGGCCGTAGCCGCCGTCGGCCAGGAACGTCTTGACCGAACACAGGCTTTTAATTTCGCTGAAATGACGGCGTTCAGCAGGGCCTTAAGACAAATAAAGGTTATAAGACCGAATTATCTTTAACACAGAACGTAATTTAAATATTTTTTAAGAATCGAGACATAGAAAGGACCCAATTTTTAGAACCTGAACTACACAGAACCCAATATTTAAACCATTTTTTGAATTTTCATATTAACCAAGGTTCTTGCAGACAATTAAATTTTAATTTCAAGTTCAGTAGAATAGGTTATATTCTAGAATAGAGTAAGTTTCAAAGAGGTATATAGGTATAATTCATTGATATCAAAATTCAATTTTTTAGAGTTTTGGTTACTATTGAGCCGGGTCGCTCCTTACTACAGTTCGTTACCACGATCTGTTTGAAACAACATCACATCATTTTCCTCTTAATCAAAATAATATTCATATTATTAATTCATTTTCCCCGTGAAAAATAGATAAACGGAATAGAAAACTTTGGGCCATAATCAACCAGACAAACGTCGAAAGCCGAGAAAAAAGCTATCCCAACTTGTCAATTCATTAGGTCAAGTGTCGACCATTGCAGGTCATTTTGTATACCTCTGACTAGGTCACTGCATAATACAAGAGATTGTATTCAGGGTTTAAGACTAGTGGAGTAGTTAATCAAGATAAGATGCTCAGAAGTAAAAAGGCGTTGTTAAAAGTATAGTCTGGCTGATCTTTGTGTACGGAAATAACACCTCGTCGACAATTATCATTTTAATCATTTTCTGTTCTTTGTCGACAGAGTAGGCTAATGTCTCTCAATTCTTTAATTATTTTGAAGACCCTCTGTCTTGCCTATCGTTATTGAATGCTTTTCAGTAAATGACTTGTACATAAGGTAAACTTAGAATAGGAAACTTCCCATCTCGGGGTGGATAGGATTTATATATGTTAAAAAAAGAGTTTATTTCTATGAATTGCTATGCGTTCACAATGCTTTTTTTGTTGAACTAGCTTGATTTAAAAATATCTACCGTGCGCTTGCTTATCCTGCAATTTGATTTGCCACTTTGCATTCTCATAAAAATCTAGATGAATTTTTTGAAATAGAATTCGCTTGGGGTCTAGGCTTTGTATAAGAACTGACCTGGCTAGCGGTTGTCTTTAAATCACTGTAAATTAAAATTCTGCTTGCTTTATTGGCTTTAGGAATGACCGATGGTCAGATTTGCTGGTGAATCTCGGATGCAATATTGAATTTTTTTTTGCAAATTTGTTTATATATGCATCAAAGGAGGTATATATTTACATTTTGCATTTTATTATATCTTTCTGTTCGGTTTAGAGCCTTTGGTTATATCTGATGGTTTAATTAAAACATTTATCGCCAAATAATTGCTTTTTTCACATTTTGACCAACAAAGTTTAAAACTATCCACCATTTTGTTTTGATTACTCAACAAAAAAAAGCTTGCCAACAACTATAGTACCATTAAAGAAGGGACATTTATTTGCTGTCCTATCTACTTTGTTATTTAATTCTTCAGTTTCTTCTGAACTTCTGATTTTACGAAAGAAATAAAAATGTAATTTTTATTTATCACTATCACTGCAGCACTAAGCCACCTGAGGCCAACACAGCTACGTGTGCTTCTCTTCCATCCTAATCTATTCAGAGCCTCACTCTTTACCTCCTCCCATGAAGTTCCCATTTCCCTTAAATCTTTCCTTAAGCCCCCCCCCCCCACATTCGGGGCAAACCATAGATTAATAGAAGAGGATACGAATTCCTCTTTTTCTGCATACTTCTTGCTTTTGTGTGGACTGACTACAGAACGGCCAAATGAAATACGGACCTGGTCTTGCTTATGATACGGAAGTAGTCGTGCGTGTTGGTCACCAATTCACACCGTCTTGGTAATTTCACAGTTAAAACATTAATCACTTTTGCATACACATCGTATTTTTCATAACATGAGTATTCAACTAACCGTATGGTGCGCTTAGTTAAAAACAAGTATTACATCCATTGAAGGAAATACAGTACGTTGATTAAAAGATATGAATTATTTTTGTAAAATTTTGATTATGTGAGGCTTATCTGTCTAGTAGTCACCCCTTGAGTGCCATTAAAGAGAGAGTATGTGATTTTTTTGAATAAATTATACTGGGAGTAGGGCTTGCATAAAAAACGAGCAAAAATGGACAACGGTGATTCGGTAAATCGGCCACAATCTCAAGTGGATAGCGCTTAAATATTAAACGTTTTATCCGTGCAACAGTTGCAGTTCGCGGTCAAATGTTGAAAACCGTTGCAATAACAAAATAGTATTCAAGAAAACCTTGCACCTATTGCGAGCAAACAAACGAAATCATCATTCCAGTGTTGGATTGTATAACTAGGTTGATACGATAAACTGTATTTCCTTACTTCTTTCACATTTACAACTTTCTCTCGCATCTTAATTAGGACTTTGACAAAATAACGTCAGAATCACTGGAGAAATACTTTGTAATTGTTACAGCGATGGAGGACAATTTAGCCGAGTATCAAAGCCTGATATCCGAGATGAATGAGGTGAGAAGTAATTGTACAATGTTGAAACCGCTGGTGACCGTACATGTTTATATCTTCCGGTCTAGCAGGCTAAGAGATGTTTAGTTTTATACTACAGTATTTGAGCTCTTAGTCCTATGGAGTTATGCCAATTCACCCCTGTAATTATAAAGTTTTATACCAAATAATAAATGAGGCCTTGATCTGGTGTTAAGATCGTAGAGTGATGCTTTTCATGTCCTAAAGGTTATGTCAGAAGATATGGCACTCCAGCTTTCTCTCACTTTTAAAATTAAAAATCTATGAACGCATTAAATTTGTGTAATACTCTTTACGCAATGCCTTTCCAAGAATATTGAACTACATTTTCCTTGGACGAGTTCAAGCTGCATGGTATCTTTATTTCTGCTCTCCAGGATAATTAAAGGAGATTTTTCTGTCAAAGGTGGGCAAAGAGCTATCAGTTGATGAATGTTTGAATAAGTTATTAGAGGTACAGAATTTGAAAATACTCCGAAAAGAAGTGTCATAGTGTTTGTGAAGCTTTTCACCGATTCTCTTCAGACTAAATACATCGGTACATAATACATCGTTACAACAGAATTTATAGACATTGAAAGGATCGAAATTGATGCTGGTGACAGCGCATGAGCCCTATTTCATCCTGTCGGATTTCGCCGATCTCAATGTCGAAGACATCACCACACAGAACCTGACAGCCATTCGCGCGATCTACACCCAGTTCATGGCGAACCGGGCGGGTTAATCCTGCCAGCGACCGCCGAAATCCTCGGGGATGAGCAGGTTGTGACGTCCAAGGTTCTTCACATCCTTCTCGCCGCAAAGCGCCATGGTGGTGTCAAGCTCGGTGTGAATGACGCGCAAGGCCTCCGAGACGCCCTGTTCGCCCATCGCACCCAACCCGTAGACGAAGGCGCGGCCGATATAGGTGCCACGCGCCCCCATCGCGAGCGCCTTCAGCACGTCCTGACCGGAGCGGATACCGCTGTCGAGATGCACTTCGATCTTGTCACCGACGGCTTCCATGATGCGTGGCAGCATCGCGATTGAGCTGAGCGCGCCATCAAGCTGGCGCCCGCCATGGTTGGAGACGATGATCGCATCCGCACCGACATCGAGCGCCTTTTTGGCGTCGTCCGCGTCAAGGATGCCCTTGAGGATGAACTTGCCGTCCCATTTGCGGCGATATTCTTTCACCGTGTCCCAGTTCAGGCGCGGATCGAACTGTTGCGCGGTCCAACTGTGCAAGCTCGAGATATCATCCACATCCGTCGCATGGCCCACGATATTGCGGAAGGAGCGGCGATGGGTCTGCAACATCTGCAAGCCCCAGCGCCATTTCGTCATCAGGTCGAGAATGGTGTGGGGGGCGAGCCGGATTGGTACCGAGAGACCGTTCTTCAGATCCTTGTGGCGCTGGCCCAGAATCTGCAGATCCAGCGTCAGGACCAGTGCGTCGCATTCCGCCGCCTTGGCCCGCGCGATCAGTTTGTCGATGAAGGCGGTGTCGCGCATCACGTAGAGCTGGAACCAGAAGGGCACGGATGTGTTCTCGGCCACGTCCTCGATGGAGCAGACCGACATGGTGGACAGGGTGAAGGGCACGCCGAATTTCTCCGCCGCCTTGGCCGCCAGAATTTCACCATCGGCATGTTGCATGCCGGTGGAGCCAACCGGGGCCAGAGCCACAGGCATCGCGACATCGCGCCCGACCATTTGCGATTTGGTCGAGCGGCCCTCCATATCCACCGCCACTTTCTGGCGCAGGCGGATTTTCTCGAAATCGGACGTATTCTCGCGGAAGGTCTGCTCCGTCCAACTGCCCGATTCCGCGTAATCATAGAACATCTTTGGCGTGCGCCGTTTGTAGATGCGACGGAGGTCTTCGATTTCGGTAATAACAGGCATGGCAGGGCTTTCCGGCGGTATTGGTAAAAATCTTTTACCAATACTCGAAGTTGGCTGCAATACGCGAAAATGTCACGGAGCTGCGCGCCCGCGGATTTGGCGGGTGGTGAAACGGATGAGTGATAACACCCTCCCGGGGCCACCGGAAGTCTCGTTCGCAGCGGGGAAGACCTACCTCTGGCACCTCGAGACGAACAAGGGGCTCGTGACGCTGCGCCTGTTCCCGGACAAGGCGCCGATGCACGTCTCGAACGCGATGTACCTCACGTTGCTCGGCTTCTACGACGGCCTGACGTTCCACCGGGTGATCCCCGGGTTCATGGCGCAGGGAGGCTGCCCGGACGGATCGGGCAGCGGGCGCATCGGCTACATGATCTCGGGCGAGTTCGGCTCGGGCGCCGTCCACGACGGTCCCGGCAGGCTCAGCGCGGCCAACGCCGGTCCGGACACGGACAACAGCCAGTTCTTCATCACCTTCGCCGCCACGTCCCACCTCGACGGCAAGCACACCGTCTACGGCGAGGTCGTCAAGGGGGACCGCGTCCTGAAGGCGATCGAGAAGGTCGGCTCGGCGAGCGGCGCGACCAAGGAGAAGGTGGTCATCGAGAAGGCCACGATCACCGTGAAGTGATCCCGGGCTGCCGGTCGCCGATGGCTACCGGCCTTCGAGCTCCTGCCGGTGGCGATCCAGGAACTTCGCGACCTGCTCCTGGATCTCCGGCGTGTGCTTCACCACGAGCGTGTGGGTGCCCTGACTCCGGAGCTCCGCCGGCGGATCCCACGTGCCGGGTGGGCCGACGTCCTTCCGGATCCGATCCATCAAGTCGTCGATGGCATCGCGGTCGAGCGGGTCGTTCTCGTCGTCCGGGTCGCCGAAGAGCGGGTTGTCCTCGTCCGCCACATCCTCGTCCGACTCGAGGATGATGCGCGGCGGCCTCGAGAATCCGGGATCCAGGAGAAAGAGCGCGTGAATCTGCACGACCATCTGCTCCGGCCGGTTCCCGAGCAGATCGAACACGACGGCACCGCCCTCGACGAACCAGGCCAGGTCCTCGCCTCCGACCGACTGCAGCATCGTCAGCGCGGTCGCAAGCGACACGTCCTGCAGGTTCAGCGCGGCGACGTGACTCTCCTTGGCATCCTCTGCCGCGTCCGAGAAGCGCATCGGAATGCCGGTCTCGCTTGCGAGCTGCGCGACGACCTCACCGAGCTCCGCGTCATCCACCGCCAGGGAGACCGAGGTTCCCCGCACCTGCTCGAGGGTGAGCGTGGGAGGTGCCTCTGCCTGTGGCGTCGGGTCCCCGCCGCAGCCCACGAGCATGCAAGCGAACAGCAGTACCGAGGTGACAGGAGCAGAAGGCATGCACGCACCAGACACCCGCTCGTTCACCTCTGCGTCACCGGAGGCGACGAAGGAAGCGGGGCAGGCCGTCGAGACCGTCGCTCCCGAGGTCCTGCACCGGCCGTTCGTTCAGCCGACGCGCGATGCCGCTTCCCGTCGCCGCGGCCAGACGGCCCACAACATGACGACGCCCGACAGCAGGACGGCGGGCCCGCACCGGCCAGCTCGCGGCCGTGCCCACGGGCGCCCGCTGGTACGCGGCCGCCGCCGTGCTGCTGATCAGTGTCGGCGTCGCCGGCACCCTCCTCGCCCGCAACCGGATCCCCTCCACCCCCCCGACCATCGAGCGCTGGGCCACCATGGAGTCCGACGTCATCGATGCGCTCGCCCACGATCCCGATTTCCAGCCCGGCCTGGGCCGCTAGGAGACGGTCATGCTGACCAACCTCAAGACCATCACCCTCCTCATGCTCCTCGCGGGCGTCAGCCTGGGCGTCTTCGCCAGCACGCTGGTCGCCGGCGGCAATCCCGAGCCCACGGCGGCCCCGTTCGACGCGCGCGTCGATGCCTACGTGAAGGCATACGGACTCGACGAACAGCAGGCCGACGCCGTCCGGGCCGAGCTCGCGCGCCACCACCGGAAGATGTACGACCTGCTCCAGGAGCTCCGCCGTCGCAACGAGGATCGCTTCAAGGAGATCGTCGACGAGACGGAGAACCGCATCCGCGAGATCATCGAAGATGCGAATCCCGGTGATTCGAACCGGTAGGAGGGCGTGAGAAGGCCGAATCGGCCCCTATAATCCCGCCTTCGCTAGGGAGACACCAGACTCATGCCCCGTGCCATCGGCGTGGACATCGGAGAGCGCTTCCTGAAGGTGGTCGAGGTCGTCGGCTCCCCGCGCTCCTTCCGCGTCCAGCGCGTGGCCATCCGCGAGATCGCGCCGGCCGACGAGCACCACGAGAACGGCCGCACGGATCTGACCGACGACCTCGTCATCGAGGAGTCCGGCGAGATCCACCCCGCCTCCGAGGACGAAGCCGCGCCGGAGCTCACGCGTGAGGAGAAGCTCTCCGCGCTGATCGGCGAGGTCTTCACCGAGCTCAAGCTCCCGCGCGAGGACGTCTGCGCGACGTTCCCCTCGAACGCCTGCATCAACCGCGAGATCGTCGTGCCCTTCTTCGAGGAAGAGCAGATCCGCAAGGTCGTGCGCTTCGAGGCGGAGAACCACCTGCACAGCCAGTCCATCGACGACGTCGTCGTGAACTGGATCAAGACCGGCGAGACCAAGGACGGCAGCCGCCTCACCATCTTCGCGACGCCGAAGATGGAGCTTGCCGAGCACATGGGCAAGATGCGCCGCGCGCGCGTCGATCCCGCGTCCGTCGACCTCGACTCGACCGCGCTGTACACGACGCTCGAAGCCACCGGCGTGCTCGACGACCATCCCAACACGATCGTCGTCGACGTGGGCGCCAGCTCGAGCACGCTCATGCTGCTCGTGGGCGGCCGCCCGCGCGTCATCCGCTCGTTCCGTCTCGGCGTCGGTGCACTCGAGGCGGGTGTCGGCGACGAGCTCGGCGTCGGTGCCGGCGAGTCCGCCGCGCGCCTGCAGCACGATGCGAGCGACGACCTCATGGGGCTGTCGTAAGGTAGTCAAATACTTTATAGCTAACACTGGAAAAAGAGACATTGTTGTCTACCAGTAATCAATGTGTCGTTAACTAAACAATTAAGACGCGACCTGAATTTAATAAAAGTTAAAAGGGACTTTTTTTAGTATTACGGTACTCAAAGGTTTTTGTTGTTGTTAAAGCCCTCTGCTAACTAAGGATAACGAAAACTCTCTTTTAAGTCATCTGGTCCATTGACCTTTATTGTCTATTAAAATTCCAGAGAATTTCTAATTATTGCTGGCCACACCTTGATAGATTGTCCTTTTATATCCAAATAGCATACCGATCAAACTTCTTCATAAACGTTTTGATGAATGTAACAAAGAAAAATTCAGGACAAGGTAATTTAAAGGGACGATTTGCTTGCTGTAGGAAAATCTTTTTAGAACAAATTACTGGAAGTAAAATGTCAGTGGCGGTATTCGAAGCATACAGGTAAGTGAAGAACGAACAATTCGAAGGTTAAATTGCAGAAGAGGCTTTGAGATGTGATCTGTCCATTGGAAGATAATATTTGTGAATAGGGCTGGACAAGATATCTTCAGAATCGTGTTGATAGATAAGGTTGGAGGACGGGCTATAGAAGGAGAATCACGATTCATACATAATTTTTATAACAATAGAGACTCGCGCCCAAGTAGAGAAAATCTAATGGAAAGCCTTTTTTACGTGGTAAAAGTTTTCAAGGAAGGTTATAAATCAGAACACAAATCATAAGAACGCAAGTCTTAAAAGAAGTTAATGTCAAGAACTGAAGAATTAAATTGTATTAGTTTTGGGAATATTTAGCATCTTGTAATAAAGTTTATATTTTAGTACGTTAAAAAGACTGGTGTCTGGATATCATTTTGGAAGATTTTCTCTTTTGTAATTTTCCTATATTTTTACTTTTTCAATATTTAATTTAGATACTGTATTTTAAAATTAGTATGTTTAGAATATGAAGGTCTTATATAATTTAGAGTTTAAGAGATGTAGAGATCATTTTAAGAGTTTGTTGGAAACATGTAAAAACAGTTTAACTCTTGACTATTGCAAATGTTTTTATAAAGGACTACGCATTCTCACCTGTAGATTTAGATAATTCAACCAGCATCATTGTTGCCCATGTCCATTTAAAAGTTCTTATAGTTGAGACTCCCATTGTTTCAGGATACGAAAATGGTATTCATGACAAAGTAATGTTTTTCAGTTTATGGAAACAGTAATCGAAGACTGACAAGATGCCCACCCTTAGGAAATCATTATGTTTTAGGAAGGAAAAGATAAATGCAAATCCTTCAATATCCGGAGCCCTTAATCCACTTCTTTGTACTTCTCAATTTCATGTGCGTACTCAATATCTCACCATTTTTCTAGCTTATTACCAAACTGCAATTACATAAATATAACTTGATACAGAGTGTGCCTCCTATATTTTTGATAAATCGGTTTTGGATATGCTTGGATATGCTTGGTTATAAAGTTTGTTATTCAAAATCAAATACACATCCTACCAACTACTCCAGGGAACTTCCTACTTTTCTAAGTAAATTGTTTTCATCTACTCTTAACGATTGAAACAAGACTCGTGAAACAAACAACATTGTGTACTGAAAAGCTATCATAGACAAGTGAGGATTCGAAAGATCAATTTGGAAACTACACTAGAGATATAGAAATGTATGTTGATAACATATTTCTATTTCTCGAGTCTCTTTTGAAAACTGACCCGCCACAAAATGCATGCCAGTATGAAAAGTTGGTTAGTGGTACAAAATGTGAATATTGCGTTGAGTAACGGATTCATTTTTTCAAACGTTTTCGCCATACACTGATCACAGCAATCGTAAGGAGTGAAGTGAGAAAGCTTTTAACATGAACTTATACGAAACGAGAAGGAAACAGCAGTCACTAGGGCGACACTTTTCCCGCCACTCGTGTTATTGAAAAAGGCATAAATTGCAAACAAATTCTTTTTGTCGACAGAGTATCGGCTTCTTTGTTCCGATAAATGTGGCTTCTAAAGAGGAAAGACAAAAAGTATATCAGGGTTTGGCTAATACCCTAAACGAATCCTCTTGATAGTTGTCAGCACATGATGGGTTTTCAGGCAAGTGTTGTCCTATTACCGAGTCTGTATTGGGATCTGTTGACTTGGCTTTGTTTACGCGATTGGGGAAAATTTTGGAAACTTTACTGACTCTACTAATAAAGGCCGGCACGTGTTGCGCTATTCTGTCATGTACCCTCTGCGACGTACGACTTATATATTCCCGCGCACACTAATTCGTGGAGTTATATACTAATAAACTCATATGTATGACCGGTAGTACGTCTTTGGGGGCAATAGGCAGCAGCTTTTGGGTGAAGCAAATAGATACTCCCCCCTCTTACGCTTTCTCCTTGCAACCGTAATACGTATTAGTATAATTACGCCATAATCAGCATGCGACGAAGACACCATTCTACTCATTAGGGAAATCAAATGTGTGCGACGCGACATTTTCCGGTTTGGTCTATAATCGCCGTGTCGCATGGCATTTGTAACGTGGCATATGTGGCATCGCATGTGCAACGTGGCATATGTTACGTGGCTTAGGTGACGTGGCATATGTGACGCGGCGCTTTAAAAAAGCCTCATCGCTGTGAAAGCTCCGCTCAACGTGTATTATTGATATCAGATCATTTCCATCAAGAGCAAACCTTAATTTTACAATTCGAAAGTATTAGGTGGAAATGCTTAATACAAACAAATTAAATTAATCATCACTTACGAGTCGTTGATATTGCCTGACATTCCTCCTTCAATGTCCATCCAAACAGGCATCCCTGAACCTTCCACCAATAATGTAAATAGAAACGGAACACTAATTTAGAGTTCTCCCATTAAAATATTTCATCACTTGAAAGGTTTCACAATGCCACTTCGCAGGAGAAAAACACCCAAACGCCCACCTTTTAGAGAGAAAAACTTTTCTTAGGTTAGGTGAAACAGAATCACTAATACAACTTTTAATTTAGGCAGGCTGCACTAATCCAAAAGTTAGTGGACATTCGTGAAAAGTATGTGTGGAAATAATATTTTCCTGCACCAGTCCATATGCATTCTGTCCTTAATGACTTCCATTTTAGATTCTCAATAAATCAAATTTCGAATGTCACGCATCTTGTACAAGGCCAAAATGAGTCAGTATGTGTACACAAATGAACAGGAAATGCAACCAAAACATTCAAATCACCAGTTTCTCTGAAAAGGCGTTCGAAATATCGATAGACTGACGGTATGGATATTATGATTGTTATTCAGCTTAGACGTCGTAAATTTTACAGTAATTCTGGGAGAGCTATCACGCAATGCATTGATTCGAGTTAAATCACAAGTAACAAGTGTCTCCGTGGACGATTATCATTATGCAGTATTCGACTTTCATGGTATCATATTATTTGGTTTTAATATTTTATACTTAAATGCTAAAATAAGCAGTATAAAACACTCGTAGATGACTAAATCTGTGACGGAGGAAGTACCCTATTGAACGATCTATAATTACACACTACATACACCTTTGCACTTAATCGTACATACCAAATGTTACTTATTATAAGTTAAAATGGTATTTTGTACGTGCATATAACAGTCTTACATGATTTTTAAGGAAGTACTTCTTAAGAAACGTTTGAGGCTGAAATTGGAAACTTTTTTTAAGAAACTCGAGGCTCAAGCCGTTGCTTAGGTTTCTTATAAAAAACCGTGTGCGATCGTAAACTCGAAGTTTAAATGGCCTTGGTTACGCAGTGGTAACGACATGTTTATCGCAGCACAGAGTACTAACGCGATGACGTCACAAAACCTCTTTTTCAAGGAATTCTAATAAAAACATAGATTTAAGTGTGGACCATGCCCATACGCAAAATATTACATTAAAATTCCGTATCAACTGGCTGTTTTAATACGAAAAAGGCCTTAAGAAAACTCTGGTAATTTTGCTCAGTTCACAAAATTATGAACTGGGTTCAAATAAGAAGCTTTTCATCGGCATGACGCAAAGTCTAAAAGGGCGTATCTTGACGATTGCTCAAGATATTGTTCTCAAATTGGACATGTTACTTATGTCAACAAGGAGAATGAAATGAGTGCAAAGTATTATCAAATTTCTGACATTCATTAAATTTGGACGTCACACTTTAGGAGTCTCTCAATCAAAGACCCCTGATGAGCAGTGGGCCCGACATTGAAACTACCCTAAATAAACAGAAAAACCACCGCCTGTGACTTCTCTCAGGGGGCGAAATACGCTAGTGAATTCTCTCAGGGGGGCGGCGTCCCCCTTGCCCCCTCACCTTCGTGACCGCATCGAAGCTAAAAATTATAGAGGATGAGAGACCAGTAAAGAAACTAAATATCCATACAAGTTTTAAAAAGGCAGGTAAGGAAAAACATGAATGCTCTTGAATGAATTTGAGGATGCTGTGAAATTACTACATTATTTTGCTGGCCTTGTTTATTATTCGTGAATGAGAAAAGTTAGTGGCCAAAAACAGGCTACTCAGATGTTCTAGATCTTAGACAATCTACAGTAGTTTGTAAACGTCATGAACTTAGTGATCAGCAAATGTAGACAATTTCGTACCTTTGGTAAGGCTCGGATTAACCCTATAGTATTATCTGATTAGCAAAATTCAGACCTATCAAAATATATCTGCGTTTACGACATGATGAGAACACTTTTATGCCGTTTTTCCAATCATGTTTGCTTTGCTTTTCTCTTCATCAAAGAGGCACTCTGTGCACGAGAATGTTTCATGTCGGAGCGCAATGGCCCGTTCTTGCTTTTATAGGCGGAGTTAAATACAATTTTTCTTGCTGAAATTGCAGCTGAGTGGTCAAATTTCATGAACACGATAGTTTTGTGTGTGTCAAAACAAGCTCAAAAAGGCATTTCCTTACATACAATGTATTTTCTAACGCTTCCCCAAAATGCTTGAAAATATGCTGCGAAGCTTCATGCGTGTGTGATGCATGCTCGTGGAAAAAGTGCCTGAAGGTTAGAAGGCCTGAGAATGATACAGGTGAACACCATCGCATGCTCTACAGACTGTTTCTAGAGATTATATTTTGCATTGAGAAGAATATTTTGGAATTTGGATTAGACCAACAAAATTTTTAACCGTGTATTCTCAGATACTGAATTCGGCACACTTTTATTTCTCAAATGGTAGAGAAAAATAACTTAAAAAAATGATAAAGAAATAACAAATGGAAAACGGTTTCGATTTTTGTTAAAGAGCCTTAAATCTATGATTCTTTTTTTATAAGAGAAAAATGTCGTATGTTGTTGTAACTTTTCTGCTGTATGCTGAACTGTTTCACTCACGGCTCGTCCTTGATATCAAAATATATGATGAGGAACTATGTACAGAAAAATGGGTTGCTTGGATCGGGCAAGACTCATGTTAGTAGACTAAAAATTACATAAGAAAGTTATTCATTACTCAATCTGATAAGTGTACTTGTAAACAGTGTACTACTAAGACGAAGGACAATGAGAAACCTAGTGCAAAGTGCGTGAAGGCAAAGTCGGTTCAGGAATTCTCATCCTCTGTAAGTATTTTGTCAGCAACCCGGTAATTGTCGAAACGAAGCGAGGACACTTTCTAGGGTAAATATTGGT
Organism: Alatinidae sp. Z8VKAUB7J3; assembly: GCA_010016025.2. NCBI lineage: Eukaryota > Metazoa > Cnidaria > Cubozoa > Carybdeida > Alatinidae > Alatinidae sp. Z8VKAUB7J3. The sequence continues at coordinate 69,531,405 of JAAAKM020073195.1, read as the reverse complement.
TCTTTGGACACCTCTACGGGGTGGTTATTACCTCTGGTTGAGAGATTGTACTGGTTGGTACTGGGATAAGGCATCATAAGGTACAATAAGAGAAAAAACCTTCATATAAGCAGCCACAAAGATGCTTTGCAGAAGCTGACAAAAGAATATATTAGGATATATAAGAAAAGGAAGAGAGGGGAAAAGAGTAGTTTAGCCATAGCAAAGAAGGTAGCATGGACAGAGTTCAGCACCAATCAGCTGATAATAGTGGAAGGTAAGAATAAAATGTTCCAGGTTGCAGTGTGGATGGGGAAAGGTATTAGATATACAGAAGGGATAAATTTTATAAAGGATAATAATGGTATAATTGGAGCAAAAGAAGGTGAAGTAAGAAATAGACTAAGACAATATTTTAATGAGCTGTTTAATGAGAAATACAACAATAACAATAAGGATGTAGAACCTGTGTTGAGCTAATTGAAGACATACAAAAAGTACAAGTAAATGCAGCAGTAAGGAGTACGAAGAATGGTAACCCCCCCAGGTCCATCAGGATTTACATACGATGGAGTCACTAAAATTACTACAGAAATTCAGCAGATGCATATGACAGAAATTCCTCAGCAAGTAGTCCAACTGCTGCTCTGCATAAAGAAAAGGGTGATCTCTTTCGACATTAAAAGATGGCTGTGACTTATCAGTTCAGATATCAGTCAGTGAATTCCCACTGTGATGCTACATTTGTCACACTTGGTTTGCAGGCAAAACATCTAGAAAGAACAACAGGCATTGTGGTATTGGAAAGGACTTTCACAGGGTACAACAAATCCATTGTCTAGTCACCCAGCATGAAGGAGACAAAATATATACAACTAGTCATGCCTCTGTACATGGGTAGTAAGACCAAAGTACTTGCTGCAGGTGGAACAATTGGTATTGAAATTAAGGTTGGGGTAGATCCAGTGAGGCTCTTGTATGCAAATGACGTTCTGCTTACACCTGGCAACAAATTGAAGACAGAACAAATGTTCAAAGCATGAGTACAGAGATCAGAAGAATAAAAGTAAATATTAAAAAGACAAAGTCAATGACAGGTTGTGAGAAAAGAGAGAAGCTCCTGCACTTAGGAAAATACCCCTACCGTGTGAGTGATGGGGGAGTTGGAGTAAATTCAATCCTGACCATGGAGTGTGAGATATGGTACCACAAGAGGTGTACTCAACTCAGGGGGAAACTTGTGCTATGTACCAACTGTCAAGCTTGCAGGACAATGGATAAAGAGGTAGTTGGTGGTGTGATGGGGTTGTTTGGGCAGTTATGATGTTTGTGAGACAATTCAAACTATGAAGAAGGAATGTACTGGGCTGTAAAGACAAGAATATATGTGGCACCAAGACAATGGAGAGAGATAAGTGGTCTTCCCACGAAGATGTAGGAAACATTGTAATGAAGCTACTGTGCTTCAAGGTACTTAAGGTAGTGCTTAACTTGCAGCAAAGCCTTGTACTCTCGAGTTTTTAGAAGTGCTGAATTTTCGTTCTAAGTGAAAGAAACGACGAATTTGTAGACGATCATCAATAGGTAACTAGAGGAGAAAAATAGCAATGTACTTAACATGCAACCTTTTACATACGGCTTTGTTATTTCCAGCTTTTATGAAATATGGACTCTTCTATTTGGAATTTGAAAACCTGTACATATCTCTTATATATATAACTAACTCGGTTGTAATTTTGGTCAAAAATATTTATCGTCTTTTCCGATCGAAATGTATATGAACTACATCCTGTGGCTAACCCGGGAGGGAAAAGAGAAAAAAAAATAAAATGAATCCTAAATACGATTCCTTAAACTATGTACTGGAATGAAGACCAAAAACCCTGTAAAATTTCAAGTTATTTGAACCCTATAAGTTTGTATGCGTTTACGGGAACTATCGAAAAGGATGCCAGTTTTCCAATACTCTGTCGTCTTGTATCTCATCGTCTTTTCCAAATACGAAGGTATATAAATTAGGAGAAAGCTTTCCATACCATGCACATTGTGTTGTAGCAATCATTCGTGTTCACTTAAGCCTTGCCTTATTTCTTACATTGTATGAAATTTCATACGTTTGCTTCCTTTTGATATCCGCTTTTATTTATAAAACCCTTAGACTCTAATGACCAACTCAATGCAAAGTTCCGCTGTGATGTTTCCTTAAATTGCCCCGACTGCCTATTTCTTTACTCCCTTCTGGCTCCTGTCCGCTGATTTGATGCTGAGGAGGAACGTCTTCTACAATTTAGGCAAGTTTCATCGATATAAGAACGTGAACACAAATTGATTCCAACAAAGTACGCTGATGATTTGCTACTTTAACAGTTTGCTTTGACCATGTTGCGCAAAGAGTCACAGATTTTTTGCGCCCCCTGACCCCCCCTTAGAAGACGTGATTTGCCACCCAACTGAAGAAGCTGGCGACTGGCCTGGCAAGATCTTTGGCAAGAGAGCCAATAGCTGACCAAGAACACAAAAGGTCGAAGTTAAAAGTATAAGATAAAAGATACAAGGTTTAAAGTCAACTGTATGACGTCAAAGTTATAAGGTTTAAAGTCAAAGGTATAAGGTCAAAGTTATAAGCTCAAAGGTATAAGGCCAAAGGCATAAGGTCAATCGTATAAGGTGGAAGGTATAAGGGTAAACATTATAACTAGTCTAGACTACTGCTCGGTATCCGTTGAAGCAAGAAAACGTAAAACATATTGGGCCAACTACATCCAACCCTGTATTGGAAAAAACTTAAAAGCAAGGTCCTTTAGTTTTTGGTAGGTTGCGTCAGGGATCTTTGACGTATGGATTGGTGACTCCAGATCGAGACAATAGATTTCCTTGTTCTGAAAAGTCCGATGTTGTAGCCCAGTTAATAGGTGGAATGAATACCTGCACTGTCCAAGACTGTTTTTCTGAAATATCTTTTTGCTATCCTCAGCCAACTCTCTGCATAATAGTGAAATGAATTCCCTTTTCGGACCAACACAAGTACCTGAATAGATTAATCACTTGTTGCGATAAAAGGCGATATAGAATCGTTAATCAATGAACTAAACATTGAAAGTTCCGACAACACTTCGCACTTCATGCTGTCCTGATTTGTCACAATATAATAACATTAAGTAACAAAGTTTAAACTTTCTTTCCATCCCGATCAATGATTGTTATTTCCTCTTGATTTTGTCTTGAAATCAGAGTAAATGACTATATTCCCTCAAAACTATTCTTTCGTGGTGCGGGTACCCTGGATTATGATGAACCTGCCCTATTGAAACGACGGTTTGTTACATTTCTTTTACCCTCTCCACTCTTATATTTTCAACCACTAAACGTGGTTTTACACCAGGCAAGTGTATTGAAGACTGGTGGATGCACATGACATTCAAAATACCAATTTTAGCTTTTGGGAACACAAGTAATTTAAAATATCAATTTTCGCTGACAAGTTTCGGTAGACTTCAAGTCTGCGTTCGACACAATACGGTGAGATGCTCTTTGGAAAATGCTTGCGAGCATCGGCGTTAGCAAAAAAAATCATCAACATCATGAGAAAACTTTATGAAAATTCCATGTGCGTAGTTACAACTGATGGGAAGCTTACGGAGTGGTTCAGTGTTCAAGTTGGTGTGAGACAAGGCTGCCTCCTATCACCAACCCTCTTTAATATCTTTCTGGAAATTGTCATAAACAAACTTAAAAGTTCATCTCAAAACCTTGACATGAAGACGAAAGTCTGTCCATGAGCATTAAGTACCCTAACGATACAACTTCACTATCCCTAAAGCCCGATAAACTACAGATGGCCACCACAGAACTCCAGCAAGCCGGTTCAAAATGGAGCATGAAAATTAATGCGGGAAAATGCAGTCCTCACAACATCAGAATGAGACATCCAGCTGCAAGGAGAAGAACTCGACAGCAGCAAGGATGTAGAAAGAAGAATAGGGCTTGCCATGTCTGCGTTTGGAAGCCGAAGAAAGAACATCCGGTCCAACAGAAACATCTCACTTAATTTAAAAGCACGGCTTTACAAATGCTTGATTCTACCAACCGTAATATATGCATCCGAAACCTGGACCCTAACCAAAAAGGAAGAAAACAAGCTGCTGGCATTCGAAATGCCGTGTGTAAGATCCTTGATAGGTGTTGCAAGACTCAACAAGGTACGAAACGCTAACATTCATTCAGCCACAGGAATTGTTAAGACAATCCTAGTTATTAAAGAAAAACGCCTGAAGTGGTTTGGCCACGAATGCAGAAAGACAGATGCATCCCTAGTCTAGAAGGCCTCATCATCATCATCATCATCATCATCATCATCATCATCATCATCATCGTCGTCGTCGTCGTCGTCGTCATCGTCGTCATCATCTTCATCATTACTATCGTTATAAACATCGTTCATGGTAATTAAGACCAATTTTAAGCAAGGGCGAGGAAATTGACCAGGCATCGAGTCCAGTGGGAGGGGTTGCCGTTATCATTTATCAGATAGTTTAACTTATGCATTTGTCGTTTCGGTGCTTTTATTTAATTATACGATGAGAGAGTAGCTCCTGGTATTTTATAATGTTGGTTTATCGTGCCCTTGTGCGAGATGAAGGAGTGAAACACACCCAGATAGCATGGTGGTAACGACTAGTTTCATATTTTTGTATGCAATCATAAAGGTAGAACCTGATACGTATCGTAAACATTCATGATATGGTGAAACTGAAATTGACAAGACGACACTTCTGCAGTTTACCTATGACAGTCTTTCAGCTATTACGACTGAACTGGCTCTTTCTTATTTCTTGCAGATTCTCCTGTTGTATAGTATTATATATCCGTTTTGTAACCATAAACAACTGTACTGGAAACGCCCCTTTTCTTATTTCTTGCAGATCCCTCTCTTGGATGGCATTTTCCAAACGCTTTACGCATTAGTAGATTTGCTCATTGTAAAGCCTGAAAACATCAAGGATGTTTGCACCAGTGAACAATTCGTACGTACAATTTTTATCAAATTTATATTGTAATACAAAGCTACATTACCCAGGAAGTCACGAAGCTGAGAGGGGTGAAAGAAGACTGTTATCTTGTTTGTTAGTTTTACTGTTTATTTTGGGTAGTTTCAAAATCGGTTCCACTTTTTATCAGCTGTTTTGATTTAAAGATTGCAAAGGAGGGTTGTAACCCCATAGTCCCCCCTCCCCCCAGTTGGCTTCATTTTTTAATCTTCCCGACTTTCGTTCGAATTGAGCCTTGTATAGCCCCTTCATTATTCCGATCGTGAGCCCAACGAGAAACTCTTCAATCCAAAACCACCCACTTGGGTATGCGATGCCAGTTTAATCGGAAGAGTGGAGTGCAAAGATGTAGGTACCTGTACACTTTTCGAACTCAAAGGACCTATCTAATTAAAGTTCCAGCCCAGTAGCGCAGTTCATAAATGTATGTTGAAATATAAGAATGGTACCTTGCTTCGTTTCGACTTATAGCTGTTTTCTAATTTTTATATTTTCCTTTGGCACTGACAGCAAACTCAAAACCAATTTCTAGTAATTTTGAGAAAATGGCAGTCTCATGTTTACTTTTGTTCCTTTGTGTGACCTTTTTAGTAGGAACAATTTTCATACTTTGAATGTAGGGGAATTTACAGGTAGTTACCACTGACTTTGATGTTTCTTTGTTTTAAATCGACTGTCTGTTTCTTGCCGTAGACTGGGCTGGAGATGTTTACCTCAAACATGAAATCATAGACGGAATGATCAGCTGGCATCGGATTTTCAATCTTTCCAATTGCAGATGGTAATGGATGATCCTCTAACTTTCCTGCCACTAAATCTTTACAGTAGATATCGAATTTTAATCGACTTTCACCATCGCATGATGCTCCAATGGACCAGACCAAAGCAAACAGGAACGACGACTACAATGACAAAAATAATGAAATATTTACGAAGAGGTGTTACATATAAGTAGAAAAACTACAATGCTAACATCCAGCAAATGACAGGCTATTGCTCATAAGGCGACTGAAGAGATATCGGCCCTATACTAGCAATCGGATAACAATAAAGAAAAGCACTTCTCTTGGTTTATGGGGATTTCGTTGGAAGAAAACATCAACAAGACCCTTACTCGAAACGAGTAGTAATATGAGGAAACAGGAGCCAGGGTTCCTCCAGTCTCCCACCCGGATTAGGAAATGTTTGTTGCGACAGTGAACACTAGCAGTCCTTCTAAAGATGTAAAAAGTAACTTGGAAATTAGATTTGGCCACATGGCGCAAAATCTGTCCTATGAACCAATCAATTTAATAACAATAAAAATAATAATTATTATTTAGACTTAAAGGACCTATTCCTTTCCTATATCAAAATGCATTACTCTCTTTACAGGTATAATGGGTTTAGACGATAAATAATATCTACAAAACAGTGAGGTTCACTAAAGCAAAAGGTTGCGAACCACTGGTCTATGAAGCGACTAATGCTAAGTGATCACAATCCTTTCCTTAACCTCTAATATAACGTAGTTTCAAGTTTCAAATTTAAAATTGCTCATCTTAGTCTCAGATCTTATACTGGTGTCCAGCGTATACATTTAAATTTACTTACCGTGGTCCAGGACTTAAAATATTTGATATCCGATGTTGGTAAGTCTTTCATGAGGATTTCTAATAGAACCATCAGTGAGCACACCAGATTACTATCTGATGTAGGAACAAACTCCTAATGATTGGAAGAAGGAAAGATGAATAAAGCATATCAATTATACTTTCAAGGCAATACGAACTGTTAAGGGAATAAGAATATTAAATGAGAATGTAGCTGAGATGAAAAGATAAGGTAGAAAACCAGACGATGAAACAGTGAAAGAGATAGTTGGACTGTGTGGCATGGAACATTAGGGTGCAACGACGAGAAGGAGTATAATCATCATCCCAGGCAGCAGAAATATCATTTAGCGCATATAAAAGCAATAAGTGATGACGATAAGAAGAATGAAATAGGAGACAAAGATGCATTTTATTACCTTGCATTGCTTCCGGACATATGTGAGCATCGGTGGCACTGCCCAGTGGAAAAGTGCCTCAATCAAATTTGCACATTCCTTTTGATAATCTTCAGGGAGGGTTTTAATCCATGATGTCAGTAACACCAGGGTTTCTTGTCTATTCAAGTGCTGATAGTAACAAAGTAACGAAAAGTTATTAGTAGAAATTTTGAAAATTTCTGTGCTTTGCAAAAATAACATGCGTAGGTTTTGAAAGTCGTTAGCTGTTGTTATAAAGAGGTGACGGATTGCGTAAAGATAATGAAGCTACTAATCGTAGCTTTAGCATATGGGCATCTATTTTGTCACTTGATAACTTCAAGTTCATTCTCTAAGCTGGTGCTGTTTATTGCATTTGTTGTTGCAGTATATAACTTCAAAATCATTTTGTCGTCTCACTTGTTACTGTCTCTTGTAAAATACTCAATCATGAGAGAGGTGTTCAGTTTACCGTCAGCCAATGTAACTTAACTTAGTGACTTCTTGTTCAAAGACAAGTTAAATAGGCCTGTTATTTGAAGAGGTTTGCAATAGAAGCACGTATGGGAGCAGGTCACTGGAAATCCCTCAATCAAAGACCCCTGATGAGCAGTGAGCCCGACATTGAAACTACCCTAAATAAACAGAAAGCCATCAAACAGGCTAACTAATAAATAAAGGGCAGCTGGGGCGTCCAAGGGCAACACCTCTCAATTTTGGCTACGAAATTGGCAAAAACGAAGAAAGCCATGAGGTAGACTCAACCGCCCGGTAGGATCGCCTCTCGCGGATTATGAAAAGCATCTGTCATCAAAAAGAACAGATACTACATCCATTCCTTGCCATAAGGCCGAGAAGCAAGTCACTGGCGCTATAATGGATAATTTGCCTAGTATAAACTCCAGATTAGGCCATTTTAATGGGCTGTGTTCGGATTCAAAGTTACTTTGTAAATAGTTATGTTAGTTTTGAATAGAATTTTAAATAGTTATGTATTGTCAGCATATACAACACATGACGATATGTGATTAGAATCACGTGGGTAGTAATTATTGTAAATTGGTTGTAATGATAGTCTCTTTGTAATTAATTTTAGTTTATATACTGTGTCTTGTGTCAAGTTTACTAGAATCGAAGTTGTAGAGTTGTAGTCGTATAGATGTGTCGTGAATATGAATCTGAAACGCATCTTATTGAGTTCTCTTTTATTCTGAGACTGGGTTGCAGTCTCCTGTTGGAAAGTTCGAGTCGGCCGTCGCAACAGACTGCGAGTAAATGATGGTATTGATGACCGTAATCATTACAGATAATGTGTTTCATGTTCCCATAATATCCTGCATGCAATCCTTGACATCACTGTTCCCGTTGTACATAAAACAGTTCATCTTCATCTTCGCCAAACAGGCTAACTAATAAATAAAGAGCAGCTAAGGTGTCCAAGGACAACGCCCCTCAATTTTTGCCAGGCAGAAAAGAAATCCATTAGGCAGGCTCAACCGCGCAGTAGGATTATGAAAAGAATCTGTCATTACCAGAGCTGATACCACATCCAGCGCCATAACCAACTAAAAGATTTTCTGACAGCTGTGAACGGCATTCGCTCCTTCACGCGAATATTTCGAACTATTTGAGCGAATGGGCAAACTAGTTGTGAATACACCTTTATACTTTAAAATAAACTGTATGCCAGAAGGACGAACTTTAAGAGGATAAAAACGAAATGAAACGGATGACGTAAATTCAAATTATCGTCGGAGTATTTGTCATCGGACATTAACTGTATGACAGACTCAAACAGTAACATTATCTGAGAGCATGCACATACACCCAAGATAGCAGATCGATTCGCGGTTGAAAAACCAGGAAATAAATCTTGCAAACCTTATGTAAATCACTTGGTGCTTAACCATATAAAAACTTCAGGTCTGTTAAAGAGAAGAGAACGTTGCACTATAGGCTGGCATTTTCCCGAATCTCTTTAGAAAGCGTCCTTCTAATTAGTGCCTCTCTCTTTGCCAAACACAACTGCTACTTTAAAAATTCCATCAGTACCTTAATATATAACGAGTAATCAGCTACTAGTACAATTGCTGCTTCAACCAAGATTCCTCATTTGACCAGATAGTCCTTTAATGTCTTTCCAAATATTTTATACAAGCATAACCAAGTTTTCTCAAAGACCTCCAGACTCTACAGCAAAGTAGAGAGTGGAAGATTTGTTGTTACTACCTCGCATAACGGCTCATTTAAACCGAAATACAAACCCTATTGACCCTACTTTAGCTTTCAAAACGCTTAAAATGAAAAATGCAGAAGTATGTGTTACAGATTATTAGCAAGGAAAAGATATTAAATATTTTTCCCTTGTAAATTATTTTCATTTTCATGTATGCGTATTTAATGTATTTCACTACCTCTCTCGGGAAGAACAGCATATGAATGTCTGATATTCTGAAAAATATACCTACACTATTACACACGTAACCAATCAGCCCTTTGTCTGAATGTATATATATTCAAGATGGTCAAGTTTACAAATTAAAACACTAATTAATGAGTAGGTGGATATCCAATTAATGACAAAAAATATGTGACATTTGGTAATTAGATTTTTTTACCGTTTCCTTTTCAAAGGACCAATACAAGCACGTCAATGCTGTTATTTTGTTGTTGTTATTCATATTCATATTGTTAGTCTTTCGTATTAGAGTCATTTAGCTTGTCTTTGAATTGCTGACAGTAGCTTGTAGTTGACATAAGATCGTTACAGGATATCGTTGTTGAGAGTCAGGCCCGGGGGGGACGCGGGGGGGACTGTGTCGAACCAATAAAACTTGCCCACGTCCCCCTCCCCCCGAAAATTTCTTACGAGTATTTAAAAGGTGGATCACTTGTGTATTTCAGTTCACCTATGTAATGAGATAAGAAAGACGGGAAGTCTAAATCTCTCAATTGCAATTTTGAGCCTTCTAGGGACTGGTATATCTTATACCAGTTGTGACGCCACGAGAGGAGTAAGGGTATTCCACAGATTTGTCTGGGAGATCAGTTATTCACTTAGCTTACACCTGATAAGAAAGTCGGAGACTTCGGCAGCGTTAACAGTTCTGTCTTTTGATATATTCTTAAGCCTTTACAACTTTCATTCACTCGTTATAATCAATCTTATGATATGTGGTTGTCTTCAGCAGATTAAGATTGGTAATAAAACATTACAGGTTGTCCTCCAATCCGCTCCATACACAATTTTAAGAGCCGGTGGTACCACTGTTGTACACCCACAATATATTTCAACGGGGATAAGAGGATCTGACTTTTCATTATCTATTACTTTTTCTGCAACTATTTCCTTTATAATACATAGCTGTGTCACGAACCATCCATTGACAAAAAGAGCGGAAATGGTATCTAGTGCAAGATTTCTGATAACGGCGTCGAATTTTTATTTTTTGATTTCTAATTTTTTGCTTTTTATTTTTTTTTCAGAAATTACCAGGAATTATCTAGACCTACCGTATGTTGGCGTACGATTTGACTGGCTATCAGAAACCTGGAGGAATGAATATCTATACAAGAAAAGTTTCCAAAATCATTACATAGAAAATCGAATTATTGCTGCCGTAAGTTGACATGATTATAAACTCGCAGTTCGATGAGCCAAAGAAAGGTCTTTATCTTTTCAATAAAAGTGGATGCCGTAACTTTCGAAATGCAAAGCTATCTAGTTTGCTAAAACTAGTCTGCTTGGATTTTCAATAACAATTGTTACTAGCTAATAAAACTGAAGGTGTCAATCTGCCTCATATCATCAGCGGTAATTCATAGCACTTAAAGTATGCTTGTAAGTAAGAGTTTGCTTCAGAGTGCTTTATTTTTCTTTTGCGAATTAAAGAAGTCAGCACTTCTCCTAAGCTTATGATTCAGTTAAGACTGTGGTCAAATTTTGTTAATACGTATCATACAAAAAATTGTGTGGTCTTTGGTCTTGATATCTATTTAGGTATCTAAAAGTGTAAATTATCATTATCATTCCTTGGGAAACAAATGCCACTCATACAGTGTTGTTTGGTTTATGCTACGTTTAAAATTAAAGTGAATTTGCAATTTAACTACAAAATAAAAATTAAAAAGTTAGGTTTTAACTACTTTATTTTCATATTCAAGGTATACAGTTGGTATAACTTTCAATACGCTCGATCGAAAAAAGTGTAATACCTGAATATTTTAATACCTGAATACCTGAATATTTTAATACACATAAAGAGCAATAGCGGATAGGCTTTAATACACATAAAGAGCAATAGCGGATAGGTTTTAATACACATAAAGGGCAATAGCGGATAGGTTTTAATACACATAAAGAGCAATAGCGGATAGGTTTTAATACACATAAAGAGCAATAGCGGATTAAAATCAGGATTGTTGCGTTGTGCTCCACAGACCTGAAAAGAGTAAATTTAAACTGATACAATATTTTATAAATCGTATGAAAGTAGGGGGAAAGTGGCAACTTAACTAAAAAATTAAGGAACTGGGTTGAAAATTTAAGCAGATGCTACAACAGGTAACCAGCTTAGGTATTAGCTAAGTAAAACAAATTAGCTAAGGTATTGATATAAATAATCAGCTGTCACACAAGGTAGCTGATTTTATTTTACAAATTAACATGTTCATCAAGCCTTTAATTTCTTTCCTATCTGTAACAAAGATATAACATGAAAGCGTTGTTGCTGGGTTAAAACTCTATCTTAACCTATTTAAACATCTAGGCGCATTTAGTTCAGACATTTAGTAATAGCTATACTTCGCTACCAGGTAAGAAGTTTTAGACTTAATAATATGAGGGGGGACCAGTAGGTCCGCAGGTCTTTTAAATTACATAACTGTTGCAAATGCTGTGGATCTTTGATGTAAACCTTTATCCCAATAACAAACAATTCAAGGCTTTCAACGTTGATCTTAAAGATTCACAAACACATACAGGCGCCGGTAAAAGAGGTCTTATTGCCTGTATCAGAAAGTAGCTTTGTTCATTTAAAAGACGTCCTCATATGCAAGTCATTTCAGAATCGTGCTACATGTTGCATGAAGAGAACAGGAGAACAGATAATCTACTCTGTTGTTGTATAGTTTTGTCACATATAATGGGTACCTCTAATGTAGCATTGGCAGTTATTTTATTCCTACGTCATGATATATGAACCCAACTTCTTAAGATAATATATTTATCGTGTCAAACATCTGTACACATGCTCACGCCCTCCATGGAAACTATAATCTTCACGTCCTCAGCAAGACCATTTTATAAAAAATATTTCACTATCTTTAAAAAAACTACACAAAATTACATATAATTGCTGATTTTCAATATCTAATTTATATTTATGGCATAGCTTTCATTTATTTTGTTTTTGTTTACAAGTTTAACTTGTGGAAATGTTTGAAAAGTCAAGATTTAGTCATCTTTAGCTATAATTATTTCCACTTAGTATAAGCTATCTTTTAACCACTAGCATGGTTCGTTACATGTATTTAACAATCAAACTTTTATAAAGAAAAACATTGTCAAAACTATGGCGAAGATTGATCATATATAGTTTACTTGCTTATTAGGGAAATGTAGCCCATTCACAGGTGGTGACCAAGGTAGGAAAAAAAGATGGAAAAAATTGAAAGAGTCTCAGAACTATTTTGTGATGTTCTAATAAAATATTGATGCGGTTTTACTCAGTGTACTGCAATTTGGCAAGGGGATAGGGTGTTGCCTACATACGCGGGACTTTCATAGGAGCACAAAGCTCTGTGTATCAGAGCACTGCCCTTTCTGATATTATCATCAATAGCTTGGACTCGATAAACATTTTCTCCAAGTTGTTCCAAAACACGGAAGATAGTAGAAGAATACTTGTCTTGAATCTTGTTACGAACTTGAATTTAATGGTCTTTGAGGTAAACTCGGGCACCAACAGTTAGAGGAGGAGCTGGAGTTCTTGAGGCTCGATCGTGGGCAGCTTTTCTTGTATTGGCAGCAGCTCCCAGAAGATGATTAGCTCTAGCATGTGCTTGACGTAGGCGATCATGATGTAAGGAAATCCATGATTCCTGATTCATGATTCATGATTGAGCCCCCGCTGCTTATCAGGGGGACTGGTATGAAACACCGGAAATCCATGATTCATGTCTTGAAGGAGTCAGCACGTGGAAGGAGAAGATCAATGGGCAATGTGGCTTCTCGTCCAAACATCAGGAAAAAAGGTGAACATCCAGTTGAAGTATGAGGAGTTGCATTATAGATGTAGCAAAGTTCACGAAGATGTACAGGCCATTGTCGTTTCTGTTCCTTGGAAAGAGTGCGTAAAAGATTGTGGAGGGTTCGATTAAACCGTTTGCATTGTCCATTTCCCGCTGGATGCCAGGGTGTCATGCGTGACTTTGTTATGCCATAGATGGTACAAAGATGGAAGTTTTTTTTTTTCACTAGTACATGCACATATACATCCTAAACATATTACACAAGACACCAATTCAGTTGCCATATCCTCTTTAATAAAGCCGAAGTATTTGATTGAGCAGCGCGGATTTGAACGTCTTCATTTACACGATAGTACGGAAGGCAATCTTCTCTGGGTTGGAATTCTGAACCTTCGAAGCAGTTTGTAAGTTGTTTGATGGCGGGGGAAAAGGTCGGCTTCGATAAGAGTATTTACAAATAAAACACCTACGTCTTAATTTCTTGCAGATTAAGAAATTTTCCCATGAGAATCACCGTTTGCAACTTGAATCTAGCCGCGGTTCCTCTGAAGGAGGGTGAAAACCAATTAGAAACCTTCATCAAACCTAAGAATATTGCTCTCATTTTCACACGTCACTTTTTTCTCAATTAATGTATTTTATTCGCATTAAACGTTTGCGGGTGGATACCTGTACGCAAGGGGATACCTTCACCCCTCTAAGGTTGATCTGAAGACACATTAGAAGAGTTCGAACTGTTTGTCCCTAAAAATGCACTCATTTTGTTTTTACTCCCCTGGAAAATTCCTAATGCCCTCACTCCCTTGATAAATTCTTAAATACCCTACCCCACTTAAGGATTGGAAATGTGTGCACCTCTATGGGGGCTTGTCTCCTGTGCTTAGTGAGAATCGTCCCTCTGTATATGAAGATAGGGCCAATATACACTGTAGTTAATAGCCATTATGTATAAAATTGTGAAATAGTGTTTAAACATTTAATCCGGAAGCAATTTCAACTCCAACGGAAACAAAGATATGAGATCATTAGATACACCAAGCTGTATTGAAGTAGATTCGTTCGACGCGCAGATATAAATTTCATCAAAACTATTCTGCAAACTAGGCGAAAGTTGTAGCTTTCGTGTATAACGTTTATTATCGTTACGGTATTTTGCAGATTAACATTGTGAATGTGCCCTGTTGCACTGTGCAGTTAAATGAAAGTAACTCGTTTCTTTTTAGGGGATGGATGCGCGTGGAAGTTTGATGTAACGGAATTTCAAAATTTCAATTGATATGTTAAGTGACACTATGTGTGATAAGTTCACGAAAAATTGCTGCGCATTGTCATCCATAATTGTGGACTTATGTATGTAGTGTGGAATGTGATGAGAATGACATTTGACGCATTGTGACAGGTTCGTGGGTTCGAATTCATGACGGCAGCCACGGTGATTAGACGTTGAGAAATTGACAGCGCTGTTTATCCTATTTTAATAAAAACAGTCCCTGGAAAGTGTCACGATTTTATAAAACGAAAGGAACGTAAAAATCGGGGTCGTTTGCCACGTGTTGCATATAGGATGGGACTGTGGCCCTACAATAAGTACATGTTTGGTTAGTGTAATTATTGACAAAATATGATGTCTTACTCAATGCTTGATGGTAGTTACTTAAGTGGTTAATGTTTTAATTAGTTAGTTTTACTGATTAGATGGTTGCCTGATCATACAATGAAGCAGAAAGTCATTTAAGTAGTTTTTAGGTCGTTTGGGGACCGAAGGTATGTACACTGTGGAAGGGGTGAGAGGTACCAAGAACTGGAACAAAATGAACCAGGAGAGGGAACAAACATGGCAAAGCAAAACGTGCGCTGTCAGTTTTTTGGACGATCGCCAATTGCTGGCCGTTTACATCAGACTATCAGGAATAATTGAACCTAAGGGCTAATTTTAAGATAATTTAGATGCAATCCTGATGCATCATTTTTAAAAGCGAATCTCGTGCCAACTAGTCTATTATTTGGCAACTTTTAGATATGTGCGTTTGGGGATGACTTTACTCGAAAATAGTGATAGATGTGGAACCACGTGTACTCATTCTCTATAGCTTAACGACGAAACAGATTACAAGTATCTTGCTTAAGCAACTTTTTGCTAATTTATATTTTGGTACACTTTTCAATTGTTAAGAGAACAAATGCACATTTAACAAGAGGGAGGGAGTATAACAAAAACGCTGAAAAACGAACCGGGGTCCGAAAAGTTTCAAGCTTGAGCGTATGCTCTTTACGACTGCTCCCTGTTATTGAATATAATGCACAATACTTTTGATTTTTTAAGCTACTTTTACCAAGTATAAGCAATTGACTTACATACGTGAAAATTGCTGTTTTAGGTTGCCATTAAGCAAAGGTATGCAAAGTGGAAAGCAACCTACATCAATAAATGTCTCCAAAGCCCTGTGTATAAAAATAGTTCTTTCCTACATTTTTATTCTATAACTATATTTACATAGAGAAAGTAATATAGATCTGGATACTCAAAAGCAAATATTCTCAAAATGTTTTATATAATATAATATAAAGCTCCAAAACTACACTTTTTGGGCAAAGTTGTATTATTATCTTTGCTAAAACCTAATACAGGAAATATTGAAACTTTGAAGAAAATGTGAATTAATTGAGTCTTATATGAGGTATTCATGTACATAAATACTTAGCAACACTACATATACATGGCAATCATATGATACCTATTTACATAATTACCTGAAGGGACTATAATCTCAAGGGAACATACAATCATCTACAGTGAAACACAAATTGGCAGTGGTGGTGAGGTTTAGGACTATATAACCTACCAAAATATTGACTTTAATATTGCACTGTTTACTGCAACACAAGAGCTCTTTTTTAGGTGCACAGGCCCCTGGCTAGGTCCCTATCAGGAACATGGTGCCACAATGAGGCATTAATGTTATTGTGTGGAATTTGGTGATAGCAATGGTATCTACACGTGAAACATTCTCCTTCATCATTGTAAATGGTGGAATACACTTGTGGCATCTCCATAATAAACTATTACTCCTTTGCTGAGGCATAAATTTATTTAGATAAACCTGAGTAAAGGTATATATAGACATCATTAACGCTATTTGTGATGACATGTTTCATTATTAGGGAAAAAAATAAATCGGGGATATCCCCCCTGGCCCGTGTCCCATGTTACAACTTTACAAGTCTTAATTACAACTCCTTCACCCCATTGATGCATTACATTTTCCCTTTCTTCTCTCGTGTTCTTGTGCGTTAAAATTACAAAAACGTATAGGTTAGGTTAGCCCTACAACAAAGGCTACATAAGTTATGTTAGGATAGCGAGTGGGGACAATTGTAAGGCCTGTTGCCACCTTTACCCTTAGTCCTTATCCTCAACGAAAATTGCATCTTCTGCCAGCCACAAAACTGCTGTGTCGCCTGCACGAATGGTTTGTCATTGATAACCTTTCCATGGGTTTACGTATTTCAAATGATTTTTCTCAGATCCATCTTTTAATTGCATCGTTTCATTGGCCTACCCTGGTAACTTAACCTGAGTTATGGGCACAATACGTTCTAGCTCTCTGGTGCAACGAACGGGTAGCAACTAATCACTATGGTTATATTTTACTTTCTTAAACAGTTTGCAGCAGCTAATGATCCACAACTATCGTAAAGATAAATAGACGAACACTCACCGTCTTGACACCAATGATTGCTTTGGAACGAGGTCTTTACATGTTGCGAGTAGGCTCTGTCTTGCAACATCGTAATACCGTTGGCAACCTCGGATGCACAGGTGCATTTTTACAGATGATCTCCGGTGAATTTCAGTAATGATAGGTATATCGCACGCTCCTGTGTGGCACTGAATCCTTTGTTTCTATTGCACGCTTTTCCATTGCACTGAATCCTTTTGTTTACATAGCACGCTATTGCATGGCACTAAATCCCTTTGTCTCTGTTGCATGCTTTTCCATGGCAGTTATTCCTCTTATTCCCATTGCATGGTTTTCCATTGCACTGAATCCTTTTGTATACATAGCACAATATTGCGTGGCACTGAACCCATTGTTTCTACTGCATGCTTTTCCATTGCATTAAATCCTTTTGTTTCATATGGCACGCTTTTGCATGGCATTCGTCACTTTTGTGTTTATTGCACGCTTTTCCATTGCATTGAATCCTTTTGTTTTAAATGAATCGATTTGGTACTAAATTGAATCTGTTAGTATGATATTGCACAATTTTGCATTTGTATGGAATCTTATGTTTCCTATACACGGCTTTGCGTTTCATTGAATCCTTTTGTTTTACATCTTATGGTTTTAAATGTAATTGAATCCTATTGTTTCTACTGCACGACTGTACATTGCGTTGAATTTCTTTGCTTTGCTTTTGCTGGATTTTGCACTGCCTCTTCTATTATATTTGGCAATTTTAGTTTTCTGTTTGGATGGGTTACAAGAGACTGGTTCACATTTGATGGCTTACTTAGAATTGCCATCATGATAATAAGAACAAGAATGATTTGTAAATATCAATCAGGGGATCCTGCAAGAAACAGGCTAAGAGCCACTCCATAAGACTCCGATGGCTACAATCTGAACGTTAGCCAAGGGTAAGCAATAGTTTTGGTATTCCGATAGATCCAGTATAAATACACGTTGGGTCTTCCAACCATGTGTCATATAGTTATTGCATATATCTCTGTATCTGCATCTGTATAAGTAGGTCAAATAATTAATACTGGCATATTAATTGACCAATGAGAGAGCGCATGTGATGTTACTTCGTCATGTCAAAGTCGTGATCTAAATGTCTCTAAGGTTGGCGCGGATACGACACTCTCGTCAATTTGGTCCCAGTCTCTTATTGTTCTCACAAAGAATGATAGTTTATATATTTCAGTCTTAGCCATGGGAATAGTATAACAATTGCTGTGATTCAGTTGTTAGTTTGTAACACTGTTCTGTATAACAAAGTCTGTATACGTCTCAGTATTATTCATCTGTAAATGGAGAGATCTCTCTGACTGCTACCCTGGAGTTTTGGCTCCTGCCAAACAGTCGGCCGTAGAGCAACCAGCAAACTTGTAATATGGTACCCTCAATTAACGAGGTTGTAACTACAATAAAAGAATATGACACGAGGTCCTACACAAGATGAGTCGATATAATCAATAAGCAGCATTTAATGGCCTTAACTGGAAACGAGGCCATGGTTAGACCTGACATGACATGAGATGAGATGAGATGATATGACATGATATGACTGCATATAGGAATTATTACACACGATAGGCGCTGTGAAAGCCCCGTATTATGTGAGCTACATTGGGTGAGATATTAACAAATATACATCTCCTTAATAGGGCCCCGCGTTGGAAAAGTGCCCAGGGCCCCACACGTCGGAAAGCCGCCCCTGCGGAGGATATCCCTCATGGCTAATTTATAGTATTTTCTAAGCTAAGAGCCATGCAGGGGGCTATCTACGCTATGTTGTGACTACTATTATGGCATCCATACTGAACCAAATTGTCTTCTTTGCCACATACAAGTCGATACCCCTTTTTAAACAATTTAATTCTTTTTAATCTCGCTTTAACGATTGCAATTCCCCTTTGATGAGCCATATATTTGAACACACTTCTCGGCCTTTTGGCAAGGATTGGAGGTCATATCTATTCTCATTGATGACAGATGCTTTCCATAATGCGCGAGAGGCGGTCCTACTGGGCAGTTGAGCCTGCTTCATGGCTTGCTTCTCTGCCCGGAAGCACAAATTGAGGGGCGTTACCCTTGGAATCCTCAGCTGCCCTTTGGTGGTTTTTCTGTTTATTTAGGTTAGTTTCAATGTCTTACCCACTGCTCATCAGGGGTCTTTGATTGAGAGACTGCCATATATTTTAACTTTCCACCGTCGTATAAAAAGACATGTATCCGCACGTTCTGGACGGCATAAAACCCACAACACCTCCTAAGATGACTAAAACATCACGATGTACGATGTACGTTTTGAGTCTGACACCCATGGCTTTTTCTTACAGCACTGATGTTGCTTTTTTTAGTATGTTACGTTGTACAACACTTGAAAGAGCTCCTTGTTCCGTTTTTCTTTCTTTTTTTAGATCGATGACAGCTATGAATTGTCTTTTCAGACAGCTGATAAAGAACTGAAGTTAGACATCTTCTTCTTTTATAAAGAAAATGCTATCATGTGGAATGGAGGAACACAGGCTAAAACCGGGAAGAAATTCAAGTTAGTATTGTAACATCACTTGCCTTTCAGGATTCACTTTAAGTTTATTTTATATTTATTATTTGGAAATCATGGAAATCATTTGGGAGCATCATTTTTTTGTAAAAGATACCTATATTTTTATATTGTATATAAGTTCTTTGTGATACACAGAGAGGATTTACTAAAAATCGTGTCAAGTCTGTTGTTTAGAAGTCGAGTGATAAATAGATCAACTTACCCATAAATAAATGGATTCCCGGACACATCCCATCCCGTACGTTTCCCATCCCGGACAATTCCCATCCCCGGATATTTCACATCCCGGATATTTCACATCCCGGACATTTCACATCCCGGACACTTCCAACCCAGACACTTCCCATCCCGGTGTCGCGCGAAATTTGTGCCCTTGCGAAATTTGTGCCTATGATGGTAATGCGCATGTCCACATATTCGTGAAGTGTCAGGGTTGAAGCCTTGGGCCTGACAACAGGAAGAGTACGGTTCAATTCTATCGATAGGATTCATTTTTCATAGTACTTCTATTGATTCTTGATGATTTAAAGTAATGACAAAATTAATAATTACCATTTAACCATACTGGAAACTAGTGTCAAGGTTGAAGCCTTGGGCCTGACAGCAGGAAGATTACGGTTCAATTCTATCGATCGGATTCTTTTTTCATATCATTTCTATTGATTATTGCTAATTTAAAGTAATGACACTAATAATAATTACCATTTAACCACACTGGAAAGTAGTGTCAATGTTGAAGCCTGGGGACTGACAACAGGAAGAGTACGGTTCAATTCTATCGATTGGGTTTTTCTTCATATTGTTTCTGTTGATTACTTTTTATTTAAAGTAATGGCACTACTAAATTAGACCATTTCACCGCACTTAAAAGTAATGTCAAGGCTTAAGCCTTGGGCGGATAACTTTAAGTGTACGGTTCAATTGTATTGATCGGATTCTTATTTCATATTGTTTCTATTTATATTTCTGACTTAAAGGAATGGCACTAAATATATGGGCTATTTTACCGCACTTGAAAGTAGTGTGAAGGTTGAAATCCTTGGGCGGACAACAGGACGATTAGTATTACATTCTACTGATTGGATTCTTGTTTCATATTCTTTCTATTGATTATTTCTGATTAAAAGAAATGGCACTAATAGTATGCACCATTTAACGACACTTGAAAGAAGTGTCAAGTTTGAAGCCTTGGGCGTACAACAGGAAGAGTACGGTGCAATTCGATTGATCGGATTCTTATTTCATATTGTTTCTATTCGATTATTTCTGACTAAAAGGAATGGCACTGACGATATGGACCCTTTAAGCACATTTGATAGTAGCGTCAAATTTGAAGCCTCGGCCGGACAACAGGAAGAGTAAGATTCAACTCTATCTATCGGATTTTTTTTAAATTTTTTCTATTGATTATTTCTTATTTAAGATAATGAACCATTGATGTTGACGATTTCACCGCAGTTGAACGTAGTGTCAAAGTTGAAGCCTTGGGAGGACAGCAGGAAGAGTACGTTTCACTTCTATTGATCAGATCTTTTTTTCATATTATTTCTAATAATTCTTGGTCATTTAAAGTAATTTCACTATTAATATGGACCAGTTAACCACATATGAACATGGTGTCAAGGTTGAAGCCTTGGTCGGTCAACAGGAATTGTACGGTACAATTCTATCGATCGGACTCTTATTTCATATTGTTTCTATTGATTACTTCTGACTTAAAGGAGTGGCAGTGATGACATGGACCATTTAACCACACATGAAAGTAGTCTCAAAGTTGAAGCCTCGGCCGGACAACAGGAAGAGTAAGATTCAACTCTATCTATCGGATTTTTTTTAAATTTTTTCTATTGACATACACAAACTAGTAATTACAAGGACTTCTGCGAAGAGCAAGCAAAACAATAAGAGGAAGCCATTTACTCTGGCATGAAAAATTGCATTCATATGTAAAAGGAATGAGTACTTTGACAATCTATCTTTTTCGTAAAGGATTTGGGTATGAACTAACTGTTTTTCTATCAAATTGTAATGGTACAAAGTGGTTAGTAGGGTTCGCAAGGCCAAAACTGAAATAACACTCCAAAGTTCCAAAAAAGCCAAACGGCATTCCACAATCTATTCGCATAGCATGACTACAAAACAACGTCCTCTACATCTCCTCTCTCTGACTAAATATCACTTTACAATCGTTTATATACACTTCTTGCAAAGCTTCGAAATTAACCAATCAAATGAAAATAAACACATGTAACAAAGGATGACGCATGAGCATAATTATAGATATTAGTAGAAGCACAACAGACACACGTGAAATAATGACGTACAGGAGGCACAGCACACATGACTAGCACATACAAGAGATAGGATAAAACAGTAATACGACAATTAAACATGCAGGCAAGTAAGTTAGTAAAACTACTGAGGGGAATTACCGTTACAAAATATGCACAAAAACAGGAGTAAATGGGGCAAGTTGCATCATATTTTGTATCAAATGCTGACAGGAATCTGTTACTTTATTGACAATGCTTCCTCATGAAACGTTGACACTCAGATGTATTCAGATGAATTTTATTCTTGAAATAATTTCCAATTATTTTAAATTCCATCAGAAACTAAATCATCTTGTATTTGTTTTGGCAACCTTGCTGATGAATTATGTATATTTTAACCCTAAGGAGTAGATGCCCCGCTGCTCTCGCTCTTCCTCATGCAATAGCATTCACCATGGTCTTGCAGGATACCACTGCGTCTTTGCGTTGCCGCGACTTTATTTTCAACACTAGTTCTGCTTGTTTTCTTTCAGTGTATTACTGTTAAGGTGAATATTTACTTTGAAAAGTAATAACCTTTACAAAATCCACAGCATGAGGCAGATAATCATTTCTGATGTGTGAATCTACTTGTAATTCTTTTCCGACAGCTGTATCTTAATTGCTTACGAGACAACCAGATCCGTCCTGTAAATCCTACATGGTTAGAATAAACTCTAAACTGTTTTTAATTCCGTAAAGCTACAAAACGAGTGGCTAGGTCGATTCAATCTCTCACTTTAAAGTCAATGCATTAAATATTTCTGCCATAGATTTCAAGTAACCAAGTGCTCTTTTCCACGAAATCTATTGGTGGAAGTAGCAATTGTTAATATAAAGATATTTAAGTGGTGGTGATTACCATCCTTAAATAAATGTAAAATTGTAGTTAAAAGTTGTATATCTAGGTTATTGTTTACTTTCAAAGTGCAAAATTTCTTTTAGTTCTTGCAGATGTGTATTTAATAAATAAAGCACACTCTCGAATACATATAAATGGTAGATTATTTGCAAAGTAATGCATAAATATGGTTACAATAAGTCGTTTTTTCTTCTCAGTAGGAGAAAACAGAACAAAAGAGAGAAAATCGCGTGTGAAACATTGATCGCTTACAAGTAACAAAAACAAAGAGTTTAGCTAGATGAATTGCTACACTGACAGGCCCAGATCAAGCGGACAAGCTCAATGTAAACAATCAGTATCAAACTGAAATACGTATACCACTACCATCAGATATTTAACACATCTGTTACGCCCGAGAGGGGCAGCGTAATCAACGGGGCTGGGAATTCAGAGAATATTTTTCTAGGAATCATGGGAAAGCTGCATAAACCAAATAAATTGGCTGGGTAAACACGTGTACGATTTAATCTTCAGGTTAAACAAATGTAATGGCATAGTTGTAAATTAGATAATTGTATGTGATGAATAACGGAGGGTGTGTAATGTGAACATTGATGATCATTTAGATAAACAGCATTCAGCATTTACTTCTTGTAAAGAGGTACATGTATGAAAAATATCTTGTGCACAAATAGGTGGCTGTTTACGTGACATGAAAGGGTTGGTTTAGTAACAGATATTGTTCTTCGTGCTGTCACACTCTTCTCTCACATCAACAGCATTATTACCATTATGAATAAATTAGTCCTATACTAGCTCTTTTGAACATCAAGGAGAAAAACGTTATCCCCATTTTACGTGAAGAAGTAAAAAATTCGGAGAAAAGCACACTCTATAGAGTTGAAAGAAAAAATTCTGGAAAAACCTTTTTCGTGTCAAAAAGCACCTTTTATATCTTGTACAAAGCTTCTTATCGAGGGGCAAATAACTGAAAAAAGTCACGTACGCTATTTGGGAAAAGCCAGAAAAAAAGTCAAAAAGTCAGGAAAAAAGTCAAAATGTCAGGAAAAAGTTAAAAAAGTGAGGGAAAAAGTCAAAAAGTGAGGAAAAAGTTAAAAAAGTCAGGAAAAAAGTCAAAAAGTCAAAGAAAAAATCACTAAAGAAAAAACTGAAGTTATTTGCCCCTCGCTTCTTATGATGTTATAAATTGACTACTTCAAAACGAGTGTCTTACTGAATATTAAATTTGTCAGTTAAAGCTTAAAAATATTAGGCCTTCAGCATAACTTGTTGGATCCATAGAACCTTATAATGGTTTTAACAAACGTACCTGCTGCCATAGCCACAATTGCTTTCCCTGCAAATGTTGGATGTTCTGTCTCACGGAAAGCTACAGGAGTCTGTTATAGAGATGAAATAAAAAAATACAGAAGAAGAAAGGAATTTTAATGTGCTCAGTGATTCGCAATTTTTCTTTTACTTTTGGGATGTTAGTCCTCTCAAAATTAACATAGAGTCACAGATGCATCGCAAATTAACTCAAGGATACAACCTACCTGCTGTCCATATTCTTGCTGAAATTTTAATGGAAGAAAAGAATCTAGATCAAGCGTCTGAACTGTGAGTCAGCATTTAAATGCTGTCGTTCTTGATGTCGTCTTGTAAAAATAGCTAATTGCATTGACTTATTCACTCTTATTCGTCAGCTTCTAGTGTTAAAGTAATGCGAAAGTCATTGTTTGATGTTATGTTAATATGCACCTTTATATTCGATTCTTTGAAGCCGTACATAAGCTGCACGTTTGCGAAAGCTGTAGAGGAAGTGACTTTTATTTGTAGGTTCACTTAAAGGAAAATCACCTTTTGGGGATGTATCATGATTTTAGCGATGTCGCAGATGCCAGGAGACACTATACTCTTGTATAGAGTGATGTAATTGATTTTAAAGGAAGAAATATACCAATTGCGATATTCTTTTTTTACACCTGTATCATAGCCTAAATTGACAGCTTCCAGAATGCAGTTAGGAATGATCTCAAGATTCTGATTTATGATCCAGCCCTCATAAATACCTTTGCTAAGGCCGTTGATTCCTGTGATTACGGGAACTTTTATACCCAGTCATCTTATTGTTAATACAGCACTTGACCTTTACTCGTGAAGTGCGCATATTTCCAACGGTGACGACTATCACCAATCAAGTACGGTAACAGCGAGGAATTTTCAATTCAGTAAAACTTCAGACTGCTATAGTCGTAAACGTCACGACTGTTACGACTATAGGAACTGAAACTATCTTTCTGTACTTTAGTTACCAGCCTGTTGTGCCCACCGCCGACTTAGAGTTGTTCAGAATGATCGCAGTAAAGCAATTAAACAGATTTTAGCTTGCTTTCACTTTGATACGAGTAACTGGTGAATCATAAAAACAAACTAGAGTTGAGAACGTTGCCATCTTGTTGACACTGATGTTAAACTCTGGAGCTCCCAAAGCATATTTATGGATAGCAAAATACTATTCTACAGTCGAAAACGTGTTACTACCTGGTGAAACCAGCATTTAATACCCTGAATTACGTATTTTTCAACTTTTCCTTGACGGCCCAGTAACGTCCAGTCAGGTATCCACCATCCGAAGTTATCTGCGTCAATACATCTATCAAATGTGCCAGTATTTTCATGAACCATCATAAATGGAACAGTCTGTGATCATTGCTGATCAATTTATGACATTTAGATGCAGAATGGAGGCATAGATGGAAGCAGACGTTTGGTGACAGTCGCCGAGTCCCTTGCCACTTTCTGGATATTGGCCTGTAAACGTTATATTCTGTAAGTCCATTTGAAATGCCAAGGGTTCAATGACAAGTTAGCCTTAATTTTGTATTTTACTATTTCCCCTTAGACTACAAAAGCAACTCAAGGTCCAACGATCAGCTCGATTACATCAACTACTTGGTGATTGTTTCAAGAAAAAAGCAGCTTATTGTAAGTAGTAACACCACCGTTATTATGGTTACTGATGACACTCCACATAACGCACAAAATTTATCTGACATTAACAATACAATCAGTGTCAAGGATAAATGGTAACACTCAGAAAATTAAAACATCGCCTTACGAAGACTAGCTGTGTGCAGTTGAAACGTGGCGTTCCTGAATGACAGTGACAATATCGCGAAACAAATGATTATCTGTATTGTAACTGTATATCACCACAATAATCTGGCATTTAAGATGCCACTTGGGAAGCAATGACAATTTTCCGCTACCTTTAAAAGCCTACTATGTAACAACAATTAACTTTCAGGCAGTGGGTGTTGTCCAAATGTCAAAATATCAACTAAATTTTCAATGAGTGGCAACTACGGTGATATAAAAATAACCAACAATTTCACCATTGACTGCTTATTCCATATTGGATATCAAAGCTGAAACGGAACAACCTCGGTCATAAAAATTATCGGACAAACATTCTTTGATTAATTTCTACGATTTCGTGTCAACAATGTACAAACGTTAACAAATTTTTTTCTATTGGTGGCAGACATTTTAAAGCATACCGAAGATAGGACAAAGATACCTAGAATCATTTAACATGACAATAGGAAGTTTTTCTTCAACAGAACGTTCCACGATTTTAGAAACTGATGTGTTAAGCATATTAGTTTTCGAGGGACAGATTTTGCCAATTCTTTTTTTGCCATGAGTTGATGATTTTTTAAATAAATAAAGTTCATGTTTTTGCCATTGACAATTTACTGCTTGCTGCTTCCGTTATTTCTCCTTACCCTCAACTTTTAGGCTGCACCGTTTAGAGTTTACATGCATTTAAGCAAGTATCTAAGAGAACGAAAGTAGATCCTGAAAAGCATCACCGGTGTTACAACGTGCCCTTATCACAAGTGTTACCAAGATCACTTGATTACCAGTGTAACCCAAGTTACTTGATTACCAGTGTTACCACAGTCACTTGTTTACCAGTGTTACCAAGGTTACTTGATTACCAGTGTTACCAAGGTTACTTGATTACCAGTGTTACCAAGGTTACTTGATTACCAGTGTTACCAAGGTCACTAAAAGTAACCAAAGTTAACCGTTCACCTGATGTCAACAAGGTCACCTGGTCACTAATCTTACCAAAATCACCTGATCTTTAGTGTTACCAAAGTTACCCGGTCACCTGATGTCAACAAGATCACCTGGTCAATAATCTTACCAAAACCACCAGATCTTTAGTGTTACCAAAGTCACCAGGTTACCAACGTCTACTAGAATCTAACACACTAATAACGTTTGCAAGTTTGCATACATGAAACCAGATTCTAATGTAACTAATATGAACCTTGTTAGCATACCTGCTTGATAAACAGGTGGTATAGTTATTGCACGTACCATTTCTTTTACAAGATAGTATTTTGAAACTCCTGCCTAAAGTAATTCAAGTATTACGCAGATGGAAACCACTTGACTCACCTTAGCATGCCAAATGCTTGAAATACTATTTTTTACAATTGGCTGTATACAACTAGTCCCTGCTACACCTGATGGATTTATTTAATGTTAAAAACATGTTAGCAGTCTTTTTTGAGCTTGTTACGTTTGCTGACTCAAATATATAAGAAATACACAAATAAGTCATTGTAAAAGGTGCTTTATAAGGACTTACTGCGCAAGAAATTTAGGGGGAAAATTATCAGTAAAGCCCTCATGCTTATTAATATCTAGAAGGGGTATGTCATAGGAAGAAATAAGATCAATGCATACAAAGCCTAGTTTTATTTCATTTTTTTCAGCCATCTTATGCGTCTCTAAACTGCTTTATATCTTTCTGCCAACAGTGTTTACAGGCAATCTCAGCGCCATTTGTCTCTAACTGTTTTAAATATCTAATTCACAAATCTGATAAGCGGTGGTAGATCTGTCTTGTAAAATATTCTTAAACCTTTTCAACTTGCATGCTTTCCCCCATTCGTTGCATTCACTTGTGAGTAATGTCAGTAGAATTGGAATTGTTTAATCAGACATTTTGGAAGTTGCCCCCTACTTTTGAGTGCTTGTACTTCCATTGGTTATAGGGTATCATAAACACAAAAATCAACATGCAACGACGCGAGTAACACTCACTTGCTACCTTTGTTTCCACTCTGCTTTTAAACCAATAAAGGTTGTGATTTGAAAACACCTGCTGTGTGTTTTACTTACCAATTGCATGATATTTTTGACGGATTCATTTGCTTTTCTTGCAGCGTCAAGAGATTGGTTGATTAGACTGTAAATGCTCTTGTAGTTGTTCACTGCACTCACAGCTCTGGCTGCGTATCGTTGCGCTTGCGCAAATGCGCTAAGGAAAAGGAAAAGGGCAGCTTGTTAATAAAAACATTTATTATGTACAAGAAAATTGTCCAAGAAACCAAAGAGACATAAGAAAACTTGCTTTCAATAAAAATTAAGTCTTAACTTCTTGTAATAGACCTTGGTACTCAAATCTTGCTGTTAGTATTGGATGACGTAAGGGCTTTAGCGAGGACATAAAATTTATAATTATTCTTGGTTTGTTTTGTTTCATGTTAATTCATTGGATTAATGCCAAATAATGCAAATATCATCTAAGTGGGTGTCGAGATCTTTTGAGAGACAGAAAAACATAAAGAAAGCCTACCTTACATATAGAATAGATTAGTCATATTTTACTTAAAAGTGTCAAAAACCTCTTCAATTGCCTTGCTTTCATATCCCTTAAAATTTGTCATAGATTTACGTTAGCAGAAGAAATGTGTTATTAATGTTAATATTAGAGCAGAACGGCTATCCGATGTCTCTTACAGATAACATGTTTTATGAAAACGAGGCTACAGAAAAGACACACCCTCTGCTCCATGAGGGGGTGCAAACCTCTCCCCTTGGTGGGTAATCTAAAGGGGACCAAAAAGACGATCAATAAAATTGTTAAGATAGATGAAAATTTTTATTATGAAATTTCGCACCTCCACAGACAATTCATTTTCATTTTATCATTATTTTCTCATTTCACTATTACACTTTGTCTTCGACGGAGCAGCCATCCTCCCATTCCGCTGTTGCAATGATACGATAACGAAATACAGCGCATCCTCGTTTATCCGAATGGCATGAACCTAAATGTATGGCGAACTGTTCGGATAAGCCGAAAATTCGGATAATCGAGGACGGAATTTTAAAAAACCATGATGGGTTACTTTACGTTCAAATTGATGAAAAATATGCCACCGTCGTGCCAAATGGCTAAAATAGATACAAAGAAAAACAGAAATGGACATGCACTGTTTAATGAACATACGCGTTACATGAAAAAATAACACCCAAAGTGAAAGCGACCCCACTTGCAATCAAATTCTGCCACGCATAAACAGACACCATTATGATGTAGACAAAGACTTTTTTCTCAGATAAAATTGATATCGCGCATTCTGCATTACTTAAAGTTCCTAAGTGTAGCTATTACAAAATGTAAGTAATTTGCTCTTATTCTGGTTGATTGAAAAGGGAAAGCGAAATTTTCAATATTAAAATTTTTCTCGGTTTGAGGTGTTCGGATAAACGAGGTTCGGATAAACGAGGATGTACTGTAATTACAAAACGAGACGGACCAAATAGGCCAAAGAAAGGTTAAGAACAAGAACTATTGATTTGGTTGGTACTCTTGGTCAGTTCCAGTGAACAGCGTGACGGAAACTTTTAAGCTCATTCCAGATTCGCAATTTAACTTCTTGCTCAAATCCTTCCTCAAGCCCAAGCCAAATGACTGGATTTTTCATTCGGCTTTTCACTATACTTTAATATTTGTAGGTAAGTTAAGTTAAATAGAGTAGGAACAAACTCACCGAATACTGTGTTCTTTCGGTTGACGTGCGACAGTGCTGTCTTTCTTTCTTCATCAAAACTCTAAACAGTAAACTTACAAAACGTGAGCTTTTATCATTAACCAAATACAAAATAAAAGGTTGATTGTTCTACATCGGAAGTCGCGATTTTTAATTCAATGAAGCATGTCTTTAGAAGTTCTTAATGACGTCAGTGTCTGTCACTACAATTGCTCCCCCCGCTAGAAAGCGAGTGCAATGAGTGAACGATCAAATGAAGTAAAAATGTTTAACATGTTGAAGTAAAAGTTCATAAAGTTCTTATTCAAGTCTCTATTTATAACCTAGATAAGGCGGGAAATTAACACGACGTCCGGAGCGAGTAGTTGTAATTCTTTCTGAGGAGTTCGAACTAGGTGGATCATCCGGTGACTTATTCTCAGCTGGCTGATTAATTTTGACTGGTCTAACTTTAGCATGTATCGTTATCATTCTGCTTCCCTTGAAAACCTAGTATGACAAGTATAAAATGTAATTAAGAACTCTCATCATATAACAAATCAATGACCAAGAACATCTGAAACTTATAAAATATGGGTAGAGGTCCTTTGTGCACATTATATATTTCGCAATCTTTAATACTTAGCAGAGGATACCGTCTCGTTATTGCTATCAATAAACATGTAAACAGTGAAATGTCAAGTCAGATAAACTGCTTTTGATTACAATTACAAAAACATTGCACGAAATAGCGAAGACATTGTGCACTGAAAAGCTTTTTTCGCCTGACACCCCTCAGAGTACTAACGTCAGAATGACCGAAATGGACTGTATGAAAGAGTATACCCAACTGTATTTTGAAGGAGCCAATCAGAAATTGGACTACCTGAATGGCTTGTGTTTTTGGAGTCAGTCCACATAAAAGCAAAAAAACCTTTGCTATGCAGACAAGAAGAATTTGTTTTCTCACTAGGTCTATTCAATTAATCTTGTTGCAATGGACGCTGATTGGTCCAAAAACACAAGCCGTTCAGGCAGTCCAATTCGCTATTTCGCTATTTTGTACAACAAACAAACCAATTATAAAAATGGTCAACAACTAATCTTAATACACTGTGGGTAACAGCCACATATGCCACTTCTTATTATAACAAACACCGCATCCGAGCGAGACACAGAAAAGCTAACTAACAAAGTCGTTCCATCTTAAATTGCTTTTACGCTGGCTTGCAATTCCTTTTATACGTTAAAGGTCTTACTACTATTTTTAAACAACACAAAGTTATCTCCCAATACCAAAACCTTCAACTCAGTATTCTATCTATTTCTTTCCATGGCACTTTCTTAACTGAAATTGTCATTGCTTTGCATTGGAGAACCCTAACAGGGGGCGCCCAAGGCGACTATCCCCTTCCTGCTACTTATTACTGAGTAAGTAGTAACGACTTTAGTAAAAGACGATTACTTGCTCAATTGGAAACCTAATTCATGGCACTTTGACGATCTTTAGAAACATTGAGGGTTGCTGTGAATGGCTAAATGACCGGTGAATCCAAGTAGCGAAACAAAAAATATGGTTCAATACAGAAACAGTTGGGCACTGGTTGCTTAACATTCTTTCCCCTGCTTTACAATTGCTTAATCTTTTAGACCCTTGTTTCGCTATTCACCCTTAAGCCCTGTACAAACGGGCTCGACTTTCAACTAGACTTCTCACGACTTTTGTCGACTCAGAAGTCGAGCCCGTTTGTACACCTTGTATAGAGAGGTTTAGGGTTGTCGAGCCTTGTATAGCGAAGTCTAGTGAAGTTTGAACATGTTCAAACTTGTCGAGCGGGTCCACTCTACACCCTAAAATTTATTCCTCAGATTTATTATTAGTAAAGGTGT
The DNA here is from genome assembly GCA_010016025.2 of Alatinidae sp. Z8VKAUB7J3. Classification (NCBI taxonomy): domain Eukaryota; kingdom Metazoa; phylum Cnidaria; class Cubozoa; order Carybdeida; family Alatinidae; species Alatinidae sp. Z8VKAUB7J3. The sequence continues at coordinate 69,499,927 of JAAAKM020073195.1, read as the reverse complement.
ATGTCAAACTTAATAAATTTTCGTTTACCACGAGGTTCCCGAAAATAGTGCAAGTGCAGTGCAAAAGTAGTAAACGATGCTGATGCGACAGAAGAGAGCTTTTGCATACACTGCACAAGCTGAGGAACTGAGAAAACAGAAGACAAGGTGACGGATACAGAAATTCAATTTTCAATGAAAAAATGCTCATTTACATTACAAAGCAATTTCTGTTCTAGGACCCTTCAAAAGTTGACGCTTTGGAAACAAAAGTTTTATAATGCTCCCAGCAGTGGATCTAAAAACGATAATAGTATCACACAGAAGACGTTTCCAGGCAAGGTTTCGCCCCTTCGAACATTTAGTTGAGGGTGATAAGCGTAAAATTCGGCAAGTATAGCTTCAGATATCGGCGATGAACCAAAAAAACCCTTAAAACAACCCCAAAAAATACAGAATAGACGATTGGAGTTTCGCTTCTTATTTTTTTGGGGGGAGGGGTTCTTGTCGGTTTCAAAAAGTGCAAGTATGAACAAAGTATCAAAAACAAGACTTGAAAAACCCCCAAAAACTCTAGTAGACTAAAGGAAATCCTTCCACTTAAGAGGTAGAAGGACGTGATCTACGTACTGACTTCATTGATAGATTAGGGCAACCGTCTGACTAACAGGCTAGAAAGACGTGGTATAGGTACTGATAGATCAGAAGAAATCCTGCCACTGAATTCATTGATAGATCAGGAAACCCCTTTCACTGTCGAGATAGAAAGGGGGTGGTATAGATCCTGTGAATCCTGCCACTGAGAAACCGGAAGAACGTGATCTCGGTACTGACTTCATGGATAGATCAGAAGTTATCCTGCCACTGAAAGGGCAGAAGGACGTGGTATAGGTACTGACTTCATTGATAGATCAGGTAAAGCCTCTCACTGTCCGAGTACAAAGACGTGGTATAGGTGCTCCATTGATAGATCAGGTAAACCCTCTCATTGTCAGGCTAGAAGGACGTTGTATAGGTACTGACTTCATTGATAAATCAGGTAAAGCCTCTCACTGTCAGGCTAGAAGGACATGGTGTAGGTACTGACTTCATTGATAGATCAGAAGAAATCCTGCCACTGAGAAGCCGGAAAGACGTGATCTAGGTACTGACTTCATTGGTAGATCAGGTAAAGCCTCTCACTGTCAGGCTAGAAGGAGGTGGTATAGATACTGATGACTTCATTGATAGATCAGAAGAAATCCTGGCACTTAAAGGGCATAGTTACTGATAACTTCATTGACAGGTGACGTAAAGCCTCTCACTGTCAGGCTAGAAGGACGTGGTATAGGTACTGATGACTTCATTGATAGATCAGGTAAAGCCTCTCGTTGTCAGGCTAGAAGGACGTGGCAAAACTGTTTAGAGTCACATTTTAATAAAGACATGTTCTACTTGCCCGCCAAAGTATTCCGGCAAAATATTGTCAAGGGTGGCAGATTTCGTAAAAATTAATAGGCGGGGGGGAGGGGGTGGAATAAGAATTTTCTGGGTGGAAAATACTTGAAAAATTAATTAGCGGGGGAACGTCTATTATTCACCCGGGAGTATGCGTCAGCCTGCTATATTCAGTTGTGGGACACTGTATACTATACTGTACTCCGCTATGCTGTACTTTATAGATATTGATAACATACTAAACTCAATTATATTACAATAAACTCTATATAGGCCATTTCCTTCTACAGCGAGACTGTACTGGAGATAACACTTCACCCAGCCACTGCAGATAATAGAGAAGAGAGATACGTATGCATGACTCTGGAATTGACAATTAATGAACAGGTTGGTGGTATGAGTCACCTACTATTTTTTAGTGTTTATTGCCATCATTGACTTGAGACAACAGATGAAACGTGTTAATATAGTAACATCAACCTTGTATTTGAACGACCTAACCCTGTTCCGGGGGGGGGGGGGGAGGTTCTTTTACTCCCAATTATAAGGAGATGGGTTTAACTTATCTGGCTCTCTAATTTCTTTACGTACCTGCTACCGATGGGGGATGTTTTGGTAATAGCGAGGCCTAACAAAGACAAACTAAAAGCAGTTTAAAAACTTGGGTTACTTGTTTGGTATGGTTTTGCGATTTAAAACCACAAATTATTTGCCAAGATATGTGGAATTCGTCCAAATTCGCTATAGGTTACTCTGTACAGGTTGTAGCGGGATAGTATATTGGTTCTTGTTCAAATCAATCTTAAACAATGAAAAAATAGCATATACTAGGTCCCTCATAAGGTTTGGTGGGTTCAGTCACAATATTTTGAAGTCAAAAATGCTGAAAAAGTTAAAAAATACGATCGACACAATTGCAATATCTCATTAATCAAGTACGATGAAAGCGTGAAAATTAGAGTGAAAATCTGAGATAAATAAGTATTTAAAGTCGTGAAATCTTAGGACTGGCTATAGGGAGGAAATTGAAACATAGCAAGGGCATGGTAGATAAATAGTAATAATAACGTTGCTTCTTCTTCAGGTTATTGGAATTAGTAATGCACCCCTGTCCAAAATGTTTCTAAAGCACTCTCGTGTATGTTGGGATGTTTGCCAATTTAAAGATTAGTGCATTTTGATAAAAATCGCGCAAGTACTGTATAGTAGTTTAAAAGTACTACTCGCCTCTGTTGACTCAATAAAATCAACAAGCAATGTCGAATGTACCAACTAGACCAATTTTGCAACGTTTCATATCTTGGGTCATTTACATTGACAGATCTGATTTGTGGCTTTGTCAGAGTGCACAACAGTTTTGCAAACGTCCAGGTTGCTCCTAGACACAGACGGCTTTTATTAAGATGGTGTTTCCCCCCAATACCACTTCATTGCTCCAGCTTCTAGATCAAGGGACCACTCAGCAGCTAAAATGCCACTACAGGCGTCAGCTTCAGACTCATGTAATTTAGATGAAGGAGGAAAAAATCACCCCTTCATAAGTTTGGAAATCTGTGGAGGTCTACTTAACAGTGGCTTGGACCATGTCTGCTGTCCACAAAATTACCCCAGCAACTGTTTAGAAATTCTTCAAACATTTTAGAATGTTCCATAATGAAGCTCCACCCACAACTAGTGTGAAACAAGATACAAATGCCGACTTTAAGGAGTGGGACGACCTACCAGTAGCCTGGCTATGTGCCCAGCTGGATCTCGATGACCCTATGTCACCCGCCGAGTATGCATCAGTTGACAGCAACCGTTCTGTTCATGAGCCAGATATAGATCCCGACCTGTTAAGGTCTACCATCTCTAAGACCACAGCAGTGCAGCTCCATGTAGCAGTGAGGATAAAGTAGTCAAGGACGGAGATAAGAATGAGGTGGAGACTACTGCCGAGATGTCCTTCCAACTTCCCACTGATGTGAGATCATCAGGGCACTATGGCTGCCTCGACAAGGTGAGGAAACATCTCACATAGAGAGGGATTACCGAGGCTGCTGATCATCTTATGTCTGCTCATAAAAGACCAGAGAACAGATGTATCAACTAGACGTAATCCATTGACTACTCATAGTCAATTGTGATTTTATGGTAATGGCATTTAACTAAGCCTACTATCAAATATTTAATGAAAACATTTACTGAGACTTTTACCAGACTTTTTAAAGATGGACTTGTAGGAACAACAATTCGAAGTTTACGAGGTAATTTTGCAACTCTGATAATAACTGTTTTCGTAAAATCTGACTTCATATTTCTTATAATACCAGGTATCTCATGAGTATTTCAAGTTGACAAATATCGAATAATAAAGATCTACTGCTTAATATCTCATTACTAGATTTATTATCATTCTAATTAATTTATGTCTAGGCTAAAACTATAACAAGCTACCAATAAATGCTATAACTAGGCTTAACAAAAGCGTTCATCAGATTCACTTAGAAAGTGAACACCTCGCCTAAAGATCAGATGAAAGTTTCAGAACAAAGGGTTGATCGCTTAGTGAGTTTCCACTGTATTTTTAGAAAGGAACTGTTCGTCGTTGGCTTACAGCGAATATTTTGCTTAAGTTAAGCACGCATATTGGACACCTGAATGTTATCTATTTCTACTGTTCTAATGTATGCTGGAATATTTAAGTCATGATTCAAAACATAAATTCTCCTTACGTTCAAAGATAGAAACAATTTTACTTTTTTAAAGTGGGATACATCTTTCTGCCTTCACGCTTTTTTTAAATCTGTTCCTTGAAACAATGAAACCTCAGATTCTGAATAATTATTATATATATATCTATATATATGAAAAAGGTTGTTAAACCAAAAGCTTGTGAGCTGGCCTCTAGGCATTTATTAGTTTTATATATATATATATATATAAATGTATATGTATATATGTATGTGAATTGGTGTGTACTTCGTTGACTTTCATAACAGAACATAGTAATTATGTATATATTGGGTGAGAGTATCAACTATAGACATTTCATGGTTGATTTCCAGGGGGTGGGGGAGTTGCAGGGTGTTTGCTGAGCAGTCTACATCCAATGCATCAGTAGCCTTATTGAGAAAATGGCAGCCATCAGGAAAATGTCTACTGCACGAATTTGACACAAGACTGTTTAAAACCCAAATATCATAGCATGTACATATACTTTTCTTGTATAGATCATGGCAGTGAGCATTAATCTCCACGATATATTGGCAAATACCAAGCAGTACATTGATCCACCAACAGAAAAACAGGTCTGTATTGTAGGTGGTTGTTTGATTGGCTCTGTTATTACATGGAAAAGTCTGAAGTTCCTAAGTAGGTGTGGTCAGAGTGAAAATGCCATATTGAAAAAATGTCACAAAGTGTTACGAAAGTTCCTAAATTGTGGATACATCATGAGATGGACTGATTTCAAGTATCCAGCGGATCTCAACATCTGTAATTATGGGTCCTATGGAATTTGTCCAAGGCCAGTGTTGGAGTACCGAAGAGCTATTGATGTGAGTAAAACTTACTTTCTATGAAGCTGATTTGATTTATTGGTTTGAATTGAGAATACTGTAGAGGGTTGTGAGCACAATAATCCCCCTATTATTTTGAGAAACACTAGTTGATAGCAAGTATATGTTGTTGTTCTCTTCAGTGATGCAAAATACAAAAATTCTGTTCCAAAAAATTAGTTACTTAAGTAAAAGGTCAAAACAGATTTTGTTTTTACAAACTTCTTATCTTCCTATTAAATTTGCAAAACTTTTTAACCACTATGTTCCCCCCTCCCACCCCTAGACATTGCAGAGTAATGATGTGTGAAAGGCAATGGTATCTGAAATTCTTGTGATACTAATGCCTTATTACCACTACATTGCTTGTCAAGTTAAAAATTCGCCATATGGCCAATATTATATCTCTTCATTGCTCCAACTCCGTTCTACAGCATGGTCACTTCATTCCCAGCTACCGTATTTCCTCTAATTTTAGATCCCCTCCAACTCTAGACCCTCTCCAATTATGGACCCCCTTTTTGCATCATGTCAAGTAATTATAGACCCCCTCTAATTATAGACCCACTCTAATTAAAGACCCCCTTTTTTTGGTGCCTTCAATTAATTACAGACCCTTTCCATATCTATATGAAAACGGCAGATATGGATTTTGCCTTCTTGGGACAGTCTCTCCACGAAAATCATTGTTGAGTCATTCAAGTTCTGTGCACTCAGTTAACGAAAAAAGAAATTTAGAATTTTAAGATTTTCAATGGAAGATGGGGAGGAATCCCCCCCATGGGAAAAACTCCCCCCCCCCCCCCCCATAATGGTCCTTTGGTGCCGAGGCGATGTATTCTAAACCAATGTATCATATGAGCAGTATTTGGGTGTCCCGTAAATATAAAACAATTTTTCTCATGCAACGTCATTTTGTTTAGAGTTCCTTCTTTACATCCACTTCCGTGTATAAGTATGCGCTGTCAATGTTATACGGTGACTACTTGATAGTAGTCAAGAGATGACGCCTCAAAAACTATTTTACGATGATTCCCTCTGCAACTTTATCACAATCGCGCTATCCAATCTGAAAACGAGATTCACACTGGCTGCCGATGAATTTGGTTTGCAGCAGCGATAACAACATCAACTCTCCTTCACATTTGATACTAAGGGAGCAAAATATGAACTGCAGTCACTTCTGCGTTACACCCTGCGTCTGTTATGCAGGGTACGACGAAGAGACAAGCTCTACCCTTAAGATATATTGAGGTTAATACTATTTAATTTTCATCACGTCATTTGTATGCTCGCTTCCAAGCATGTATCCGTTAGCCTTTCTCAATCGATACATGAAAGGAAATAAGCACAAAATTTCTTTAAGTTTGCGGGAATCGTATAGCATATCCTTTGCTGTTTGAATCTTCCTGATGAGCTCATTGAGGGTGCAGCCTCGTTCCGGATTTTTGTGATAAATGGCCATTGTAACTTCGTGAAATTGTTAACTATGCCCACCCAAAGCCGTATCGAAAAGCTACGTTCCAATCCCGCACCAATTCAGAGAAACTAGTATTGAAAGTGTGAAAGGCCCCCAAGTCACTGCCTATCGTGGATTTTAAAAAAATTATAATTTGGGTTCACATAACAATTTTCCTAACTGAAAATTACATTTCGACAGACGCAACGGGCCGACTGCTTAAGGTATCATCCTCTAATGGAACAGGTTATCTCTATTAATGAGAAGAACGCAAGGCGTTCAAAAAAACAACATACGTGTGATCTTCATGAAATAAGTAACACTTAATCATTGCTTTACAAGAATTTTTCAAGGAAACGCGTGGAAATTGTTCATCGCAGCAATTTATTCAGCAAACAGTAATGCATTGCTATAATACGTTCCTAAATTTCCTTGTAGGAAAATTTGAGTGTGGGACAACAATCTCAACAAATGAAAAGTGAAAGTCTTTAAGGCACCAGAAGGTTTTGATCAAGTAACCTTTTAAACATGTTAAGACAACTGGGGGGGTGGGGGGGGGGCTCAACCCTATCGATCTGACGACAAAGGGTGAATAAAAAATATTTATTTGGATTGATGGCTTTAATCCAAACATAAACTGGTTATGAGAGTTACTCTATTAAAAACGGCAAACTTCATTCTCTGATGTGACAAGGTTGTACTCCAACATGGCGGATAACTGTATTGTTTGCGTCTAAAGTCACGTGATTGGGAATAAAGAATTGCATATTACCCCGATGAACAATCCTTTTCATAATACTTATGATACATAGGTCGTTTGCAGTCTGAGTGTTCCGGAAATGAAATTTCATTTCCCCTTTCCAGATGGAGGACAAACAATCCGATTTCGACATAAGAAACACAACGTGAAGTACAGCACAAGAGACTATTTTGATTACAAAGCAAAAAAATTGTGCCTTGTAATTTGTGAGAGCGGAATTAGTGGCATCACATCATAAGGCTGATGTGTATGAATTTGAAAATTCTATGCAATTTTTGACACAATTCTTGGAACGTTTGTGACATTATCACAAATATATGTGTAGAGATATCGTGCAGCTGGTTCCTCAAAGTCTCTGATAATAATATCTAAGGGACTTTTCTTTGGGTAATTACATACCTCAACTAATATATATCTTTAGGAGAGTTGGTTAGGAGGTTTAATTATCCCATAAACTGGGCACCGAAGGTGGGTCGCAATGGATCCTACACTGGGCTCTATCATTACATTTCCAGGAAATTAAGGTAAAGCAGAGGGAGGAAGGCTAAGAAAGAAGTTTGGAAAGATATATACTGCCTTACAATAGAGGGGGAAATGTTTCCAATTAGAAATTTGAAGAGCGGTCCGTAATGTACCACCCGCCATGGTCCAAAACAGTAACGTCAATGATAATTGCTGCCCACAAAACGCTACAGTTTTGTTAGAAATAGTTTTTATCGTTTTAATCAAATATAGATTTGTAGATTTGTACCCCCTCACCCCCTTATGTAAATACTTTCTCTGCCGTTCATTGTGGGCCAGTACAGAGAAAAACAGTTAAGATGGGGGTGGTGAAAAGGGGGGGAGACGAAGGCGAGGGTCTACTTTAGAGTAATCGTCAAGTTGTAAGCCCGTAAACAGCTGCTAATATTTGGATGTATTTACTGTAGTAACGCATGCAGCTAACCTGAATGTTTTCAATTTTTTATAGCTTAAAACAATCTAATCACAAGCATCAATCACAAGATCTAGAGGCCGTCCTTAAAATATTGAGTCCATGTGCTTTGTGGTAGAACTATTTTTCTTGTCAATTTTGAACACAGTTTTTAAAATTGCGACATGCTGAAAGTTAAGTTTGCCTTTACTACGCCTTCACGTCTAGTTCATAACCTAAAATGTCTTAGTTTTGAGTGAAACGAATAGATTTTTGCCGAGTTTGATCATAGTAACTCGAATTCACTGGTTGGGAAGGTTCCCTGGAGATCAAAGGGCTGCCGCCGGAATGTTGAGACTCCTTGTTCAACGTGTCACGTGATGTCGAGCCGGTACAAACATCTGAATGAAGATAGCGATAAATGGCGAAGCACTTGGGCTGTAAGAAATACTGCCTTTCCGTCAGAACCGAATCCTTATTTTTATCAAGTAAGAAATACTGCCTTTCCGTCAGAACCGAATCCTTATTTTTATCAAGTAAGAAATACTGCCTTTCCGTCAGAACCGAATCCTTATTTTTATCAAGTAAGAAATACTGCCTTTCCGTCAGAACCAAATCCTTATTTTTATCAAGTAAGAAATACTGCCTTTCCGTTAGAGTACATGCCTCGAGGATGATACTCTTTATTGCAAGACGCTTTGAGAATATCATAACGTTAGTTCTGAAAATCTTGGTTCAACACGTCCGATTTGACATTAATGTTAGCAGGCAACAATTATTTTTGTCTTTGTTATGATACTGGATTTGTAAAGACGGGGGTTGTCTATGGAGAAGAAGTGAACGATCTTTCACTATCAGAGGGAGCATAAGTGCTCTATGAACTTCGCATTTTTATCCACAGTTTTGTCATCGTCTTTGCCCATCTTAAGTTAAGTTTCCCGGTTGTGACACGCTTTCCACACACTATCAGGCTGCATAAAAGAAAACTAAATACAAAGGGTTTTACAAAATTCTTTTCAGAGAATCTTAAGGTTGTTTTCCAAACCGAAAATCAGGCTTGGAATAGAAGGGATGTCTACAAAATATGCAGGTACGATATTTGCGAACAGACCGGAAATGCTTCATGCGCCAAAATGGCCTCGGATGGGCAGTGTCAACGATATGCTTAATGCCAAATTTCCAAGAGACACTTCAAACACTTTTACACTTCTGTAGGTATTACGCACGATTAAGCGATTGTTTTAAATATGTAAAGTTACGATGACGACGTTAAACGTGTAAAAGTACTGCAGTGGCTTTAATATATCATTGGACTTAGTATGTCGTTGCCACCTCGTAACTGAGGACGGTCTGCCCTCAGTCGCGTATACCATTACTTTAAAACAGGATCGTGAAAACTTATTTTTATGGGGTTACGTGCACACGGACACTGTGAAAACCAGTGATGTTTTAATAATGATATTTGATATTGCTTATGATTACATCGACAACTGTTGAAAATCGTTGTGTATGCTCTTTTGTGTTTTATTCTGTAAGGTCTTTTGGTTTGCAAGGGTCTATATGCTTTTCTTGACCACTTTACATATTATGAACGTTGAATTTTATCTTTTTATAGGCCATTGAACTTTTTTATAATTGTTTACAAAGCGGTGAAAATTGCCCCAAAAGTCGAGTAATTGTTTGTACTAAGTCTCCGGAGATTGATTGAATTGAACGCGGGGAAACTATTAATGAGCAAGCACATACATAGATACATATTTACATACACACATACATATATACATACACATATATATTCATACATACATACATACATACATACATACATACATACATACATACATACATACATACATATATACATACATTTGATATTGTGAGATAGAAAGCAATGACACTCCACTTCATACCACACTGACTCCTAACCCCTTGCTCCCTTTGTGTTGTCCAGCCCAGGCCCGTGGCTACGGGAGCCTTTTTGGACTTACCATACAAACTCACGATTAGATTCGCAACTCACACGTCAAGCTTCAAACATTCATAGGCTTCACTTTGTCGGTTGCCATGTAAGACCACCTTAAATTCTAATTATGCCCTCCAAACTTCAGAATTGTCCCCGATTTCTAAAGGTGCATACGAGCCTGGTCCTGTCTTTGCACTCTTTCATATAAAGATTCTTGGAGTTTGAGCTTTACTCAAACCTGTTGATTACTAGGAACAAGGAGGCGGCGCTATAGTGGTTTCCCTTGCTGTTTCTTACTTAATCTTTCTTGTAAAGCAATTCAAGGGAGAGTCTTAAAGAAAATCCATTGGCTCCGTGGTATATGTCTGGAAGCTAGCGATCATCAAGGTCATACGAAGGGCGTGTCTAGCAGCTGGTTCGTCACTCATGTGGGCAAATAATTGCGATGTGCAAGACCGCAAAACCGGGCAAAGCAGATTAGGTCTGTGCTGTGATATCAAAACAACCCACGGTTCTTAGCAATGGCGAAAACTGTAGTCTGTATTTTTCTAACATATCCATGCCATCTGTGATTCATAACAGATAACAGAAGGCGTACATTGGCATGGGTAATTAGTTTCAAAATCAGATCCATGGAAAGAATGGTGTAATTTGAAATGATTTACACCAAAGCCTAGCAATTGAAAATATTAATTAGCTTGCCATAAAATGAAATGTTGAAATAAGGAGCGAATTTAAATATTGTGATACTGGATTTTTTACAAAATATTTAGGTTCGTTTTCAAATTTACAAAAGCAAAACACCACCGCATCTTTTTTTATCATAAAAAATACTACTCTGTTACCAATAATCATAATTTTATTATATATATAGTGAATTTAATATTTTTTCCATTAACTATTAAAATTCCACACGTATAGCGAGTTTACCCTTTAGTGTTTCAGCTGCATCGCTAATAATGTTTTAAACTGATCACCGCCTTTCCTTTGCAAGGTCCCCAAAGCGTAGCAAACTTGAGCGGCAGTCTCAAGAAGCAACTTTACGTGCTAGTACTAGTAGCAGCAAGTTACAGCCACATAACAGTCACTGCTACTGAGACAGTCGAACGAAGCGGCTTAACGCGCTGATACTCGTAGCAGTAAACATCGGCCACATAACAGTCACTGTTACTGAGACAGTCAAACGAAGCAACTTAATGCGCTGATACTAGTAGCAGTAAGTATCGGCCACATAACACTCGCTGCTACTGAGACAGTCAAATGAAGCGACTTGATGCGCTGATACTCGTAGCAGTAAATATCGGCCACATAACAGTCACTGCTACTGAGACAGGTATAATCTACAAACAACTACTAAACAACTTTTTGGGGGGGGGGGGGTGACCAAAGAACTAAACAACCTTTGGGGTGAAATTCAAAAAGTGAGTTGTTTATAAAAAAAGAGTCTCTTGAAAAACAAATAGATAGTCATTCAGGAAATAGAATCAAAATTAATTAGAGTGTTTTGAGTAATAAAATTTAACTTTGAGTGATAACTTTGATAGTAGAGAAGAAATTTCAAACAAAAGGAGAAAGTAAGTTCACTAAAACATGAGTAGAGAGACTGTCGACATTTGGAAATTAAAGGACAGAGTGGATTGAGAAACGAAGAGACTTTCATGTTAAAGTCATCCTTATCACTGTGCAAATTGACCAAGTCTTGCTGTAATATCCTTTATACTTTTTTATACACAACTCACTTTTTTGAATTTCGCCCCAAAGGTTGTTTAGTCCTTTGGTCAAAAACGCCCCCAAAAGTTGTGTAGTAGTTGTTTGTAGATTATACTGAGTAAACATCTTGAACAATGATTTTGATGGAGAAGAAGAAATGTTTGAAGTTGTTGCAGGTGATGAGGTCGGAGAAAGAAACATACTTGAGTTGTTACTCAGTGGAACATTGGCTGATGAAGCTACTTGAAGAATATATATAGACGTTTACATGAATAGAAAGTGGGAAACAGGCTTGTTGTGTTAATATGTTGTGCTTTAGGCAGTAACGTTTGGGCATGGGTTTTGTTACAGCTTTTTACTACTATGTAAAGCCTTTAAATGTTATGTTCCACAGCAACTCTTTAAAAAATTGTCTTTTTTGTCACCATTCCATTAAGTATTGATTTGCCCTTAACAGTTGTTTCATGTTTTACATAGAAATTCGCCCCAAGTAAGTTGTTTATAAGTTGTTTAAATTTCAGTACGTTTTGGGGCGGTTGTTTATTTTTTGGGTTGTATGATAATAAAAAAGAGTGTAGTGAGATATGAGCACTGTTGTGCTTCAATGTAACAAGGTTTATAAGTGGGACGTGGCTGCGATGGCAAAAAACTGTAATCACCGTGTGTGGCTGTCATGTGCCTACACTTCAGAGGGGTTGGATAAGACATTATGCTTCTCTGCCGCATTGGGAGTTGATCTTCGATGTATCAATACAGGGGCCTTGGAGAGGATCTCTTCTCTGCTGTATATGAGGTGATCTTTGATACATCAATATAGGAACTTTGGAAGTGAGCAGACAAAGATTTTTCTGCTACATGGCAGTTGATCTTTGATGCATCAATATAGGAACTTAGGAGGTGAGCAAACAAAGATCATTCTGCTCCATGGGAGTTGATCTTTGATGCACCAAAATAGGAACTTAGGAGGTGAGCAGACAAAGATCTCTTTGCTGCATTGGAGTTGATCTTTGATACATCAATGTAGGAACTTTGGAGGTGAGCAGACAAAGATGTGAGAACCTAGTCGTTGAAATTGAGGACGATGTAGGAAGATGCCAAACTGAGGGATTCGTCGATATGAGAGGAAGCCTGAGACAAACAGCATAAAGATAACCATGTCAACGATACGTAGGTGACTTCGCAAAGGAAATACATCGGAGGAAAACGCCTTACATTGCTGATTGAGTATTTGCTGGACATTGAGCACTTTAGCATTTGCGTCGATAATTTTTGCACGTGGATCTTTATTGGAATCGGACAGAGAAGTTAAAGGCCTTTCTGGAAAGTTACGCTTAGAACTTTGTGAAAGAGGAGTGCGCACTGAAAAATGATTATCGCTTTTAAAATATGGCTTAGATGTTGACTGAGAAAATACTAACGATGAAACATTTTCTTTTATAACAGTTGCACTTTCTATAGAAATAGCTGTCAAATATTTTATTTGGCATTCTTCAACTGTATTTGAAATAGATGCGGGCGCAATTTTGCAAGGAGGAGCAACAATAGTAGCATGTTGCACATTTAGCTTAATAATGTCTATAGTTCGAAGAAGAGGAGGAGGGATTGGTTTGGCGAAATGAAGATCAATAGATGGTCCTTTTTTAAAAGTAGGCTCAATATAAGCTGTTTTGGCTGTGAGAAGGGTGGAATGACTGTTTGTTTCTTTGTCTTGCAAAAGTTTGCGTATTTCATCGGGAAACATAGTGATTTTTGGCTCGTTACCTACAGAAAAATTGTCGGCCAATTTATTATCTGATGCTTGGGTTGTTAAAATTAAATTACTGTTCTTATCATTGCTTTTTACCGTCTGTTTAGCATCACGTTCTATAAAATCATTGCCGTGGTTTGATGATTCATTTTTTCTATCTGCATACTCGAGCTTTTGTGTTCCACCTGTTCGTCGACCTTGTGAGCGTACTAGGATATTTTCAGTTCGGGGATTGTGAAAATGTACTGTCGTGAAGGCACCTAGCCTAGCAGTATGGTAATTTTGAGGACACGAACGTACAATGTGACCTGGTTGTCTACAGTTATAACAAACGGGGGCGTCCTTACAAATACTGGTAGGGCGAAAATTATGATGATTTCCCTTGGGTGAAAAAATTCGTTGATTATAGCGAGAGTCAGACGTTAGTGTGCCTAATGTGGATCTCATTACCTCGCTAATCCCCTTAGAGATTTCCTTGACTAAAAAATCAACATCGGTCCTATTAATCGACGTAGGTAGTGCCGTCGCAGGGCTAAAGTCAGTAGCAGCTATAGTTGGGCGTGGTACTTGAGTAGCCAATTTACTAAGCGTTTCAAGAGTTGTTTTCGGGACTTCAATTGTATCTCCCTTGTGCGCATTTAACCCAGATTTCAAACGAGCCAGACGCTCCGCATCTTCAAATGTGTCAGGGTTTCCCAAAATAACGTATTCTCTTATTTGGGGGAGTAAATTAGAGAATGTCTAAGAACTACCTCCAGACGGTCGAACCCCCTGGGCAGGGGAAAGACAGACTCTAAACTGCCTGATGATGATGATGATGATGATGATGATGTTTTACTGTTTTGTGGGTATTTGTGTATATCTTTGACTGATGAATAAGATAAAACTAAACAAATCTGAATGATAAAACAGGTGATTATTGTCACACTTTATAAGTATGTTTGCTTTTTTATAAAACTTAAGGGGTTCTTGAATGATCATAACAACAAACCCTCAGGCTTAAGTTCACACCTTGTCACTCCTTATATATATATCGATGGCTCAATGGTTAAGGCATTGGTTTAGTAATCATGAGGTCCTGGGTTAGAATCTGGTCAGTGCCGTTAAATTGCAAGCTATTGTGGTAGCTCTCCACTCTTTAAGAATTATATACAATTGCAATGTGTCTTCGTATTGCAATATATATATGCTTTCATATACACTTTTATTTCTATGCTGTAGTTGTGTTGTGCAATCAATGAGTGCCCCATTTATGAGTTATCTGCACTTTTTAAGTTGTTTAAGATTGACCTGTTTTCTCTAAGATATGATATATGATGTATGCTTTGTCACCACAGGAAACTACATTCCAGACAAAGATAATGAAAATATTCATGATGAATGGCTTGATTCTGTAAATTGGAAACATGTTGAAGAGTATGCAGCTCATGCAAAGAAGGATGATGATGAAGAAATGGAAGGAGAGGAGAGATTTGAAAGGATAAAATATTTAAAGGATGTTGTGGACATTGTGAAACCAGGTGAAAGCATACTAGCGGCATTAAGGAGGTTAGGAGGGAAAAGTACCACTGGTCCATCAAGGCCAAGATGGAAGAAAAACCGGAAAGGTAATGACAGAAAAGGAAGCAATGATTCAGATGAACCAGAAAAACCAGGTGATACAGAGAAAAACCCAGAACTGTTATCAAAACTTACAGAGCTAGCAGATCGTCTTCTGTCAGAAGGGGATTTTGAGATTTATCAGAAGACATTTGAAAAACTAAGCTATGAAATTAAGGTGCTTCAAGAGAAGCTTGAGGATGCTGATGAAGATGATGAGCTAGAAGCAGCATTTGCTGGTAGTATAAAAGGAGACACAAAAAAGGATATTTCTATGACTGAATCAGCTGCACCTATTAGTGATGATGTTATGTGGGAATATAAATGGGTGCAAAGTGATGATGATACACTTTATGGACCGTACTCAAGTCAACAGATGTTGGACTGGTCTGAGCAAGGTTTTTTTGACCAGGGAGTATTGTGTAGGAAAATAGGCTCAAGTGGGGATTTTTATAATACAAAAAGGATAGACTTCGATTTGTATGTCTGATGCAGAGTGGTGGCTAATTCTTTGAACTATCTTCTGTATCCACCCTGCAAATAAGGCCATATAATTAAGAATGTATCAAACACTTATATAAACATTTGTATAAACACATTTGGAAACATGCAAACACAATTCTTTTCTGTCGCCAACTTTAGAAGTTAAATGACTAGAATTAGTTTTACTTGGTGGCTCTTTTTGATCCCTCGGTCATTGTGCAAAAGGGATGCTAACTTGCTAGATTTTCTGCATCGAACGAAACAAAATAAAATTCTTGAATGGTGGCGTGCTCTCATACATTCATTTTCAGACGTGAAGGGGATACAGTTCTTAAAAGCCGTGTTTGGACCAGTAGCGTTTATCAAAACGGTTGTACTTTTAACGGTTCTAAAACTGATTTAACTGCAATCATTTCGAGATCAGTACATACTGGACGCATCATGATATCGGTTCATGATGGCGGATGATAGCTCCGATAGGAAATTGTTGTTGTGATGATGCTAACTTCAGGGTTCCTCAATTGGCGTTTATGTATACGAGGAAGTGGTAACTGCTAAACTCTAAGTCACATCGAAAGCCTTCCTACCACACCCTGCTCCTTCCCTACACTGCCTCTTCACTTATACAAAGTTAGATAAGAAGTCACGAAACTGTACTCTCTCAAATGTTAAGAACTTCAAAAACGAACACGACAAACTTTTTAATATTGCAAATAAATTGTTTTAAAATTTGAACTCAAATCAAAAAGGAATCGTAATTAACAAATATGATTCATTATAAGAATTGGAAGAGATATATTGACCTATCGTTAAGTGTCAGCTGCAGGCGTGCGTGAGAAAATTAGTATTAGGTCATTAGTCAGTTATGTAAGGAAGACCAATTTGCGTTGGTGGTGTTTACTCGGAAATGTATATTTTTGTTTTCACATTAACATGTTGATGTAGGCCAACTAGAATTATTGCAGATGTCAATTTCTATGGTACAGTTTGACCACGACCCAATGTAGAGAAAATAGTGGTGGTACGTAAAAACATTTCAGGACCGAGATTCCGAGAAAGTAGGTTACTTGCAGCGTCAGAAATGCTTTTGGTATTTACAAAAGCCAAATGTTGAAAGAATTTTTGTTCTCACAATAAACGCACCCTGACCGAATTCATAAAATTAAAAATTGAAACTCAAAACGGAAATGGTTTGAGTGCATCCCATAACATGTGGAAGTCAAGAAGAAGATGTTGTTACTTATATTGAGAAAGTGTACATTTAAATACACAATAATACTGACAATCTTACAGGTGCTACACTACGAAAAGAAAAACATCCCGGTCGAAACGCCCTGTAATAGGAGGATTATGTCATTTGCCAAAAGAGTATATCATAACAGACGTGTATGAGACACTTTCTTTCAACTCGGTCCCAACCAAACACGAACCTTGAAATATATTTTAACAACTCACTAAAACCGCTGCTATTGTTGCTGTGCTGCTGGTGCTTCTCCTGCTACTGCTTTTTAAGCCCGATTTTGTCATAGAGCAATGTTACACTTTTAAAAGCTGTTCAGTACGCCAGTTTTTGGTAGATAGATGTAGATGTAGCAAGTTTTCTGTCACTTTCATCCTTCATTGACAACCTTTATAAGAACAATGTTTGTTGAGATGGTCGATAACATCTCTAGCTTCCTGTTCTAAAGACAAAATGTTGCATAAAATTCTCTTAAAAACTAAAACACTAGTCCTAGGCACAGTCCGAGGCATTAAATTCATCATCTACTCAAATTACTTTCTGTTGCGTTTCACGTACAGAGGACACGATCGATAATTCTCAAACATCAAGGCATTCTTAACAGCAAATCAAACTAATAAAGAATTCGGAACTTTCACAATTTTTACATCACGGATCAGTGTAAAGACATTATATCAGCTACCGCTGAGCAACGTACTGCAGTTTAACTTATTTACAAAAAATAGAATTAGGGATGGAGAGGCAGACGCTACAAGAGCCCAACACGTTTGTTTCTAATTTGTTTCTGCAAATGCTCCGAAAGATAAACGCTCTTCTTCCAACAACTTATAAGCAAACGTGAGGTGATTTTATATGTCCTCACTGAGTAGAAAATAGCGAGAAAGCTTTCATGATATTTAGTTATGTAAATATTTTCTATAAAGGTTATTTACATGAATGTCATGATTTTGTTGTAGGTTATGGATATGACGTAATCTGACATTCAACAATGGATATATGCTATATTGTACATCTACTATATAAATCTTGGTCCGAATACACGCTGATTCTTTTCACATCTATCATACAAAGCGTGCGATCCCTTACAACCAGGCTTTACGACTACGTCGTATATGCTCAGGAGAAGATGCGTTTTATGAACGATGTAAGCAACTAGAAACATGGCTCGTAAATAGAAAATTTAACTCAAAAATTGTGAAACTGCAAGTTCTGCGCGGCTAAGGACAAAAGTAGAAAGGACGTTCTCATTAGTAAGCAGGAAAAGAAAACGAACGACAATGACGTTCTTGGTTTAACGTACCATCCAGTTCTAAGTCATACGGTGCATCACATCCTACGGACAAATTATAATATTCTAGCAAGCGATGAAGGGTATCGCAAAGTTTTTAGTCAGCCACCAACAGGTGCATATCGAAAGGGACAGAGCTTGAAAAATAAGCTGGTAAGAGCTAAGCTGGTGCAGGAGCTGTATGAGACAGGCAGCTCCTGTTACCAGGGGAGATGAAACTGCGCAGTTGGCCCACTCGTCAAAGAGACTAAGAAGTTCTTTGACTGATCAGGAAAGCGCACCTATGACATTAGGGTAGGACCACTACACTGCAACTCTAAATTGGTGGTCTACCTATTAAAATGCAGAACATGTTGTATTCAATACATAGGAAGCACCAAAAAAGCTTTCAAAATGAGGTTCAACATATTGAGAATCTCGATATCTCACGTGTATGTTACTAACTGAGTCTATCTAGTGTTTTTTAAGACTATATTAGCGTCATGCGAAGTGCAAACATTACACATAATGTTCTTATAACTTACAACTCTTAGGGAAAATTTCGAAATTTTGTGACCATGAAAAATATGAAACTTCGAGATAAAAATCTACCAGCTAAGTGTAAGCTTGTGCCAGTCGAGGCAGGCCATGCTTTTTAAAGGAAAACTGTAGATTGAAATATTTTATGATTATATGTAGGAGGTAATGACAATATAACATTGATGTACTGCTCAATATTCGTGTAAAACGAGATTGTGATCGATAATTTCTCACACTGAAACTTGAAGATGGAATTAGGTTTTGCCACAATGACATAGAAATTTCACTTAACAGGGATGTGAGGCTGTTTTCTTTCACCCGAGTCGTCTTCGTCTTTCATAGAAGCCGTGACGTCCTCCTAAGAGGTAATACCTACATCGTGTTTCAGCACATTAACAAATGCTCTGATAGCTCTTACTTGCTTACATATTCCAAACGATTGTTCCTATGGAAGCTTTTTATTGGAAATTTTGCTATACAGTAGCGTGAGGGTTATGGTTGTTCCTTCAGAAATGAATAACTTTTTTTAGCATTTGGTTGTAGGCACCTTTAGTTGATCTTTTCTAACAACTTTGTTAATGTCTGCTTTTCTGATCCATGTAAGCGCATTGTCCCGGCGATGGCAGTAATCACAGACAGTTCTATATTTCTTGATAAACCAGACTTTCAAACAGTTTTTTTATTTAACGCTTTCTGTTTATTGCCTTTTAGAGGGCATATCTTAGCAATATAATAAAAAGGTATTGTGACAAAATACTCCCTTGTAATACGCCAGCTTTTATCTCGAATTCCTTGGGAGCATAACACAAGGGTTGTGGATTCGAGTCCAGGTCGGCTCGAAGGACATGTGGTTAGTAAAGGTTGTGAGTTCGGTTACCAATTACAATTGCCATAATGTTGTGGCCCTGGGAAGTGCACTCTGCCCCTCTTATCACTTGGACTGTCTTTACCGCTTAGGTTGCGTTACTAGAATGTGACTGCAAGCATGTAAAATGACTTCAAAAAAGTTTTCGTGGTACAAAATCCAAAGCATTCTCGAAATTCATTTTCCAAGCTGAAAAGCTTTTTGTCGTATTACATCCCACATAAGTTCTTAATTACAGAGTACGGCCAATCGACTTCAAATGGAGAATTTTAGCTGCCCTTGGAATCGAGGAACTTCGGCCTCACCTTTACGGCCAAAAAATTGGTTAGGGACGTTCTGGTATATAAACAGTTCTCTCGTTTCCCTCCTTAATGTCTTAAACTAATGGATTAGACTGCTTAATCCTACAGTAGGCCTATAACCTGATCTGCAAGGCCATAATCAAGTTTATTTATTAAAAGCATCCTCACGAGAGTTTACTGCGCTCATCTTTGCAAATGTTTGTCAAGCGTCCCCTCAGAATGTGATGTCATTAGAAAGAATTTTCGTCAAGACATCGAATTCACAGAACAATAGACCAACAGCGGCGATTCTTGACAATACTTTACAAAGACCCTGCTTTAACCACACCCAAAAATGTTAAGTTTTAAGCTTTTCGAAGTCACATGGAATTATATAGTTTTTAAATATCATTAGTTGTACCAGATTGAAATTGAATTATGTGGGAACAATGCCTACTGATAGTAAGTTTTCCTAATATGCCTAAAATAACGCCTTTAGAGTGTAAGTTTGATGAGTAGGTGAATTGGTATGATAGTAGTCTCTGTACGATAAATTATTTGGGACATCCATAGTAGTTTGACGGCTCAAAACCAGGAGTTCCAGAATGCATTAACTTCTGACGCAAATTGTCCGAGAGTTGTCGTTAATTATAGCAACAAGCAAAGTGTCCAGATCCTAGAATGTCATACAAGACGTCACTAGTCTTCGGACACAGGTCGTTAGTGTCTTAAAGATTTCTGCAGAAAAGAGTTCGCACATCTACGAAAAAGACACACACTCACACACACTTATTTACGTTAATTCTGTTACACGTAAAGAGAACAATTATTCAGCAATTACAGTCCGCACCAAGTAAAGGGAGTTTTGTCCCCATCGCATATCAAGAACAAAGTCCGTCAGAGCTTATAACCGAACGACGAAGAAGATCGAACCGAATCATAACAAAGCCGTCTCTAGTAACACACTTTGGGTATGAATTAACTTTAAAATTATCTTTGTTTTGAAACCTTTCATAAATTGTATATTTTAAGATTATTGTAGTTTTAAGATTTCTATTGTTACACTTCAAATTTTTTGTCTTGTTACTGTTTCATCGCATCTGTCGCAGGCCATTTTCTTCGTGCGGTGACTCCGTAACAGAGGTAATTCATATTCACTTTTTTGCCTCCCTCCATTTGTACGGTTTAGCGCTTTCAACAAAAGTTTATCCAACGTTGTATTCGATATTACGCTCTTTTGAGTTCCAGATGTATTGAGACAATTCAGTCTCCGCCCTGTATTTTATATTATTGAAAAATTTAATGTGATTCCTAAAACATTCTTTAGTTTCTGTAAAACGTTATAACTTTAGGTAATAATATTATTTACAAAGTTGTAAATAATAATAATAAATAGTAATGATGTAAATAAATGCCAAGATAATATATAATATATGTCAACAGAAAATCTTCAAAACTCCCAGCTTTTTCATGATAAACGAGCCTACTCGATAAACAGAGGAAGTAATTCATAGTAATTCATAGGAAGTAATTCAACTTTAGCTACTAGTCAAAAAACCACCTCCAAAACAGAGTATGTAAGTGTGACGTCATCATTGGGAGGGTGTTGTTGAGATACCTGCATGTAAAATTGTAGATATTGAATAATAATAATAATAATAATCATCATCATCATCATCATCATCATCATCATCATTATTGTCATCATTGTTATCATCATCATTAACATCATCAATATCTTCATTGCCACCACCATCATCATCATTGTCATCATTATTAGCAACAATAATAATAATAACAAACAAACCACAGTGTAATGATGTATTCAAGGAGCAAAGTAACGGAGTCAAGTTTGAAAGTCCTCAATTACTACCTTTTTCAATTTTTTTACTTTTTAGCTTATATCAAGTTCTTGCTGTTTCTTTTCTAATACTTCTTTTTATTACCATATTTTCCTTTGTATGACTTGATATTTTTCTTCTTCTTGCAGGGTATTATGCTAGTATATGATGTTACAAATGATGAAACATTTAATAATATCAATAATTGGTTAGAAAATATTGAACAAGTGAGTTTCTCTTTCTGAATATTGCTGTCAATTCCATAACTTCATTTATTGTGATTATTCTGATTGTCAAGTTCAATATTTATTGTTGTGGTTTCTCATATTTGTAACTGTTTCTCCGTTTATAAAATTATTTATGTACTTATACTCCTCATCTCATGTGGGACATAGTGCAGCAAGTCTATTTCTTCACCTCTTCTGTTGTTACACAGCGTCTTGCATATCATCCATCAATCTAATCCCTTTTTGATCGCTTCTGATTGTTCCCACTAAGTGACTTTTGGCCTCTTCCACCTGACTTTGGTGTTAATTTAATGGCATTCTTTGTATCTTATTTGCCATTCTCGTAACATGCCCAATGCTTAAAGTTTCAGTTGCCAAGGAACGTCTCTGCAACCTGTCTTCGTGTGCAGTTCATGTTTGGCTAAGTGATGTAACATGGCCACCTCAGGCATCTATTGTGGAAGATGTCCACCTTTCTGGTATCCCGTTTATAATGTGCATAGATATCTTGTTTTACATGTGTTATATCTCTACTGGAAAAAGCTATACCTAAGCGCATTGAAGTCCAGTGACGAAGTATCGAGTAATAACGAGACAGCACTTTCACTTATTCATCTGTTTTCTGACTAAGGGACCAACTTTCCTTTACAGGTATTTATCTACTTATAGTTTACACTTTAGGTAAATTACATCATTGGTATATTTCTGATAAATCGAAACTAACACTATCATGTGAGGCATCTGGAACTTTCCAGAATGATGACTCATGATATCACAACTTGATGCAATGCTGGTAGGCGGTGGTGAAATGTGAATAAATTCCGATTGCCAGAAGGAAATCAGTTTGAGGACTTCTTCGGCCCATATTACCAACCAAAGAGATTTAGACCCTGTTTACACGGGTACGGATCCAAACTGGTACGGATCCAAACTGGTACGGATCCAAACTGGTACGGATCTCAGAGTACCTCCTCGTGGTGACCGATGGTAACTGGGAGAATCCTCCCAGGCCAAACTCTGAGGGATCTCGGAGCAGTAGGGACCTTAAAGTCTAGCGCTCAGAGCGCATGACATCCCTACATATATATATGTAATTTAGCTAGCCAGTTGGTGATGCCAAAGTAGTCTTGTGACTGTAAGAAAACTTGCAACTGTCGGTATGACCCAGGTTAAACTAAAGTGAGTTTGGGCCTTTGAGTTTCACGACTTCACCAAGTATTTCAGCGAGATATGCAAGAAAGCCTTTTTTCTCATTTACTATGGTTTGAGTTCTAGTCGTTGTTGGTATATGAGGGGGGACCTTAATGGGGAGCACACCAGTGCTCCGAACAACAGCATTAGCCCTACAATACAGTGTGGTAGAGCGCACACCCTAACAAAATAGCTGTGCTACTGCAATCAGCATTAAGAACGATATCTGGAGCCCTGATGTAGTCCCCAATAGCTTGGCTCCGGCAATTTTTAACGTTGCTCCACTTGACATAAGAAGAGAGAGGCCAACACGGAGGATGTTTAGAAGAATCGGTGCGCTCCATGATGATGCCCTTCTCAAGTGGGTATTGGAATAGGCCCCTGTCTCAAAAACTCTTTTATGCTCAATTGTAACGGGGTGGATATGCGTCGTATTACATTTTTGAACATTTTCACACACCCCCATAACATTTTATACTTACTTCTCATTTTTAGGGACAGAAGTGGATGAGCTGCACGCCGAGGGGTGGAGAGGCGGTGTCCGACCCTTATTGAAATAGGAAAGAATAAAAGTGATTCAATCGAATTTTGTCAAGGCGAGGAAGGACGATGTCCAATATGAAGAGATGTCCCCAGCAATGTTGCCGACATAGATGTGTCCCAGGTTCGGAGCAGAGGAGCAAAACTTGGATCACCTGTTTCTTCACTGCGTCAAACGTTGCATCGAGGGAAGGCCGTTCTGCAGAATAAAAATTATTTTCGGAGATGGCTTCTGTTTTACGGACTGACATTGTAATATATTATAAACGTCACGGTTTGTTGTTTTGTTTCGTAGTACTCTGTGCTATAGTTAATTTGTTCTTAAGTAGGTGTTTAAGGTAACCGTTTTCAATTTATTATTCCCTTTGTTTAGACTCGGACTTCCTTCAATTAGAATCACTACTTTTCCTTCAGTCACATGTTTCCCATTAATTTTTCTAATTCATATTTTGTATGTAACATGGATTTATGGCCATTGCTTTGATGTTTTTGAAGTTTGTTCTCTGGGAATTTGTGTTCAAGTCGGCGTTCGCAACCCATATCACATTTTCTTTGCCAGCCTATACCTAAGAGGTAAAAACTCACTTTTTACCGACTAAGCTTTCACCTCTAAGGTACACACTTTCGGATAAGTACTGCGTCAAGTATCTTTTGTAACGCCAAGGTTATATACGTAGTCCCCACCACGGTTACAATACTAACAATGATTTTATCCTTTCTTCCATCGGATCGTCTTAAATTTAACCATCCTTATCTTTGTGTATTCGGAAGTAATTTATTCTCTTGACAGAATTTCTTGAAAACGATATCTCACTGCAACTTGATTAGCTTTATAGAATCTCCCTCTAATTGCCTAAAAGAGTGCGTGTCGTCCAAGACTTTTAAAATCACTAGTGATAACCAGTAGGGGCGGTTACGGGTATGGTGGACAGGGCGGTAACCTAGGGCCCCGCGGTCAAGAGGGCCCCCCGCTCAAGCTACACTCTTGATGTATACACAAGCTGCACTGCATATAAGAATTATTACACACTATAGGCACTGTGAAAGCCCCATATTATGTGAGCTAAATTGGGTGAGATATTAACAAATATACATCTTCTTTATAGGGCCCCGCGTTGGAAAAGTATCCAGGGCCCCACAAGTCGGAAAACCGCCCCTGATAACCAGCGTACTTTCTTATCTTTAGGGGGAAACCTATCCAATGGCCTCCTGTTTGCATATTTAAAGTTAACATTCGGAGATGGATTTTTGTTGCATTATTTATCTGACTGATCCTCATATTCATATATAGGAACCGAACAAACTAACTTTGCATTTTCTTATTTGAAAAACAAAGAAGCTGCGGGTTATTTGATTGCTGTGTACGCTCTGTTGCAAATGAGAGTAACTGAGACGTCTCTTAGCTGTCAGGTGTTCGACTCCAGTGCAAAACATCTTACAACTGACGTAAATGTTAGTTCAAAACTAATCTGTGTGAGCAGTATCGAGTAATGTAAAATGCGGCTTGGTAATTTCACTTCTAACTGGAGGGGTCAGGATGTTAGTTTGTCTAATGGTAAATATTTCAAAAAGTCTTTTGGTGTTCAATTGATGAAGGACTGCTGACAAAGGTTTACTGTGATAAACAAAGGTGTTCGCCTATGTGATCGACAAGTTGATAATTGATACCTCAATATTTTTTTAAGGAATCCATCAATTTGAAGCTTACAAACTTGCACTTTGAAGCTTTTTACAAACCCAAATGGTGCTTTGATATTCCTGTGATACAAATAATGTAGGTGCTTTGATATTCCTGTGGTAATGAAACCGAATTAACAATTTGCCTTCTTATGAAAAGAAAAAATTTGCTTACCTTTCCCTATGTATTTTATTGAGGCGAAAACGTCATTTTTTTTCCTTGCCAGGTAACCAATTTAGCCTCATTATATACGTAATAAACCAGTAATATTTTATCTTAATTCAGCAGCACAGTGTGTGTTGCGACAAGGAGTTTCTTCTCCACAATGTACTGGTATGATGCCTGTTACGCTTGCTAAATAATAAAGATCATCATATATCATTTGTCATATCATCATATCATCTATACTTTTGTTACACTGGTACGAAAGAAACGGGATTGCAGGTGAGAGGGAAAGGGTCCACGTTTGCACCTTCAGTTGAATTGCTTTCAATTTCCAGGCCCAAATCCACGCATGAGCAAAGGGTGTGTACCATTTCATGAAGATCGTCAATTTTTAACAACATCATATTGCACAGAAATGTATATTCAGCTGTACACGAGATATACAACACACGTAAAGCAGAGAAATCTAGAGGGAAAGGGTCCACGTTTGTACCTTCAGTTGCATTACTTTAAATTTCCAGGCCCAAACCCAAGCAGGGGCAAAGGGTGCGCACCATTTTGATGAAGATCGTCAATTTTTAACAACATCATATTGCAGAGGAATAAATATTCAGCTGAACAGGAGCTATACAACACAGAGCAGAGAAATGTTATTGTGAACTTAGATGATAATTATGCAAGTAAGTGCTCAAATAGATACATAAAAAGGAGAAGACGACCAGGGAAGAAGTAAGATGTCAGATCGCATGCGTTAAGCTGTTTTTATTTTATGAAGATCTCTTGTCCGTAAGTTGTTGGTTGAAGCTCCTTTTAATTAGATCTTTTCTCTATATTGCTGTTTCAGATTTTTGGATTACCTCTCCGATCTCTGCGTGTCAAATAACACGGCCATTCCAGCCATGCAGGAATTGATTTGCAAGGCTGTATTGCAGCCGAAGAACTCCGACCTCCTGTTGGATACCAGGTGATACTCAAGGGCTTTTTTTGTGTTCATCAACTGTTAACGATGTGGAAGTTAACCCTCTCGCACGCTTTAAATCTACTAGATTGGCTCTAAGCAAGACCTTGTGCTGAGAAAGTTTTGTACCTGCATTTGTAGAAAATCGGAGGAGCTTCGCTTTATTATCCGATCTGAATCTGCCACCTAAACATTTTTAAGATTGTTTTGGCGAACGATCTCAGTTTGATGCAACTCCCTAACATAGGAGCAGTAACTATGGCAACATATCTCCATTGCCTTTCATGTTTCAGTCACAATTTCCTAAATTAAATTTTATCAAAAGTAGTAGTAGAAAAACTTAAAGCAGTTGCAAAAAGGTAATGTCTTCAGCGTATCTCGTGCAAGACTTGGCACTCACTTTTGTGAATAATCAAAAGGACCATACCTCTACGTAACCGACGTTTTCGTGTTGTACAGCAGATATGAAGAACAGCTAACATCCCTAATATGTGGTCGTCATTCCCAAAGGGGCGTTTTATAGTAGTTAGGTACTGTAATACATAGACAAAACTCGAAGATTTTATTCTATTCTATTCTATTCTATTCTATTCTATTCTATTCTATTCTATTCTATTCTATTCTATTCTATTGTATTCTATTCTATTCTATTCTATTCTATTCTATTCTATTCTATTCTATTCTATTCTATTCTATTCTATTCTATTCTTATAATCAACAACAGCAAGAGACACAGCCTGTAACAGTCCAGCAGACAACCCAAGAACCTCCAGGAGTACCTCCTGTGAAGGACATTACGACTACTCAGCCTGAATATAATCAACAGCAGCAAGAGACCCAGCCTGTAACTTTTCAGCAAACGACTGAAGTGCCTCAAGGAGTTCCTCCTGTAAAGGAGATTACTACCGCTCAGCCTGAGTATAATCAACAACAACCTTCGACACAAACAAATGTTATAGAACCTCAGAGCATGCCAGTGCAGCCTTCACAGGTACCTCCTGTCAAACAGTTTACGACAGCTCAGCCTGAGTATAATCAACAACAGCAAGAGACCCAGCCTGTAACAGTTCAGCAGACGACTGAAGTGCCTCAAGGAGTACCTCCTGTAAAGGAGATTACTACTGCTCAGCCTGAGTATGACCAACAACAACCTTCGACACAAACAAATGTTATAGAACCTCAGAACATGTCACTGCAGCCTTCACAGGTACCTCCTGTCAAAGAAATTACAACAGCTCACCCTGAAGGCAGCCAACAACTACAGCAGATTCAGCTGGTAACTGCTCCACAGACAACAACAATGCCTCAGATTGTACCTCCCGTTAAAGAGATAACTACAGTTGAACCTCAATATAATCAAGCACAACCATTAACACTGCCTCAAGGCGAACAGCAGACGTCTCAAGTACCGCAAAACGTACCTCCTGTTAAGGAAATTACGACAGTCCAACCTGAATACAATCAAGAACAATCCTTGTCCCAACCTAACGAGCAACCACAGACAGCTGAGGTCACAACAGAACGTGTCCCACAAGATACCACGGTTGCCCCTCAGTACTCTGTAGCGCGACCATGGCCAGAACCGGAAACAGAGCAGCTGAGGTATACTACTGAGAATCTTCGCTCCGTTGCTCCCGTACCTGAGATTACAACTTTCAGCAATAAAGGGGGTGAAACCTTGCCCCCTTTAATACATACAGTGCCGGTAACAACACCGCCATCTTTTACTACTCAAAGACAACCTGAAACCATATGGCCTCAATCTAATCAGCACCTCACGGACGAGCCACAAAACCCTGTAACTGTACCCTCCATGACTATTATTAAAGTTACAAAGCCTCCCCAGACTCAGAGTGAAAAGCCATCGTCGCATAAGCGTGCCACGGAAACACCTGCTCCTACACCAGTCTATGAAACAACAAGCATACCAGAATCTACAGCAATAGCCTCCCAAGAGACCACTACCCGTCTCCCTCAAACACCTGAAGCTGAAAATACAGAGGCACCTTCAATTAATGAAGGGTCAGAAACTTCAGAGGCACCTTTGTATACCACAACTACATTGCCAACTCAAGCAGGAGAAAGCACGGAGACTACACTATCACCAATTTATGAAGTTGCAGAAGGACCTGAAATATCAAAGACCCCTGATGAGCAGTGGGCCCGACATTGAAACTACCGTAAATAAACAGAAAAACCACCAAACAGGCTAACAAGGCAGGCCCAACCGCCGAGTAGCACCGCCTCTCGCGGATTATGGAAAGAATCTGTCATGAATGAGAACAGATACTACATCCATTCCTTGCCAAAAGCCCACGAAGCGTAGTTTACAGCCCCTCTCTTTTACATACATAGAACTCCACACAACATTGTCATTCACAATTATCCACTTTTATGAATCCTACTGCCATTTGACGTGAGCTTATCTGGCGGATGTCTGAATTGTCATACTCAAACAAGCTAGCATGGTATGAGTGCCTTAGTACGGTTGCGAATGCTATATCAATGCTGTGAAGCAAAACACATCGAACAACTAAGACTTCTATCGTTTCGTCATACCTCCCGAAATACTTCGGTAACGACAAGGTGTACTTAAGTCAGTTCACTAGATCTTGTCTAGAGATTTTCAAACAATTCAAAAAATTCACACTCCTTTCGTGTTGATCCTTGTTCTAATCGTCCACATTGTCTGCTTCTAAATAATTCACAAGAAGATCAAAAGTAAAGCAGATCTAATAGGCCTACCAATTCTTTTGCTAGGATCGTATAGTTGGCAGCAAGTTGGACAGAGGCTGATTCGCTCAGATCTGTTTACGAATATATTCGCCCAGTACCTGCAAAAAAACCCTTGTTTTCGAATATTAAGACAAAACTTGTACAAACCTCGTGCTTTAACATGATTAACTTCACCGATTACGTTCCGTTGCCATGACGGTTGTGTTATCAAAAGCACCTGAACAAGAGTATTGCCTCCGTTAATTGGTCCTCTTCAGACTCTAATGGTTTGCATTGGGGTCTGATTATGAACAGTGAGTCAGTTAACTTAACATGGAAACTATCAAGACAACTTCATCTATGGGCCTCTAAAATTTTAGCTACGGATCAATCTGATTTGTTATCATCATATGTTTTCTTGAAAATGCTTCTCGAGTCACTGCGTTATGCAAGTCTCGATAGAACAACAGGCAGATTCGAAAGTCACATGGCATAGGCTCGAAGCGACAGAGTTCCATTTGAGTTCATGCATTCAATCAGCCTAGGCCACTCAACAACTAATCCGAAAATGATCTCCGGGGTAGTTTCATACAATGAGTCGGGTCCAAGTTAACATATTTCCTGAGGTCCTTACACATAGTTCTTTTTTTAAGAACATAAGGAATGATTAGAATTAAAATGTCCCGGGCAGGACATATTTTCTATTTCTCTTGTGTCTTTCAAAGCTTTAAATGTTCTTAGGTATTTGCAAATAAGGCCTCTAAAAAGTCCTTAAGATGTTCTTCATCCTATATGATATAAATCCTTGATATTCGTAATAGGTTAGTTCCAAAATACAGTATATGGATCAGGTTCAAACATTCGGTAATGCATTACTCGATTAGCATACTCAATGAAATTATTCTGATGAAGAGCAGCCAGAACGGACCAGAGAAAACATTTGTTGTCAGTGTTTCGTATGTTGAGAATGGCGCGTTTTCTGGCTAGGTCTTTTGGCAATGGGATGAAGGTAGAGCCAGCGAGAGGTGCCACATGAGCAATGCCAACTTCTAATATTAAAATTTTATTGAGCACCCAGCCAGAACCATTGTGAAGAAAATCCTCTATGGCATTCATCAACTGTTGATGGGAATCAGCCAGATAACGTTCCAAAGTGTTCATAGTGTAGCTGGCAAGGGTATGCGAACGAAAAACCACAGGAGGGTCTGTCAGGATAAGCATATCTTTTCCTTGATGAAAGAGAACTTCAATACTGATAAACCATTTGATACCCTTTGGAGGGTGGATGTATTCCTCTAAGAACGGAGGAAGTTGACCAATAGCATCCTGGAGCAGGACTAGAGGCTGGGAATGTTCTGGAAAAATGAACTGGTAGCCAGTGACCGTTCTTTCAAGAGCCTCCTCTAGGATGAATGGGACGTGTATCTGGTTGTCATCTCCGGCTCCTACCATCATGGAAAGGGAGATGGGTAACTCTTGTTCCTCCTCTCCATTAACTAGAGCGGTTTCCAATGCAGTAGCACAGGCCACTACTTCCTCGTTTTCTTCCTCATCTCGAGAGAATGCAGCACAGCAGGCTGCAATGTCTTCTTCCTCGGTTCTTGGCTTCTTGATCAGCAAGGGGTGTTCCTGGATAATGGCGGAGGCGACCCGTTTCTGGTGGAGAGCTTCATGGCGTCTGAGGTTTTCAAACCATCCAAATCGTTTCTCACATAGCTGGCACTGGTAGGGCTTGTTTACACTATGGCTCTTCAGGCGACGAGTGAGATGGCACTTTTGAGTGAAGACGTGAAACGTTGCACTGGAAACCGGCCATCTTGTTCAAAATGCTGTAGAGATATAAAATAAAGTACAACTCACGATGTATATCGTGTAGCTGCAAGTACATAATGAGGTAAATTACTTTGAGCGATGGTATATATGATAAATCTATGTGTTCTATCATCATTAGATCTAGAAATTGATTGGTTGAAAATTGTATATAGAGCAATAACCATTGTTTTTTTTCTATTCACCATGAGCACAATAGAGGAAGGGGTAGGCCTAGACAAGTCCGGGCAAGTTCAGGCAAGTTTGGGCAAGTTCAGGCAAGTTTGGGCAAGTTCGGGCGAGTTACATACGCCCCCACCACCTCTTTATTCTGATTGGTTAGAAATGGCATCATTGCTAATATCGTTTATATTCCAATGAGTTAAAAGTGCAACATCATCTATTTTCTAAATGCTTATTGGTTAAAAATGACATCAATGCTGATGCTATTCATGATTTGAATGGCTATTCGAAATGCGTGCATCCATGAACGAGCCATTCCAGTCGGGACAAATACTGAGTTTTTGAAAATTCGAAGAGCAGCACTGGTACCAAGAGATAAACAATTGACACGATACTTTTGAGTTCTGATAATCTCCACGGCATCATTAAGCACCAAAAAAGGTGTTTTATTCTTTATTTCTACTGATATGATGGACTTTTGTCTTAGTGTGTGACCAATGGAAAGGACAAGCGAAATCATCAGTGCAGCATACCTGTTAAAGGGAAATCATTTGATATTATCAAAATTTGAGGGACGGTGGAGGAAAATGTGAGTGTCGTGCTGTGAGTTTGGTACTTATCCTCACAAGAAATGTGATGTGTTGTAAATGGTTGTAAATGATATAGTCATCACCATCAAAACACAAAATGACAGAACTTATGACAAACTGTTCAAATGCATTCATAAATAATTAGTTAAATACTAATTAGTATCTTTGCAAATATTTTTCTTTACCAAGGAATTTAAAATCATTATTAGAGACTCTAACACAGTGTTGATATAATGTACAAAACATAACCAACTCAACGGGGTCAGCAAGCCAGCTCAGCTCCATGCCGGTCACAAGCCCGGATAAACGAGGAGGGTCGCTCATTAGGAAGGGCATCTGCATTGCCAAAAAAATCTGCTCCGAACCAGATGGTGGAAAACAACAATACTATGGCCCTTAGTCCCTTGCAGCCTTTAAGCGGTTAAGGGGTGCGAAGAATCCCCAGACCGTTGTGCCCTACACATAGCAGAACAGACAGTGGAGGGTTTAAGTTGTGTACAGTAAATGTGGGGACACAGACAGATAGGAGAAGATGTTAGCAAGAAGACAAACCGACATGTGGTGTGTTTAGGTGTGTCACAGGCACAGATTTTAAGAAAGTAAATGTATCAAGTCATCTCTGCATACACTTCTCAGTTGGGTTGCAGTACCTAAGAAAAGGATGTCCTGGGAATTTTGTAGGAGAAGATAGCCTGTGTCCAAGAAGCTAAAGCATTAATCATGGGAAGCGATATAAATGTACATATTGGAAGGAACAGAATTGGAAGTGAAGATATGATGAGACCATATGGATTCAGGAATCAAAGCCAGGAAGGAAGAAAACTATGGAATGAGAGCAACCAATGACTGACAATTGTTAATACCCACTTCAAAATGGATCGGGACAAGTACATAACATAAAAGTAGGAACTGAAGAATCCCAGATTGATGTTATTACGGTGAATGACAGGAAGGACCAAAAGATGGAGGACAGTCCACCAATTCCTGGGGAGGAGTGCTTAACAACGCACAGGTGATAAGAACTAATTTAAGAAGAGTCTAAGCGCGGATTAAAATTTGAGGAGGAGTGCAGATAAAAACATGGAAGCTAGAGAATGAAGAGACTAGAAAACGGTTTGAGAAAAAGCCCTTTGTATTGTGCAGGAACACTCTGCCTTTGGACTGGAAGTAACAAGTTTCCTCATTTATTCCTTGTGACTCTTGTGTCCTTTATGCTGTGTAAGACCTCTGTAGTTAAAGGCTTGGCAAGCCAGTATGCCCCTGCAACACCCAGTCTTATGTATTTGGCAGGACCATTCTAGTTTGAGACTAGTAGCACCAAGTGTCCTCTGTTATCCCTTGTGACGTTCGCGTCCTATATGCTGTGTAGGGCCTTTCTCGGCAAACCAGTATATCCCTGCAACACTCAGTCGTATGTGTTGTTCAGGGCCACTTTCTCTTATTCGATATTAGGAGTACTATGTGTCATCCGTAACCCTTGTGACACTCAAATCCTATATGCTGTGTAGGACGACTGGTCCAAGACTAGGCAAGCCAGTATATCCCTGCACCATCGAGTCCTATGAACTATTCAGGGCCACGCAATTGTGAGATTAGGGGTACCAAGTGGCATCTGTTATCCCCTCTGACGCTCGCATCCTATATGCTGTGAAGGGCCTCTCTAATTGAAGACCAGGCAAGCCAGTATGCCCCTGCAAAAACCAGTCCTATGAACTGTGCAGGACCACTCTAGTTAGAGATTAGGAGAATCAAGTGTCATCTGTTACCACCTTGTGGCACTTCAAGTCCTTTTTTCTGTGTAGGACCTCTCTAGTTCAGCAATAGGCAAGCCTGTATGCCCCTGCACCAACTAGTGATATGAACTGTGCAGGACCACTCTAGTTTGAGTGCCTAGTGTCATCTGTTATTCCTGTGATACCGAGTCCTACATGCTGCGTAGGATGTACGTTGTTCACGACTAGGGCAATACAGTTTGCTAAAGTGAGACACTTCTATGCACCATTTAGGATCCTTCTCCTAACACCAAGAGTCCCAAATGTCGTATGTTCCACCTGTGACACTAGGTCCTCTACACTGTGTAGGGCCACTCTAGTTCAATACCAGGCACCCTGGTGTCATCTATTAACCCTGCACCACACTCTGATACACTGTTTCGAAATCAGACGTAAATAGTCTTGTGCAACCTCTTAGTTCTGCATCATCCCTAGCACCGGTGTTTCATACCAGTCCCCCTGATAAACACATCCCTAGCACCTGCGATTTACTTTGTGCATTACATGGGTTAGAGAAAGGCGTCGGCGAGCCACTCATTAACTGTGCGTTGCCCTCTTTGCTTGTATGTGCAGCTCTGCTGTAGTTTCAATCAGGGTATCCGTGTGTTTTCCATTAACCCAACAACATACCCTTAATTTCGCTGTTTTGAGACCACTCTGCTTCAAAACTACGCACAACTTGTTTGTCAACTCTATTCCAGATATTCGCGGATACGCTGTACAAGACGTAATTAATACTAGTTTGTGTTCGAATCGCGCTCGAATCTAGGCAAATAAAATCATCCCCCTGATTGCATTTATTAGTATAGTTTCCATTGTGCATCAACTATCGCGGTCCCTTAAACATGAAATTATCTACTTGAATAAGGTGTTGATCCTGAATTTATTGAAAAAAGAGGTCTCCAGCTGTTCGTTTTATTGTGCAAAATTTGGGCGGTATGGGCTTTAAAAAAATTAAGTTTAATTGGATGGGAAATCACGCACTATAAATTTTATGTCAGATTAAAAAACACAACCACCTCTATCCAGTATTCGTTGCTAAACAGCATTAGAAAGGGTTTTTCTTTACAGAAGTTTTGACGTTTCAGACAAAGATAAAAACTTCAAATTCTGAGTTCAAAATCCTTTCAAATCCAAAAAATAAACCTTAAAATTTTTCATTGTTCAAATCCTTGATCCCTCGATTGGGCCTTTTCAGCAGATTGATGTGATAAATCCTCATTTTCTTCCTACTATTGCCCAACTTAATCAAGCAATTGACATCGCTCAACCTTTTCTTTTGGCTTGATAGGGTCTCTTTCTTCTGAATTCCAGCTTATTAATAACTTCCAGAAATAAAATAAGGTTCCGCTTGTTCTCCCTCCTTACGTTCGCGCTTGTGAGCTTACTTACCGTACGATGTCTTTGGTTTCTTGGCAAATTCCGTATGAGCCTGGCAATTAAGTTTGTGATGTTTAAAAAACTTTTTCTAAGACTTAACAAATGTGCTAAAACAGTCTGGATACCGGACTTTCCATCTTTATAGGACACTTTCTGATGAAATGGACTTTGTTAACGGTTCTTCGTCGTCGATCGATGATCTCAAATGACTCACAGGAAATTGGCATATTTTTCATTAAGACGCTTTCTGTAGGTGTCTTCTTTGATGCCATTTGGAAACTCTCGCATGATTCAACAACCACTTTTTCCAGCCCTCAACATAATAAGTGTTGGACACTACTATTAGCTGTATGGCATGGCCCAAAGTGGCCTTCCATAGTGCCCAAACTGTGTGATCCTGTGGATAAGTTTCTTTGGTATAAATAATAAGTTTGGATAAGTTTTTATCATGGCGATGCCTAAATCTTTACTAACTTTATGAGTAAAGTGGTTTAGTAGCTTTTGAACTGTAATGCGCCCTTTGTGTGCCTGGAACATCAGAACACGCTAAAAACAGCTTGAAAAAAAATTAAAATAGAAAACTCGCCATTGAGGGTCTCTGATTAAGATAGATACCATCTCTATCTCTGTTCATTTTTAACAACAAGTAATTAAAAACCAGTCTCTGGAAACTGGTAATGTAAATATTGAATTGATAGCTTACCTTTTCTGTGAGTGAATCGTAATCATCATAACCGATCCAGGAGGATTTAATTCCAAATCATTTTTATGATCTTCGATAGGCGGCCGTTGTCTATGGGCTCCCCTTGGGTGTGTCGGGAGACACCTCGGGAGATTTTCGCAACAAAACTTGTCTTAGCGGGAAAAAGTGTCAGTCATGAAAAACCAACGGAAAGCGAAGCTGGCTTATAAGACGGTCTAGTGAAAACTATGTCGACTAGTTGAGAATAACGAAATAAAATACAAATGGTTTAAAAACTGACCACGCTTCCATTGTTGCAATCATTTTCTATGAATTAACCAGTTTTATTATTGATCTTAGTTATTATCTCGCAAGTGTTTTTGAGAGCCTATCAATTTCTTGAAGTAATTTATAATAACATGACAAAGAAAGTCAAAATGGAAAGTTTTGTTATATTCATGAGCGTTTTAATTTGAATTTAGTGCTAAAATCAGCTAGCGGAAGGAACGGCTTCCGCTGGTAGCCTGAATTTTACTTTGCAAGTTTAACCAATTCTTTTTTTATGAATTTCGGTCCGTCAAGCTTTCCACTAATCGCAGATATCAAAGGGCAGCTCCTGGATGACTCCTTTAATGCTCATCTATGTGGGCTCTTCTCACAAGAGGAGCTGAGGAGGCGAATGCAGTCACCATGCGTTGGTTGTTCCCACATTACTGTTGTGGCAAAAGACAGTAATATCCTGCAACAACTGCCCTCTTGTTGTTACTTCCTTTTTGTTTCTAATTGTGATGCTTCAAGCTGATTGTAAAAAAACTATGGAACTTTTGTTACTGTTCTTGGTTTTAGTAAGTCAATGTTGATTGATACCTAGTACTGAGCCAATCAATATGCTCGACTTAGTAAAGAATTCTAATTGGCGTTGCACGACTCGCAGCTAAATTGGACGTGCATTACGCAAATACGTAGGAGGGGGTCAGGGTCTAATCTAGGTTTAATTGGGGGGATACAAGATAATTTTTTTGGGGGGGAGGATTTACAAAAAACTTTAAAAACCGCACCAAAAATTTGTTTATATGCATTTTCTACATTTTCACATGTTACAAAAACTCTCGGAGAGGGGATGCAAACTAGGTAGCCCCCCTCCTCTGAATACAGCCGATAATATGACGTTATAATCTAATTAGCTCCGTATAAATCTTGTTTGGGACAAAAAAAAGCCGCTTTTAGGTTGTAACTACGCCGAGTTAACTGTGATTGAGCTGAACTGGGGTTTTAAAGTCTATGTCGGATAGGACAACCTGAAGTTATATTTTCAAGCTTTCGTTCTATCGAGCAATGTTTCTGCTTTCGACTGAAAAACTTCGTCCTAGTACTAAAGCAGCCAGGCACCAGGTTCAAATCGAAGCTAGACTAAAATCGAAAAGCGTTCAAGATGTGGGGCGGTTACCCGGCTCCATCACCAAATATATTACATCATCATCATCAGCAGCAGATATACTTCATCAGCTAGTCATCATCCTCATCATCAGCAGGTATATCTGATATACTTCATCAGTAGGCCATCATCGTCATTATCAGCAATAAATATAAGAATAACAGCAGGTATAAGGGTCCAAACAACCTCAATGGTAGTGAGTAAAAAAAAACTTGGCTCATGGCTCTTCCGGTCATCTAAACTCTGAAAGAAAAGTGGGCAACTTGTTTGAACTGGAATTAAGTAAGTATTTTCAATCGCCAAGACTTGAAAAATAAGAATATAATACCCGTATTGTTGGAGGAGTATAACGGAACGATGGATCCTCCAAAGCTCCCACCCCGCAAACTATCAAATTCTTAACGAAAAGGTGGGAATCCTACACTTTATCCTTTCGTATTTTTCTTGGCTGGTTATTTTAACCTTATCTTGTTTAGAAATAATTATGTTTATGACGATATTACATCCTGAAAAAAAATAAAAATGAAGAAGATACGTGTGATAGAAGTGAAACACGAACTTTTATGATTAGTGGAGGATTGTCCGATTCAGCGAAACCACTTGTAAGTAAAAGTAGAGGTGCTTCGAAATTTTCAATAAAATGAATAACAGCTCTTTAAATGAAATAATATATGGATTATTTTAGGTCATTTATGTGCTTGTGCAAGGGGTACTCAAGAGACTTTTTTTAATGGCCCCCAGACGTGTCATTATCCCGACCGATAAAAAAGGAAAAGAAATGTCTCTTTCAACAATGATTTGCATTTTTACTTTCTTTAAATAAAGAAAAACAAGTTTTTTAAACTGAAAGTATGGAGTGACATTAAACTTAAAACAAACAGAAATTATTCCGTATGTGAAAGGGCTGTCCTCTCCTCAACACCCCTCTATTTAAACTAAAAATTGCCTCTTTGTCATAACTCTACTTTTTAAAATAATAAACAACTTTAGCGTAAAGAGTGGGGCGCTGAGAAGGGAAAAGTCCCAATCATAGACAGGATAATTTCTGTTCGTTTCAAGTTTTAATTTCGCTCCTGACTTTCAGTTAAAAAAAAAACTTGTTGTCTTTATTGAATTTCTGAATGTTTTTCAATTAATGCAAGTTTCAATTTGGCTCATCGTACATGAACAATCCAAACCTTAAATGTCCCCGGGACATACTTTATAACCCTTGCCCCCGGTTCTGGTGGTTTATATCAACCACAAAAGCCTTATAACATAATCTTTGGACTATTTTGAATAAAATGGCTATCCTGAATTTCTATTGAAAGATTTTCGTAAAAACACGACCAATGGAAGGAGGTGGGGTAGCTGCCCTCTGATCATTTTGACTACTTAAAAAGGGCACTAGAACTTCTGACTACCAATTCAATGAGCCCCCTTTGAAGTAATACTACCTCTTTTTCTATAAAAATAAAAACTCATATGCCCCCAGGCAAAATCTACAACCCTTTCCATGAGGGCTGTGGAGGGGAGGGGTTGTCATCTTCAAAGACATCATTTCTGGGTCCTTTAACTACGCTGAACAAAATTACCATAGCTGAAAGCCTTAATAACTATGTATTTGGGGACAACTTACTCCCCCACAGTCCCCGTGGGAGAGGCTACAAGCTACAAACTTTGACCAGTGTTTACGCATAGTAATGATTATTGGGAAGTGTACAGACGTTTTCAGAGGGTTTTTTGGTTTGGGGGAGGGGAGAAGTTGAGGAGGGGCTACGTGGTAGGTTATTTGCATGGAGGAATTTGTCATGGGGGAAGATAATTTCAATGAAGGGGGCGCAGAATTTTCTAACATTATTTAAAAAAAACACTGAAAAAATAAATATGAAAAGTTTTTTTCAGCTGAAAATAAGGAGAAGCATTAAAACTTAAAAACGAACAGAAATTATTACGCACATGAGGGGTTTACCTTTTCGTAATACCTCGTTCTTTACGGTAAAGAATTTCTAGTAATTTCAACTATTTATTCTACGGCCTTTGTGATTCAGTGGTCATTCTTACGGAATTGGGATAAAATTTAACCTTTACCGCAAAGAGCGAGGTAATGATGAGGGGGCAAACCCCCTAATATACGTAATGAAAGCACACAAATATAGAAGTTCGTTACGTAAGCTAATTCGTAAGGTATAGAAAAACGTAAGATAACTAAGAAAAACGATCGTAGAAAAAGTAAAAAAAATCTAGTTGCATTTTTAAGTAAACGATAATTGGAGGGCTAGGCCTCCTTCCCTACACCTTTTTTTTATTAAGACCGTCCGACCAAAACTATGAGAATATGCATTCATTCAAAAAAGATTAGAAATTAAATAAAAAAACAAGTTTTTTTTAACTGCAAATAAAGAGCAACATTAAAACTTAAACCAAACAGAAATTATTTCATATATGAAAGGGGTTCTCTCCTCCGTAACGCCTCGGTCTTTACGCTAGAGTGTTTTTTATTGTTTTGAAAAGTAGAATTATGACAAAGAGTCAAACTTTAGCGTAAAGAACGGGGCGTTGCGGAGGGGAGAACCCCTTTCATATACGAAATAATTTCTCTTCGTTTTAAGTTTTAATGTCGCTCTTTACTTGCAGTTAAAAAACTTTTTTTTAATTACAAGAAGGAATGGGACTAACAGAACAAGAAATATGTCTAAGTGGCACAGATCATGTAAGGAGCCTTATGCGAGTGACTCATGTTAATGAATTACTTAGGTGCCCTATGTTGGTGAATAGATTTAGTGACTTACTAAGATGACTTATAGTCGCAAATTTTCCGTTCTGATTTGATAACATAAGGACTTTGAATAGCGTAAGTCTATTATTTTAGACGTCTATTCGCTATTTTAACTCTGTTACTTAGAATACTTCGTGAATTCAGTATGACATGGATTGAAGGGGGTTTGTGTGTCCATCTTTCACTTATGACTCCAAATCTTCACTACTGACTATATAGATACTTTTTTTTTCGTTGGACTCCTCACTTTCATTTGAAAAAAACGTGTTTTTTAATTAATCACATTATAGATACAGTATCTGCTATACAAAACTTGTGTATATGAAAATGCTAGTTTTCCAGGTTATATATTCGTCGATTTAAATCTTGTGGCAAACACAATGATCTCCAAGAAATTGTCACCCATGAATGCTGTAGCCACATATAGAGGCAAGCAGCACGTGGTGTACCCCACCCCAGCATCCATTGCACCCATAGTTTTCATAAACAGTCTCATATGTTCTGATAATATTTCGCTAGATAAAAATAAATATCTTGCTATACCCGTGTATATTATCCTTTTTTGTCCTTTTTGATGACCCCCATCCCCCGCTAAGAAGTGCACTCCCTGCGTATGGAAATTTCTTCTTATGGGATCACAAAACCTCTTAATTAATTCTAATGTGTTTTGTACGAATATATGCCCTGTTTCTATTATTTAAATTTATTTGTGAGTAAAAAATGAAACTATTAGGCCTAATCTTGGTAGGCACACAAGCAAAGAGGGATTTTTGGACCCATCCCTCTTCTGAAATCTGGATACTTGTTTAAAATTTTGCATACTTACTTCACGTTTACCTAAATCATTCTTTCCTTGGAAGGAAAACAAAAGCTGTGTATAAGGTAAGTCAAGGGTCCTATTTAGAATTTTACAGAGGGAGTACTACTTCCCTGTAGTGCTCCTATAGTAGGGGCACTTTATATTTATTTCTAGTTTATCTTTATTTTATGAAATGGTCTTCTTTTCCTGTGGATGTTCAGCTATTGAAGTGTTGCATGCTATTTCAGCTTAAGTTGTTTCATTCTATTTTTGTCATGTTGTGGAGGTCTATATTTCTTTACTCCATCTGGAAATGTAATAAAACTACTACCATTTATTTTATATTAGTAGAACCTTTGAACAATAATAGGAAAATAAACAACTTATTTATCGATTCTGTCCAGGCCAGACATCATTCATACTAAATAAAGTTAGTGCCTCTAATTTTTCTTGTATTACTATTGTTTTTCTTTGGAAAGAAAATGCTTATTTCTTGGAATGTTCTTCCGTGAGATTGTTGTGTATAGATTAAGAAAAAAGTAAAATTCTTGGCTTATAAAAACGGTTCTAAATTTTGCGTCTGGAATGTGAACTGTGATAAAATAAGCTATAGCGTCTTATATGTCTATTGAATAAGCTATAGCGTCTTATCTCGTTAAACGGTTAAACGGTCTTATCTCGTTAAACGGTGTCCATTCTCGTTAAACGGTGAAATTCTTTTATGTTATCAGTTAGGCAAATGAAACTCTATATTTTTATCAGACTGAAAAGTCTCTCATCCAGAGGGGCTCATTCAGTTTTAAATAAGATTTTATTTGGCACATATTTCAAACATCTGAATATGTATTATTTCGGACAAACCCATTTTCCGTGTTTGGCAATCTCTTCACGGGTTACCTGGCAGAGATTGAGACCCGGAAAATTGGGATAGCGTTTTTCAAGGACATCCACAATCCAAAGTGATTGCAGTTTTTGCTCAAAACCTCCGTGATCCGCCATGAGTTCATTCATGATTTCTTGACCGGCATGCCCAAAAGGCGTATGACCCAAATCATGGCAAAGAGCGGCCGCTTCCACCAAGTCTTCATTCAATCTCAAAAGTCGGGCACAGGTG
>JAAAKM020073195.1:69425354-69458298 GCA_010016025.2 Alatinidae sp. Z8VKAUB7J3 | reverse complement strand
ACAAACACCTGGGTTTTGTATTCCAAACGGCGAAAAGCGCTCGAATGAATGACTCGGTCACGATCTCGCTGAAAGCAGGTGCGCGAATCATGCGGTCGCTCAGAAAACCGGCGCCCTAAGCTCTGAGAGCTCAAAACCGCCCAGGGGGCCAAAAGATCGGCTTCTCGATCTTCTAAAGCCAGACGGTCAAGGTGAACTTTGGGTTGGGTACGACTCACTGGGAAATCCTTTACACGCTATTTTACCTAATCCAGGGGACACGGCCTATCAGCTAAACCAAGATATTTAAAAGGGTTAAGTGAAAACAAGTTTTTAATAAAAAACTGGCACATCATCTGCCTTGATATTCCTCAGCAAAGGAGGGTATCCCGATGACCAAAGAGACGACAAACCAATACCTCATCATCCGCTCCATTATCTTGGGGCTATTGATTGTCTTTTTAATGAATCTCATTCGCAACCACCCCGAACTTCTCGCCCTCTACCAAATCTAATCAGGAACCTTTTATGATTCTCGGCCTTTTTTATTTCAATGAAGACACCCGCCAAGAAAACCTCAAGAGAAAGCGCCGACGCTGCCTAACCTGCAATCGCTTTTTCATCACCACTCGCGTGACTCGTATCTGTGGTCGTTGTCACAAATTGATTGATCGAAAGATGGAATCTTAAAATATATTTTCTTAATTCAAGTCAATAAACTTTGACGAACAGTGAAATCATTTTTAGGGGATAAAGCTTTAAGCAGTTGGTCAAGTTTCTCAACCGTGGGAACCGAAGAACCTTGCTCATAGCGGGCATAGGTATTACGAGATTGGGCCCCTAATTTTTTTGCAGCCTGAGCAAGAGAAAGACCACTTTTTTTTCTCTGCCTTTTTAAAAGAAGGCTGATCAGGGCCCGGGTATCATCCGAGCTAATCTCAAATTCTCCAGCTGGACCTTTATGAATTTGCGCTTTGAAATTAGGACAATTTACTAAAGTTTCAACTAGATCAACCACCATTTCAAAAACTTCTTTTTTAGCGTGCCCTTGTGTCATCGCATCAAGAATGGGGATTTCTGCTATCCAAAATTTTCCATCTTTATAAACTTGACCTGAAAATCTCATATTCCCTCTCCTAATTTTGGATACGGCGTAAGATAAATCTTGCGAGATGCTCATTAATCTCTCGATGTCGAAGAAGGCTTTTCCTGTTCCATTTGTTACCAAAATAATTTCCACAACAAGCGCTCCCCAGATACTAGCTCTAGATCAACAATATTTCAATGCTATTTCAAAGGTTCAACATCTACTGTTTCAGTTGTTGAGGCTCGTATAAAGCACTGAAGTGTTCCTAGAAGGTCTTTGCGGTCACTAAATCTGCATTTCAGCTGGTTTATAAGATCGTCTTGGATCGGGATTGCCACTGAAATTCTTAAATAACTTTCGGAGTCTTTAGTTGAGTAGTTACTTCTATAGTGTTGGTGTGGAGCGACTCTTGGGAAATGGATTTCTTCACAAACTTGACTCATTAAGGCTTTTGCTGTTATGAAAATCTTTGAAAACTTGACATCCATTGTTCTTTGGATGTTTCCAAAGTGGTCAACACTATCTTCAGTGTGTTCAACTGCGGACTTTAGGTCACAATAAGGGGACTGAAGTATTTTGTAGACAGATATTGTGGATTGGAGTATGTTAGCCAATAAACAAAGGGACACTACAAATTCACTAGTAAGCGTGGACTTTAAGAACGACAATGCTTTGGAAGATGTCTCAATATCCAGACTATCACTAAGACTTTCTAGAGTTTGCCTTAAAGGTCTCTTTAAAATTTAGCAAACTGCTATGATTCTCCACCCACCTGGATTCGCACATGGCTGTTAAAGTTGCCCATTTACCATTTTAATACTTCAATTCTGTGAAGGATTGCAACACAGCTGTCCTCTTTGGAGATGCTTTTAAAAAGTTCGTGACAGCTTTTACGGTTCCAATATAGTTTTTAGCACATGGGCCACTGCAGGGGAGGCATAATGCCAAATTCGGAGAATTGGAACAACAAAGGACATATAGTGCTAGAGGAGAAGATTTATTCGCTATTCCCTGGATTCCTTTGAATGAGCCCTTCATGGCAGAGGCTCCGTCGTATCCTTGACCAATCATGTTCTTCATCTCCACTCCTATGTATTTTAGAGTTGAATGAATTGTGTTTGCTCCCGTCGTGTCTTCAGCTTTAACAAAACATAAAATATCTTACTTGCAAATAAAAAAAATTAGGTCTCTCTGATTCCTTACACAAATTGAGACTTGCTCATGGCCAGTGATATCTGCAGTTTCGTCCTCAAGAACTGAAAATGCCTTAGCACTATTAACATTTTCCACAATTTCTTTATGGAGTAATTCTTCGCATATATTGATCAATTCATTTTGAACTTTAGGGCTCATGTAAAATGCATTCAAGTTAGTATTTTCTGTGTGGCCTGCTAAGTTTCGATCCCCGCACTTGAGTTTCATCCTTAAAAGCGCACGAAAATTACCGTCATTTAAAGAAGGCTCTTCGTGTTGTATTGGTCCGTTGTCATCCGTGCTTC
This sequence comes from Alatinidae sp. Z8VKAUB7J3, assembly GCA_010016025.2. Lineage (NCBI taxonomy): Eukaryota > Metazoa > Cnidaria > Cubozoa > Carybdeida > Alatinidae > Alatinidae sp. Z8VKAUB7J3. The sequence goes on along the minus strand of JAAAKM020073195.1, from coordinate 69,455,733 downwards.
TCAACACTGCTGGTCACAGAATTTTATTGTGTCTGCAATTTGATTTTTACGTTGCTACTCTTACGACAATTGGTCCATGGAATGGACTATTACAGGGGTTGTTTGTTAATGTAGAGTTACAGTCTCAACGATTGGTTTGACTGTGCATTGCCCCTAGCTAAAAATTCACCGGTTGCCGTAGATTTTGTGTCCTCTACACTACATGATTTGGGCTCTGGGAAAGATTTTAAAGAAGGTGCTTCACAAAATCTCAGGTCTGGCGCGCGATCCCTCTATGAGCGATTGAAATCCGACAAAGCCAAAAGGGTTTAAAAAGAGCAAGAAATACCACATCATTCATCAGTCTCAATTCAGGCCAGAAGCGTCAAACATAGCTCTTGTCAAAGAAAAAACCAAAACTAAAAATTGATAAATCGAAAAAGGATTTATTTTCCTAAAAATGGCATATCTTCCATGTAAAGAGTCTCATCCTTCAGTCAACTCATCTCTAAACCTTTTCAATACGAAAAGTTTTGATGTGAGTGTAAAACATGGTTACTATGAGCAATTTTATCCGCAAAACTCGCTCTCTGGATACGTAGATTTTCAAATTTATTCCAGTGAAGATTTTATAGATTTGACTTCCATATATATAGATTTACAAGTCATTGTCGACGAATCTAATATTGAAATACCGAATGCAGTTGAGGGCTTATCCTATGAAAATTGTGTGCTGAACAGTTTGTTTAGATAAATCAGTGTCTACATAAATGGAACATTGGGGAGCACAAGCAACATTCTTTAAAATTATGAAAGTTATACACAATTCATGTTTATGACTCCGATTTCCTATAAGAAATTGAGAGGTATGGCTATTGGATATGAATAAAAAAACAGACACTGACACTAGCAATATACGTAAGAGATGCGACAACGAAGTATTTACGCTTGGTTGAAAAAATAAACCATGTGAAATTTAAATGTTTGCAATATTGATTAAATATTGGTTATTAACCAATATTATACCCATATGTTAATACCCATATGCATCAATAATTACATAACTATAAAAAATTGCGCCGGCTTACGGTCTTTGCTTCATTGTTAACTTTCTTTGTGTCTTTCCACGTTCTTGCAAGTGCGCATTTATCCCCTCTCATTGTCTCAATGCCATCCTGTCCCTGTCTTGAGACAGCAGTCTATTGACATCTTCATCTTAGTTTCAGAAGCGCACTAGACGACATAAAGTCAAATTGGCTAATTGAAACTAAGTCAATTGTAGCCTGATTTTGGTCATGTATTTAGTCGTAGGCTTGATCCGTCCCATCCATCATTTAGCATCCTTATAATTCAAATTTAGCTTAACTCTTATTGTTCCTCACGACCCATAAAGAAAAGTTTGAAATACCTGTGTCAATAGGGGGATTCCGTCTGACAAAAAGAACAATAATTTGATTTCCATTTTGACATGCTTGATCATTTGGAATTCGGAAACATTTTCATTTCAGATGAGACTGTTCAGGGAGCAAGCAATTCTGATCCGGCAACCTGCATTAGAACTTATGGGACTATTGGAAAGAACGAATTTTCAGAATCCCACCATCCGATACCTGATCTGTATCCTTTTGTAAAGCACGCAATTTTGATTTTCCTTTTGCTACCACGAGTTGGGCTCATAGGCAGGGTCCCTTCAAATTTCTTTTGAGAATAAAAGCCTTCTAATTAATTTTGAAAATAAAAATTCCCAAAGCCAGGTAAAAAGCACACCTAGTTTTCTTATCTAGTAAACAAAGCTCAATTTATTACACTCTTAAGATCAATGTCTGTATATTTTTTTTTTGTATAATTTGAAAGGCTTAGTCTTTTCTTATAACTCATCTAAACTAACATTTGAATTTAGAGTCTAAAACTAAAATTAGAAGCATTTGAAAGCGCTATATTGGTTTGGATATTGCCGAGGTTTATCTCTGGAAAATGGACTTTTACATTTTTTCCAAAAAACCTCTATAACCCCCCCCCCCCCAAATGGCTATTTTAATGACCTAAATATGTAATTTACCTTCTCCTCAATACCTAGACGAGTGTGAGAGAGGGGTTGTTCCTTTCCTACCAAAACAGCTGAAGTTTAGTCCTTTAACTGCAAATTGTTTAGGTACTAGACATTGATAGTTTTTTTATTCGTGCATCAGAATATGGCCGCTTTAGCATGAAAAATCTATGTTTCTTGAGCTCTATTAGCTTGTAGATTTCAACACAAAAGTTTGAAAGATATGGCTCTGAAAGTGCAGTTTTTGCTCCCCTGTCCCTCGATTACGCTGAAAAGATGCAAAATAAATATCATACAATAATATCCCGTGGATAGTTGTCCTGAGGAGTTCGGGTGGCGGAGGGGGTAATCACTGTCGATCCAGCCCCAAAAACTGACCCATTGGGTTTTGCGGAAAAATAATGACCTAACACTGCAGTTTCTCTCTCTCCTTTTGAAATTTTAATATCAAAGCACCCTGTGGGTTCCTAATTTTGTATGCTTGTAAAGATATCCTCTAAGGAATTATTAAGATAACTAAACAACAGGAAACGCTGTATTTTGCAGTTTTTCCTATGAACCACTTTGACTTTGTCCATCACCAGCGATGCCACAATAACTCTGCTAGTGAGCTTCTCTGCCAGTCAACATTTCCTCGTATTTAAGTGATACTTAAATCAGAGTGGCCCCCTTGAGGAACGCGTATAACAATAGATAGTAGTCTGCGAAACAGTTAAAGATAATTCTGGAGCAAACTGATTAACTTAATTTATTTTAAAAATATGAAAATGATCTTGTATGAAATTTGAACTTAGGCCCTTTGAAAGTGCACCATCAATATGTCTTTCGGTTTTCTAGATTATGAATGGGAATCGTTAGGCCTGTAATCTTTTCACAGTCCACCCATTGCTTTGATATCGGGAAAAGGGGGGGGATTCTTTAACATTGAATGTCTAAAAAGACAAAGGGCATTCAGGTGAAGCTTTCTTGGATCGTTGAGGGAAGTGCTGGATTAAAATGAAAACACACTCTGTGTATGCAGATTGTCAAAATGGTGTAACGCAAGAAAGTCTTAAAACATTAATTTGGAACTTTCAGGGGATGATGAGGATATCCTAGGAATTGCTTTGGGTATTAAAATTAAACTTTTACAGTGTTTTGAGGAGGCTACTGAAAAAACGGAAGTGCCTATGTGCATACTGCTACTAATAGTAAGCCAACTGCTAATACTATATCTATTGCTACTAGTGAAGCTAGGGGTATTAAGGTGGGGCTTTCAAAGAATATTTAAAGGGATGTTGAACTAAATGAGAAACACTATGAGCAAGTAGATTGTCAAAAGGGTGCACCAGCAATGTTTTATGAACGGTTTTTATGAACAAAGTTTTTATGATTCAATCTTGAAGGTGAAATTCCAGAGTATACCAAGGCAGCGTTGAACTAACCAAAAGGAACTATGTGCATACTTTTATCACTGCTTTTGCTGCTACGATTACTGCTACTAGTGAGGCTTATGGTATTAGGGTGAAACTTCCAGGGAATGTTTAGGGGGATTTGAAACTTTATTAAAACAAACTATATTCATCCTTGCTGCCTAATATTCATGCAGGTTGTCAAAAATATGAGTAATATTGAGGAAGTTGGATAATATTGAAGAGAATGTTGAGGAGGATCTTGAACATAATTGAAATAAATTAAATAAATACAGGCCTATTAGAAGGGTATTGCAGCTACATCCAAGGAACCATGCAGAGCATTAAGTTCAAACTTTCAGCACATGTTGAGGGTGGTTGTGAACCAACTAAAACGTACCCTTTCCATACTACTACCATTACTTCTACTCCTATTACCAAGGGCAAGCTGTAAAAAGGACATATCGGTAGTAGCTTAAGAACGGCTTAGAGTTTAATGTTGAAATTTTCACGTCTATTAGATATTGTTCTAAATCAAAACACATTATGTGCATGCAAGTTTTCAAAAGGGTGTATCGACAAAACATCAGAAATAACTTAAAGTAATAAGTTGAAACTATCAGGGCAGAAGTAGTGGATTTTGAACCAGACAGAAAAAGCAAAATGCAAATACTATTAATGGTATTACTACTAATGCTACTACTACTGCTATCACTCACATTTCTCCTAATAATCCTGCTATTACTTAGAGTACTGTTATTGCCAAGGATATCAGTAAAACGTTCACAGACTGGTGAGCGCGGTGTTAAACTGAATCAAAACACACTATGTATGTATGGGTTATAAAAGAGGTATATTAGAAATGTCACAGCAACGCCTTGGGGTACTGAGCTGAAGTTCCTAGAGCTACAATGGGACGGAAATTAGAGCTTGACGACCTCGAATCCTATGGGCCGGCCTGCGAGGCCCGGCTTTTGACGTTCCTTTTCTAGGGGGTCACGGGTCAGGAATCCAGCGGTTTTCAATTTGGATCTCAACTCGGCGTCGAATTCCAACAATGCGCGGGAAATACCATGACGAACAGCACCGGCTTGACCGGAAGGTCCGCCGCCTTTGACCGTGATGTAAATATCAAATTTGTCTTGGGTCTCGGTCAATGTCAGGGGTTGACGAATGATCATTTTCAACAAATCTGAAGGAAAATAATTGTCGAAGTCACGGCGGTTCACCGTGATGTTCCCTGACCCGGGTCTCAGGAATACGCGAGCTACGCTCGTTTTTCTGCGGCCCGTACCGTAGAATTGAATGTCGGCCACGTTGTCTGCCTCCTCACTAATTACAGTTTGACATCAAGGGGTTGTGGCTGCTGCGCTTCATGCGGATGATCCGCGCCGGAATAGACGCGAAGCTTTTTGAACATGGCGCGGCCCAATTTCGTTTTGGGCAACATACCTTTCACGGCCAATTCTAGTGGGCGAGTTGGATGTTTCGCCAACATTTGCTCGACAGTAACTTGCTTTAAGCTACCGGGCCGCGTGGAGTGTCGCCGGTATACTTTGAACTTCCGCTTGTTACCAGTGAAGTTCACTTTCTCGGCGTTGATCAGGATGATGTGATCACCCAGATCGAGGTGTGGGGTGTATTCGGGTTTGTGTTTGCCCATCAGCATGCCCGCGACGAAGGTCGCGACTCTGCCGATCGGTTTCCCTGCTCCATCCACCACATACCATTTCCGAGTGACATCTTCTTGTCTCGGAAAAAACGTGGTCATGCCTTATCTCCTGGCTTACTGGTTTGATGGTTTGTGTTAGTTAAACAATGTGATCGCGCCATGCCCGCACTTAGGGCGCGCGAATTTTTGAGTCTACTACACTCACCACAGTGAGTCAAAACCTTTTTAGGACCGCGAAAGTCGGGTTTTGCAGTACTATTTTTGAGGTCAATTTAAGCGGGTTTTAAGCCTACAAACGGTAGTTCGGCGCTTCCTTGGTAATAACCACATCGTGGGCGTGACTTTCCTGTAATCCCGCTGATGAAAGCTTGGCGAAACGGGCTTTTTCTTTAAGTTCTGGAATGCTGGCGCTGCCAGTTAAGCCCATGCCCGCTCTCAAGCCGCCAATCAATTGTGTGATGACCGCGGAAAGGTTGCCCTTGTATGGGACTTGACCTTCGATACCTTCGGGAACCAGCTTGCCGATTCGGGACCCGCTGTCTTGGAAATAGCGGTCGGCGCTACCTTGTTTCATGGCGCCAATCGACCCCATACCCCGATAGGTTTTGTAGGTTCTGCCCTGGTAGAGCACCACTTCGCCCGGGCTTTCGTCGGTTCCCGCGAACAGCAATGGCGTTGTTGATGAGGTTGATGATGACCCGGCCGAGGTTTTGGGCCATCACTTTCATAGACCCAATGCCTGGATCGTATTCTTCATCCAGGCGGATATCGAAATGCTTTTCCCGAACTTGCCGTCCTTTGACAGCCAGATCCGCGTATTCCTTGACCAAGTGGTTGAGTTCCACTTCCAAACGCTTTCCCGAACTGCCCTGCACCAAAGACATCATGTTTTCCACGATGGATGTTGCCCGCTGACCATGTTTGTGGATGACCCTGGCATTTTTCTCTAAATCGTCCAGTAACTCCCCAACCTCTTCGGGATCCTCTTTTTTCGTTTGCCAGCTCTCTTTCAATTCTGAAGAAAGGTCCATGGTCACTTCTGCAAAGTTGCTGATGAAATTGAGTGGGTTCTTGATTTCATGAGCGATGCCGGCCGTCAGGGTGCCCAGTGAGGCCATTTTTTCCTGAACCATCAGCTCGCGATTCTTTTCCTGAATTTCCGCCGACCGTTCGGAAACCAATGCCTCCAATTTTCGCTCGCGATCTCGAACCCGGTTAAGCCTGTAAAAATGGATGCCGGTGCCCGTTGTGATGAGAAAAATGATGTAGCCCGCGTAGGCCCAATTGCTCCGCCACAAAGGTGGCTTAATGATGATTTTCAGGTCGTTGCCAGCTTCGTTCCAAAGACCGTCGTTGTTGGAGCCCTTGATGCGCAAGAGGTACTCACCGGGCGAAAGATTGTTGAAATCAATGAAGGACCGCGTTCCCAAATCAATCCAATCCTCACTGACCCGATCGAGTCGGTAGGCGTAGCGGTTCTTTTCGGGATCATGAAAATCCAATGCCGCGAAATCAAAAGAGAACGAATAGTCTTTGTAGGAAAGGACCAATTCTTTCTGCTTGGCAATTTCCTTGTCCAAGGCGACTTCGCGGTTGAACTTTTTGAAACCGGTAAAGACAACCGGTGGAATGTGTGGGTTGTCTTTGAGATCCTTGGGATAGAAGCCCACTAAGCCTTGCTCGCCGCCGAAATAAAGCTTGCCCTTATCGGTCTTATAGAAAGCTTGGGAAAATTCGTTGTCGGGCAGTCCGTCTTTGAGGTCATAGGTTCGGAAGTGGCCTGTGATCGGGTCCAATTTGCACAAGCCCTTGCCGGTACTGATCCAAAGCAGGCCGCGATCATCGGGTAGGATGCCCATCACTGCATTATCGGCGAGACCGTCTTCCTCCAAAAAGTGTTGGAAACGATTTGCTTTGGGATCGTAACGGTTGAGCCCACCGCCATCGGTTCCCAACCAATAGATGCCGTTTTCGTCTTCGTACATGCAGGAGATGTAATTGTGACTCAGGGAATTGCGGTCTTCTGGATTATTCTCAAAGCGTTCGAATTTTGGGGTGTCTAAATCCTCACCGATCCATCGGTTCAGGCCATGGGTTTGTATATAAAATAATTCATAATTGAACTCTTAAAAATCCCATTTCTGATTAAAGCAATTTTTTTTTTTGCATCATATCAGATAGAATAAATTCAAGGGGAATTTCCAAAATAACGCGAATGGCCTGTTTTACACACAAGAGTATTTTCAAATGAAAACATAAAAAACTTATTTTCAAAATATGGTGCAGGGGAAGCCTGAAAATATACGACGACATTTATCCCCAACCCCTCTCACCAATTGACGCGCCTGGCAACAAATTTAGCTAACTCTTAAATGGAATTAACTACTTTGACTAATTGCCCTTCAAAGTATATGAAAGTGAAAATTTAATTTCTTAAAGCAAACAAAAATTTTTTAAATACAGTTAAAAAGAGATTTTCTTTTATTGAGGAATCGGAAGTTTTTGTGGAAAGTTTTTGCAGTTGGAAGTTTTTGCAGTTTCAAAAATTGAAGTATTTTGATGAGAAAATTGGATTTTTGCGTTAAGAGCAGATTGTTGAGCTGCATTGAAGACGTCTTGCTTTTTTTATAAGACGTTTGCACGTTGTATGGAAGATGTTTTTGAAATTATGTTAGCGTTAAGAGCAGATTATGGAGGTGCATAGAAGACGTTTTGATTTTATTGTTTTTTTTTTGTTTTTTTTTGGAAGACGCTTGCACGTTGCATGCAAGATGTTTTGAAATTATAGCGTTAAGAGCAGATTGTTGAGGTGCACGTTAATTTTTTTAAAGACGTTTACACGCTGCATGGAAGACGTTTCTGAAATTAATTTAGCGTTAAGAGCAGATTGTTGAGGTGCATGGAAGACGTTTGTATTTAGGCTAACTTGAAATACAATTCTGAAAACAAACAGAAATTAAATTGAAATTTACTCCATGGACTGATATTTTGACAAAATAGAAGTGTAGTAAAAACCACTTATCTAAATTAATTTTAAACCTTTTTTCCAAAGAAGAAATTTTTTTCAAAGAAAAGTACAGAGCTACATTAAACCAAAAACAATCAGAAGTAAATTCAAATAATATTTCAAGTGTAAAACGACTGTAAATGCTATCAATAAATAAACAAAATCCAAAACAAATAGAAATTAAAACTAAATAATCAAGTCAAACTTAAAACAAGCAGAAACTACCACAAATATGAGTAGAATTAACACCCCCTGTTCTACCATTAAGACCAGAAGTTAATTTGAATTTTACTGAAAGCAATTTTTATTTCTAGCTATCTGTTTCTATCTCTCAGAACATAAAAAAAAATAACCATAACAAGCAAGATTACTGAAAAGAACAAAATGAACATGGATTGACAGTACTTATATTCATTCTAAAAAATTCCGGATTAATTAACGTTATAAAAGACAAAACGTTTAAAATGTGTTGGTTTTAAGGAAAGTGCAAATTACGTTCTGGTCTTCAGAAGGCATATAGAAAACTGATGGGGAACCTTCTTCTAGTAACCGTTTTTACAGCCACCAGAGACAATAGACATTCACTCGGCTAGCGTTAGAATAATAGTGGACGATGCTTTTGTTTTCCTGGAAGTTGCGGGATACTAGGAAGCCTTTGTTTATAGGAAAAATCAATACTCTCTCTAGATATTCTCCACATTGAAAATGGCGGCAAAAATCCCATGTTATCTAACAAAATATGGCTGAGAAGCAAGAAAATATCGGGATGACTTAAGGACCATGTCTCTACTTGAGAGAGAACCCCTGAAGGTTTTTTGAACGGAATCGTGATTGGGGCGGGACCCCTGAAGGTTTTTTTTAACATAACAAGCAATGAAATCCTGATTTTGCGTAGGTTTTTTAAAGAATTAAAGAAACTATTAGGTAAACTCAGAAAAAATCATGAAGTAAACAAGCCCTGTCCCTTGCGAATTTGAATCATAACAACAAAGGAAATACGGACTTGGTGGGGACCCTGTCGATTTTTTTAAGCACTCTATTATTTAACTTTTAAATCTTGACTAGTGTGCCCCTTTAGGCTTTTAAAACACTATTAGGTAACAACCAAAGCCTATTGCGTAAAAATCCTAAAAATCTTGATTTGGCTTGCTCTGAAGGTTTCTCCCTACACCCTTACGTTTTATAAGTGATCAAAGAAAAAAAAACACACACTCCCTATGACGTATGTATACTATACCGTTACAGATGCGATATAGTATTGCGTACTACACAGGTGCGCGTAATAACGTTTTGAGGGACTAATAGCCCCTTTTAAACATCCCCTGTGTGTTTCCTTAAAACCATGGAAGCCATACTACTAATTAGCCATATAGAGAAATTAGTTGAAAATTGGACGTGTTATAACTAGATGTAGGTATACAAGGATTTTTAGTGTCTATAGTTGGTTGGCTCTCTTTCACCAGTTTCATTATACAGATGTTTTGCATCTCTTTCAACTTGTCTCTGGTCATTCAGGTCATTTAGGGTTAACATTATTTAACATTAACACTTGGAAACTAGTAAATGAATTTTGAGTGTGAAATATAAGAAAATTTAAAGAAAGTTGGAAAGGGGTTGGGCGCGACAACGCGGCACCTCTTTGCGGTAGTGTCTCCGTTTTATGCTGCAATTCTTCGTTCATATTCAGGTAACCGAGAGTAAGGCTTATTTTACAGTCAAATCAAACCAGAGGTCGGTTTTGTTCTAAGTATGTTTCTTTATGAGTTAGTTTTGTTCGGCTTAGGCTGAAGATTGCTCTTTAGTTTTTGTCGAAAAACTGATGTTTTCTTTTCCTCAAGGAAGACTTGGACCATTTGTTTATTAAATAAAAAAGGAGCATGCTGTTTCGACTGAAAGTAAGGAACAATGGAAAACAAATAGAAAAAACTTAAAGCGAAGAAAAATTGTTGCCGGTCTGGACGGCAACGCGGTCGCCGCGGCAGACGCCTCTTTCGACCAGGGCATTGGCGTAACGGCCGCTCTGTTCGATCAGATCGCGATAGGAAAACCCGCGGCCGTCAGGCAGAATCAGGAAAGACGCTTCATGGTTGTTGATGGCGGCTTTGATCGCGGAAAACAGGTTGCCGTTCGGATCGTCTTTTTTTGCTTCGGGCATCGCACCTTGCGCTTCTGACGTTCGGAGATACAAACCGTGGTTTCGCGGCGCGGACGCCGGAACGGATAAATGTCGATTTGCACCGGCATGTGCAAGGGAAATTGATGAACGCACCGGTCGCCGAAGCCGTCCTGCCATCTTCGCAGCGCATGCTCGGGCACCTCGCCATGCTGCTGTTCGCGGCGTTGATCGCAGGTTCGTTCTCGTTCGGAGCGCTCGCCGCGCCGCATATCGGCGCGTCTTCGCTCACGGCAGCCCGCTTCCTTCTGGCTTCGATCCTGATGGGAGCCTTGCTCCTCGTGCGCACCCGGCAAGTGCCGCAACGCCCGACATCCGTGTGGCGGTACGCAATCCTCGGTTCGCTGATGGGCGTCTATTTCATCCTGATGTTCGTCGCGCTGACGATTACGGACCCGGTGTCCACGGGTGCGGTCTTCACGCTCATGCCGGTGATGGGGGCGGTGTTCGGTTACATCTTCCTGCGCCAGGTCACGCGTCCGATCGTTGCCGTCAGCCTGTTCATCTCAGCCATCGGCGCCTTGTGGGTGATCTTCAAGGGTGACATAGACCGTGTGCTCGCCTTCGATGTCGGCCGCGGTGAACTGATCTTTCTGGTCGGGTGCGCCAGCCACGCCGCCTACGGCCCTTTGGTCCGCCGCTTCAACCGGGGCGAAGGCGTGCTCGAATTCACCTTCTGGACACTTGTTGCGGCCACCTTCTGTATCGGCGCTTTTGCGTCGCCGGAATTGCTCAGGACGGAGTGGTCAACACTGCCCGCCGTCGTGTGGCTGTGCCTTGCATACCTGGCGGTGTTCACCACGGCGACGACGTTTTTCCTGATGCAGTTTGCGTCGCTGCGGCTGCCGGCTTCCAAACTGTTTGCTTATGGCTACCTGACGCCGAGTTTCGTCATCCTGCTGGAGGGCGTGATGGGCCACGGGTGGAGCAGTCTTGCCATTGCCGCAGGGGCACTGGTGACCGTCGCCGGGTTGGTTGTGCTGGTGCTCGCTCCGGATGATTGATCGGTCGGATCAGACGCCCATCACAAGCGCCCAGTACGGACGGTCTGTCTTGCGGTCCCTGGAGACCGCAATGCCATAGTGGGCAAACCGTTTTTCCAACAGGATTCGGCGGTGCGGTGGCGACTGCATCCACGCCTCCATCGTTTCCTCGATGGTCTTGTGTCCCGAGGCAATGTTCTCGCCCGCCGCGCGGCGATAACCAAGAAGCATCTCAAAAGGTTTGATAAGATCACAAACAAAACCATGGGGATTTTAATAAAGCACTAATTATCGCATCACTCCGACACATATATTGCTAATCCATGCTAGCAATAGAGTCCAGACAATTTCAACAAACAAATATAGATCAAATACTGAGGGTGTGTACCTGTCAATGCGTTATATGCAATTACATCTTCAAACCACTGGGAATCAGACCCGAACGAAATTTTCACTAATCACAACTGAAATGACAAGAGAATCATTAATCATCTCATATCAATAAGTCGTTCCACACCACCGGTAATGATAGCTGTCGTTTCTTTGGACTAAAAACTAGGAGCCAATTTCACAAGGGTCTTATCAGTAGTTGGCAGGAAAAGATAAGAAATATGAATGCTTGGTTTCACTCTTTTTACCTTTGTACGCGCAATTGATTTCAAGGGGCTGCACACTCCCTAAACGATAACGCATATTCCTAGCGATTAACAAGGTTCAAACAAATTCAGCTTGAAGTTACAAGGTTAAATGATGATGATATTAAATACAGTCTACGTCTAAAGATGCGTCGTTAATATGGATGAACAAGACAGCACAGATGTAGCAACTTCGCAAATGTTAATCGACATAGTAGGTTAAATAACCATATTTGGTATCCAAGATCAAGTTTTCAGTGAATGGTTTTGATGTTGTTCGTTCGCTGTCGTAAGTACAGGGTGGTTAAGGTGGAATGCCAATCAACAATCATTTCCCGAACATCCAAAAAGTTATCAACCTTCTTTCTTGCACTACACAAGCCAATGTATTTTGAATAAGATTAGAAATTGTCAATGCGCTTTTTCAGCTTAACCTAGTGCGGCTGTCCTTAACCTAAATCTAAAATCTACACTCTTCAAAATTCCGGAAAATACTGATCTTTCAATTTTTGAAATAGGAGAAATAGATAAAGATACAGAATTCAACCAATAGGTTTTACGAAATCCCTTTTCCTCTTGTCTTTCCCATTGGTTCCTACTGGGTGAAGATAGTAAGTTCTGTAATTCCAGTACGTCTGTAGCCTACTAGATTTCGGCAGATGACAGCCGAATCGATGGAAATGCACTCATACCTTAAAGGAAGAATCAGAAAAACTAAAGTATTTGAAGAGGAAAATTTTATGCTAGCTTTTGATACCGAACCTATTTTTCTCTTAATATTTTCAAAACTATGAGTATTTTAGCTTGAAAGGACAGTTGGAACGTTAAAAGCTATCAAACTATACCACAAGAGCTTCTGCTTTCAATTATTCCTCATGCACTCCCTATCCTTTTTCCAGATCGACAACCATGGCTTTAATGCAGATAAAGGATATAGTGTGCGACCCCTTGATTAACTTCATATATCTTGCCTTTCAGAAGGGCGTTCCATTAGGAATATGATGTTGTTTTTATGGATCGGCTTCCCACCACCATCGAGAATGGCGCGGATGGTCGGCAGGGCCGCGGTGATGCGCGCGTCCGAGGTGACGTTGAGGTCGGCGTCGAGCGGGACGTTGAAGTCGACGCGCACCAGCACGCGCTTGCCGCGGACATCGAGATCGGCGAGAGAGCGAACCATACCGGGTTCCGGGGTTGCGGGAGAGTGAGAGGAGGGAGCGCTACGAGCCGAGCGCGTGCGCCATGGCGACGAGGTCGACGACTCGCTCGGCGTAGCCCCATTCGTTGTCGTACCAGCCGACCACCTTGGCGAGCTTGCCGCCATCGCAAACCATCGTGCACTGCCCGGCCACGATCGAACTGTGCGAATCGCCGATGATGTCCGAAGACACGATCGGATCCTCCGTGAAGGCGAGAATGCCCCGCATCGGGCCGGCTGCCGCCGTGGCAAACGCGCCATTGATCTGCTCGACCGACGCGGAGGTGCCCAAGTTGACGACTAGGTCAACCATCGAGCCATTCGGCACCGGCACGCGAACGGCGAAGCCGTCGATCCGCCCCTCTAGCTCGGGGATGACCTTGCCGACCGAGCGCGCCGCGCCGGTCGTCGTGGGGATGATGTTGGCCGCACAAGCGCGGGCCCGACGCAGGTCGCGGTGACTCAGATCGGTGACCCGCTGGTCGTTGGTGTAGGAGTGGACCGTCGTCATCAGGCCGCGCTCGATGCCGAACTCGCGATGCAGCACCGCCGCAATCGGCGCCAGACAGTTGGTCGTACACGACGCGTTCGAGATCACCCGGTGATCCGCCTGCAGGTCGGCATCGTTGACGCCGACGACGATCATCGCGTCGATCTGGTCTTTCGCGGGAACGGTGAGCACGACCTTGCCGGCGCCGGCATCGAGGTGCTTCGTGCAGGTCTCTCGGGTGCGGAACACGCCGGTGGCTTCGACGACGAAGTCGATGCCCAGGTCACCCCATGGCAGCTGCGCGGGATCGCGTTCGGCAAACGCGCGCACCTCGCGCCCGGCGACGGTGATCTGCCCGTCACCGGCTTCGACATCGACCCCGAACCGGCCGTGCACGGTGTCGTACTTGAGCAAGTGGGCCAGCGCCGGCGTACCGCCCAAGTCGTTGATCGCGACGACCTCCATGTCGTCGCGTTCCTGCAGGACGCGAAACACCAGCCGCCCCACGCGGCCGAAACCATTGATTGCGATGCGAATCGCCATGTGCCAACTCTCTGCTGTGATGCGCGGCCGACTCGTGCCTGGAGTCGGTCTGACCGACCGCGCGTTGGATTGCGGGTCGCCGCTGCAGCACCTCGCGAACCGGCGAACCAGCCCCGATCGCAAAACCACCCAACGGCGAGAAACGAGGCCCCAGTAGGCCCACTGCGCCAACACTCCCAACCGAGACTTGCGGACTCGGCTTCCAGTGCGACGGTGGCATCGCAAGGCTGCTTAGCCCGCCTGCGGTAAGGGCGGTCAGCCAGGGGCGGCGCAACAAGGGTTGGATAAGTCCCGGTAAGGGATTTCCTTCAAGCTCGCGGGGTGCCGGTCGACCGGTCACCCCTTTAGCGAGCCGCTTCGTCGGCTTGGTGGCTGACGACCGCCGGGCTGAATTTTGTCACGCGAAGGCGTCGCACGCGGCGCGGATCGGCATCAGTGATCAGGAATTGCAGACCATGTTCGTCATCGCGGATTACCTCGCCGCGTGTCGGAACCCGGCCGGCCGTCGTAAAGACATAACCGCCGACGGTGTCGACATATTCTCGCTCGTCCTCGGGCAACACCGGGCCATAAACGGCCTCGAATTCATCCAGCGGCACCCGCGCATCGACGATGTGCCCGCCTTCGGGCGATGCGACCATTTGCGGGGCGGCGGCGACATCGTGTTCGTCTTCGATTTCACCGACGATTTCTTCCACCAGATCCTCGATGGTGACCAACCCATCGATGCCGCCGAACTCGTCGACCACCAGCGCCATGTGGCGGCGCGATTCGCGCATTTGCAGCAGCAGGTTCAGAACCGGAATCGACGGCGCCACCACCGGTAGCTCGCGTGTCAAATCGGTAAGCGGCCGATTTTCGGCCCCGTTGGCAAGCTGAGGGATCAGATCCTTGATATGCAGCATGCCGACGACATTATCCAAGCTTTCGCGGTAGACCGGCAAGCGGCTGTGCGCCCGTTTGCTCAAAAGCCCTAAAACGTCGGCCATCGGTGTTTCGGCCTCAACGGCCACGATATCGGCCCGCGGCACCATGACGTTTTCAGCCGTCAATCCGCGCAGACGCAAAATATTTGCGAGCAGGATCTTTTCATGCTCGGCGATCGAGGGCTCTAGCTCGCCAGGCTCGTCGATCAACTCTTCGATCGTCTCGCGCAGATTTGCCTCGGCGCGGCTTTTGGTCGGGCCGCGCAGCCAGGTGCGCACAAGATCGGCCAGCGAGTTGCCCGCATCGTCATGGTCTTGGGCGGCCCCGCCATTGCGGGGCATTCTACTATATGGGGTTTCTGCCATCGATTGGTTGCTGCCGCCGGGTTAGAAATCTGATCCGGGCGGACAGACGTGTCGCTCTATCATCTCGGTGTAAAAGCGGTGGATTCCGTTGTGCAAGGGCCCTTGCGTTGGGCTGGCGCGCCGGCAGTTGCGGGCTCGTCAGGCTCGTAGGGATCGGCGATTCCAAGATCGGCCAGTATGTGGCGCTCCAGGCTTTCCATTTCCAGGGCCAATTCATCAGTAACGTGATCGTAGCCCAAAAGATGTAAAATTCCATGCACAACGAGGTGCAACATGTGATCGTGCGGTGGCTTAGCCTGTTCGACGACTCCGCGAAAGACGCTTTCGCGGGCCAAGGCCAGATGGCCCACGAAGCCCAGACCGGCGGGGTGCCTTCCGGGGCCAGCCACCACTGGTAGCCATAGCGCAGATCACCGGTATCGGCTTGCGGGGTAAAGCTTTGCTCCAGCCAGGCAGCGGGCACGATTTGCCTGTCCCCGTAGCGGCCGCCGTCAGCGATCATCCCGCCGATCCGGGCCAGGCCCGGGGCCGTCAGCCGCAGGCCGGAGGCGGCGGCGGGTTTGCCGTCCAGCCCGTTTGCCCAGTCCGCCCGGTCAATACCCAGCGGGGCGAACAGGTATTCGGCTGCAAATTCATCCAGCGCCATGCCGCTGCCGCGGGTGATCAGCTCGCCCAGCAGCGCGGTGGCGCCGCCGGAATAGACCCATTGGGTGCCGGGTGCGGCTGCAACCGGGCGCGACAGCACATAGCGGATCCGGTCGCCGGAACGCTCCATCGCAATCTCGGAGTTCCTGGGGTCGCTGTAAGGCAGGCTTTCGTCCCATGCCAGCCCCAGCTGCATGGTCAGCGCATCCTCAACCGTGATCGCATCGCGTTCCGGGCTGGCGAGACCGGCATGTTCCGGGAACTGCGCCAGCAGCGGGGCCTCGGGCGGCGGCACCAGCCCTTGCGCCAGCGCGATGCCGTAGAGCAGGCTGACAATGCTCTTGCTGACCGAACGCAGGTCGTGCAGCTCCTCCGGGCCGAACTGGCGGTTGCCCAGGGGGGTGCCCCAGCGCTCATCCCGGCCAGTGAAATAGATCTCTGCCAGGGTTTCGCCCTGCCGCTGCACCAGGACGCCGTGCAGGCCGGGCAGTTTGCCCGCGTCAAAGGCGGATTGCAGCGAGTCTTCGATGTCTCCGCCGGAGGCGGCGGTGGCGGCCATGGCAGCAGCCAGGGCCAGCGGGCGCAGCAGGGGCATTATAAAATCCTTTCCGAAAATCCCTTTGATGTTCCAAGTGGGGCAGGGGGCGGAGCCTTGCAAGCGCTGCAATACGGGGAAAACTTGACATCCCGGCGCACCCGCGCGACAGGACGGGGATGATTTCAACGGTCTCCATGGTGGCGCTTGGCGGCGCGATCGGTGCCTCCTGCCGGTATCTGGCCGGGCTGGCGCTGATCCGGGTTGCAGGCCACCACAGCTTCCCGGTGGCGGTACTGTCGGTGAACGTGCTGGGCTCCTTCCTGATGGGGGTATTCGTGGTGGCGGCGGCGATGCGCGGGCTGACCTGGCTCAGCCCCTTCGTGATGACCGGGCTTCTGGGCGGTTTCACCACCTTCTCGGCGTTCTCGCTGGAGGCCGCCAATCTGATCGAACGCGGCGCCTTCGGGCAGGCCGCGATATATGTCGGGCTGTCGGCGGGGGGATCCATCGGCGGCCTGTTCCTGGGCCTGATGGCCGGAAGAGGAGTGTTCGCATGCGCGGCGTGCAGGGATACAGAGAAGAAGCGGTTGGTCCCCAGGTTGATCGCCAGTGAATTCAGCGAAGCGCCAAACGTGCCGCTCTCAGTGAATGACCCGATCTGATTTTTGTGGCTGTCCCAGGCACCGGCAACATCAATAGCCACGCATTCCAGCGGTATCCCCGCCTTCAGCAAGCGCGCAGTTTGTTGCATATCTGCCGCCAGCTGGCCATAACGCAGATAAGGCACGCTGCCTTCTGTTTCGTAGCTGATGTCTAACTGACGGAAGCGGAACGTTTGGTCGGCAACCGAAGCGTAAAGTTCACCCGCAGCAGACAACGGCCCGCTCGGATTACCGTACAGTTCTTCGATTGCACCCAACACAGCATCGCGATCAGCTTCACTTGGAATACCCAACTCCCGCTGATCTTCGCGGCCGAACTGTATGCTGTGCGCAGCCCCACTCAAGGACACCGGTTGTTCTTGACCAAACCCGCAAGCAAATGGGTTCGTACCGATACTGGCGCCATGCCGGGTGTACAAATAGCGGTTCAACCAACCGTCGTAACCGACTTCGAAGCTCAGGGCGCCTGTTTGTGTAAGGTATGAATTAACTCCGTGCGATAAGTCCATCGTAAACGAGTTGCCTACGGCCGGGAACACAGCTAACTTGCCTTCTTCAAACAGGGTCATCATGGGCTGCAAACCAGGATGGAAGCCCAGACCCTTGCCGGCGGCTGACAGTGGCGTGAGATCAAGCACCGCTTCTTCCGCGGTGTCCGGCTTGGGGATGGCTATGTTAGGACGCCACTCATAGTAGCGCGCCCCCGGATCGTCCAACGCAACACCCGTGTTGGCATATCCATGCGGCACGACCGTATTTAGTGGATCGCAACCGCCACCCTGAAAAAGAATCACCAGCGTTTTTTGCGGCGCTGTGCTGCTGGCGCGTGACCAGGGGGCCATGGCAAGCGCTCCAGTTGTCAAAAGGGAGCGATGCAAAAATTGTCGTCGTATCATAATTGTTTGCTCTTTATTGAACTTGAAAGCTGATTGAGTTCAGCGTGATGGCCAAGGCCCGGCGTAACTTGTAGTCGGCTTGGCTGTCGTACAGGTCGAATGGCATACCTTCCTGCAGCACCATCAGCACCGCCGCTTGTTCATCTGCCGCCAACTCGCCACGGCTGGTCATGCCACCCAGGAAAGCAACAATGTCGTCAGCAGACGTTACACCTGCCGCCGCAAAAAAAGTAACCGGCTCCACAAATGTGGCATCAGCGCTGAACAGCACGTGGTTGATAAAGCGGATGCGCTCAGCAATTGCGGCACTCGTGACCCAGGCACCATCTTCTGCGTAACCTGTTGGGAATATCGCAAAAAACAAACGCATATACATTTCCCTCAACAGTGTTGGAAGATGACCGGTCACTTCTGTTTCGAAATCCAGCGCCCGAATGGTTGCTACCATCAGTTCATGTGGTGTGCGTAAAAGTAGTCTTACTTTGTAAGTAGAACAATTGTTCGTCTTGAATTACCAACAGATTCAAAAATATTATCAGTTATAAATTCCCCAGCAGGCCAGTCTCGAGTGTGTAAACATAATTTGAATTTGGGCTCTGAATTTTCAAGCTTTGGAACCAGTTCACGTATTACGAATTCTTCATCCTAAAGATATGCAATAGAAATTAAAGACATTAGTTCTTTTCTTAAAGAGATTTGTGACTCTCATATTAGAGGATTCATAGATGATTCACTGATGATAAACGATTCATAGAAGATTCAAAGATTTATAGTCAATGAACTGTCTTTACAGTCGATGGACTTGTACTAACAATGATAATGGTGTTGTTAAAACTTTGAATTTTTCCAAGGAAATCTGATTGTGTACAATGTGATTTCTGCTTGGACATATACGGTTGCATATAAAACACGCTGAGTATCTGATTTGTGTTCATTGTGTGAGGTAGCTCATGTGTGTTTATGGGTAGTAGAGTACTACCCTTGGGAGGGATTTCCCAGTAAGTTTCATACATTTTTAATGAGATTAATGCAATACTTTCATCTAATGGCTCGGCAAACATGCACTCTAAACCTACACTTCCCGACCGTATAATACTCATATCTTGGGTGCCAGACCCGTGCACTACAATGAATGCCTGAATTTCAGCAAATAATGTATTTGTTACACTATTTTCAAATAGTTGTATATCTCGATCTAGAAGTTGCATTGTCAACTCCTATAGTGTCCTATAGGATTTATTAAAGGATAAATTATAGAGTGGGATTAAATTTACTTTACACACAAGATATGAAAGCCAAAATATTTCCAATTTCTGTAAGATACTATCCCACGATCCTAAGGCACTAGCACTTTTTACAAATTCCAATGCAATTTCTGAAAGAATTTCACCATTGATAAATGAAGAGTCGGCTTAGGTGCTTGAACCTGTGGCAATACGTCGCTGATTGGTGATTGTAGGTGGAATAAGAAGTTTGGTATTATTTCCACTAGCTTTCAGTTTTTCCAATGCCAAAGCAAGAGAAATCATAACCTGTTGCCTCATGAAGTATTGCCATATACAAAGGAGTATTCAGTGTTAAAGTATTAATAGAGACTGTTACATCGGGTGAGGTTGAAAGTTCATTTGTAAAATGAAATTGGATGGAGTAAGTGTTAATTTTATGTCCACCTTGATACTCGATGGTAGCCAATGGGGTATATTAAATATATCGTGATTTATTTTCCAAACTAAGTATAATTCACTAGTTGTCGCCTCTTTATGTGCATTTGTAGTGACAGTGTCTGTCTTATTCATATCCATTGGCTAAACCCTTCAATTCCTTTTATGACTTCGGTGTCACCAACATAAAATGATTATGATCGTACAATTTGATAGATTGTTGCCAGTGCTCACTGCGAGCTGGATTCGCGCGCGAGGCGGTCTTTCGCATCGACCTGGGCTTTTCGCCCACCGAAGGGTCGAACCTCACCATCGCGTTCGGCCCGGCCTTCTGATCGCGGCGGTTCTGAAGGCTCTTAGGACTCGCTGTTGGATTGGGACCTCCGCGCGACGCGCCCCGAAGATGCGAGCGCCTAGAATCCTCGGCCAACGAAAGCCCGAGGAGGCCTCAATGCGAGTTGCACTGCTGACTGCCCTGGTCGCCACCGCGGTGTGCGCGGTGGACGTCGATGCCCAACGCCGACGGCGGGGCGGTGGTACGAACCGGACGTGGGAGTTCTTGGCCGACAAGTACGACAAGAACAAGGACGGCAAGGTCTCGTGGGAGGAGTACGCGCGGGACAAGGACAAGTTCGCCTCCTTGGATTCGGATGGCGATGGCGCCATCACCAAGGAAGACTTTGATCGCAGCAGAGGCCGCTCGGGTCGTCGCGGTCGCCGCGGCAAGGGGCGCGGTGGCTCGGTCCCGGCCGTCGGCGAAGTGGCTCCGGACTTCGAGCTGCCGACGATCGACGCCGGCAACTGGAAGGACAAGCCGAGCAAGGGTGCTGGCCAGCAGACCAAGGCCGCGACCAGCAAGCCGAGCAAGCCGAAGCAGAAGACCGTCAAGCTGTCGAGCTATGCCGGCGTGAAGCCCGTGGCGCTGATCTTCGGCTCCTACCCTTGCCCCCCGTCCGTCAGCTTAGCCGGTCTGCTCAGGTCGATGTACGAGAAGCACCACAAGGACGTCGAGTTCCTCTTGGTCTACATCCGCGAGGCGCACGCGATCGACGGCAGCTGGCCGATGGGCAGCAATGCGGTCGAGGATCCCGTGACCAACCTCGAGCGTGCCCAGGTCGCGAGCACCTGTGTCGCCAACCTCAAGCTGCCGATGACGGCGTTGGTCGACGGCGTCGACGACAGCGTCAACAAGGCCTACTCCGCGTTGCCGGACCGGCTCTACCTGGTCGGCAAGGACGGCAAGATCGCCTACGCGGGTGGGCGCGGTCCCTTCGGCTTCAAGCCGAGCGAGCTCGAGGATGCGATCGAGGCCGAGCTGGAGAAGATCAAGGGCAAGAGCGGGAAGGCCGGGGCGAAGAAGCCGACCAGCGCACCGACGCGACGCCGCGCTCTGTAGTCGAACGAAGATCTGGCCGGCTCGTCTACGCGTGCAGGCCGGCCAGGCGGCCGGTCGCAAACGCGGCCTGGAAGTTGAAGCCGCCGATCGGTCCGTCGACGTCGAGGATCTCCCCGCACAGGAAGAGTCCCGGCGTGCGCTTCGACGCCATCGTCTTGGCTTCGACCTCGTCGAGGGCGACGCCGCCGCGCGTCACCTCGGCGTGACCCATGCCGAGACTGCGTTCGACCGGGACGCGGGTTTCGCGCAGCAGGTGCAGCAGCCGGCGAGGGAGAGGTTTTTGTATCAATTTTGATTTAGGGATGTATTCCTAAAAGAATTTTTTCCTCAGTATTTTCCTGAAGATGGCCAATCCATGCACATTCTCAGTTGGGCAGGTCGATTCAAGTTCACCCGTGAACAGATGTTATTACCGGTGGACCGCCTTTCCGGCGGCGAACAAGCGAGGCTCCTCGTTGCCAGACTCATGCTTGAAACAGCCGATGTTTTGTTACTGGACGAACCGACCAACGATTTAGATATCCCAACCCTGGAGATTTTGGAAGAAAGTATGTTGGATTTCCCGGGCGCTTTGGTCTTGGTCACCCATGACGCCTACATGTTGAATCGCGTGTGCCAGCTGTACTACGGCATCATGGGTGAAGGTGAAATCCAAGCATTCAGCAGCTATGAACAATGGGAAAAGGCACTCAGGTCCGGCACCAAATCTCAGAAAAAGGGAAATACGCCCCAAAATAAGCCACGCGAAAAGCAGACTCGAAAACTCAGTTACCTGGAACAGCGGGAATTCGACAGTATGGAAGAGCGGATTCTGGAAGCAGAAGAGGTCTTGGCCCAGTGCAAAACGACAGCCGAAGACCCCGCGATTGCAACGAACGGCCCCAAACTGACGGAAGCGCACCAGGCTTTGGCGGAAGCGGAAGCGGAGGTCAACCGACTCTACGAGCGGTGGTCTGAGCTCAGTGAGGCAGCGGGTTAACCGCCAATTCTGCCAGCTTGGCAATCAGCCTTCGGGCCATTGGCCATTGCAGTTTTCGTTTGCTTCTGTGCTTGGTCTTTCGTGGCGCGACCCGCTTAGGTAGAATAGGGGTCCAAACCAGAAATCATTTTGAATCGAGGAGGCAACCATGCCCAATGTCCCCGGAGACCTCGCTATTTCCCAGGCAGCCGAGGTCAAGCCCATTTTGGAAATCGCCAAAAATGCGGGTTTGACCGAAGAAGACCTGGATCTTTACGGAAAGTACAAAGCCAAAGTCAAATGTGATGTCCTCGCACGTCTGAAGGACAAACCCAACGGCAAGTACGTGGATGTCACCTGTATTACGCCGACGCCCTTGGGAGAAGGCAAAACCGTCACCACCATCGGCTTGACGCAAGGACTTGGCCGGCTGGGTCACCGTGCCATGGTCTGTATCCGTCAACCCAGTTTGGGTCCGACCTTTGGTATTAAGGGCGGTGCCGCCGGTGGCGGTTACAGCCAAGTCGTTCCTATGGAGGACTTTAACCTTCATCTCACGGGTGATTTCCATGCCCTGACCGCTGCCCACAACCTGATTGCTGCCGCCTTGGACGCCCGCTTGTACCACGAGAACAAAACGCCGGACGAAAAACTGGAAAAAATGGGTGTCACACCACTCAAAATTGATCCCTACCGAATCAATTGGCAAAGGGTCTTGGACGTCAATGACCGGGCTCTCACGGCCTCTTGTTTTAAACAAATTTATTGAAAATGCATACTAAATTCTAAATACATAGATAGCAAGAAGTTGTTTTGCACTCAACGAATGTCATCTCTAACCTTGAAATTAAAAGACAAAAGGTTTTTTTGCCTGGAAGTTCCTCCCTTGGTAACAGTTAGAGAAGGGAGAAAAGGAATTATTTCGTTATATTTCACCATTTCTATATCAGGCACAGAAGGATAAATAGATTTTCCCTCATGTTAGAGATTTCCTCAAGCAGGAAGCTTCATAGTCACCATCTTCTTTACCACTGAGTCTTTCAACTATGTTACCGATGTAAAAGAAGGTGGTGTTTTTCACACTGAATCGGCGGAGGACGAATGTCCCAGATTAGAGATTCTGGGCATTTGTTGAAAAATCATTGATAACTTTCATCTGATTCGCGATCAGAAAAACTCTGTTAATCATTTATTTTATCAGGCAATGGATCATCAGAGTCTTCGTTGCTTTCAATCTAAGATTTTTGAACATTTTTGAAAGTTCAACATTTTTGAACTGACCATCTTTTCTGACCTTTTTTCTGGCTCAGCACAGTTTGTCTCAGTCTTCTGAACACTCTTTAATAGTCTCTTTTCTACATTTTCTTCCAGTCTAATCTTTTCAGGGGTGTCAGTAGCTATGAGGCTGCAACCCTTTTCTTGCCCTTTTTGGAGTGGCCTTTTTTGGTCCTGCTTTTGTGTAACCCAATACTTCTTCAGGAATGTGGTAGGCGCTACCACTTGCACAACTGGTAACTTCTTTAACTGGAGGTATAGGAGCAATTAAAGGAGTGCTGGAATTACTTCCTGAAACGACGGGAAGATGTTACGGGTGGAGTAATGACATGGAGTGGAGCATGGCTGTGGAGTGAAGCATGGTTGGAAAAGTGTGCAGAAGTTGAAGGCAAAGCTGTGTCATTATTGGTGGAAGAACAATGAGGTGCAGGACGATATGTAAGAGATGATGGCAGAAAGCCTTCACCTGTAAAAATATGGCGGTCAAAAGGACATATTCCAGTTGATCGAAATGCTGATAATTTGTAAGTTTGAGTCATGGCTCAAGCATATGCAGATCCAATACAAGCAGCAATATTATAAATACTGAAAGTTTTATCAGGGTTCAGACTCATCCATGAATCCACTGCGGCAGTATGGAATATCTTGAGAGGTTTATAAAGTGCCACATCTAATGGTTGAAGTTTATTAGTGGAGAATGGGGGCAATGTTAATATACGGGCACCATTAGCCTTTGCTAAATTAACAACATCAGCATGCAAATGACTCTCATGATTGTCATATAGTAATCATATAGTAACAAGGGCGGGTTATCAAGGGTGCTGCCACTTTTTTCTATAAAGAGTAAAATCATAAGATAATGAGAGTAAAATAAGAGTAAAAGCATAAACATACACAATTTATAGAAACATTTAAGTCAAAACTTCATACTATAGTTGTGTCGATATTGGAAGTACTATATTATATAACAAATGAAAAATCAACAAAAGATGCGTTGCACAAAATACTAAATATGAAAGTTCCCAGATACCACACACAGGTATTGCTTTTGGCATTCAAAGCTCCGAACGGAGATGTCCACTGGTATCGTCATAAAGTTCTAGCCACCTTTTGAAGGTTCTCAGACTAGGCCGCTTCTTCTTGTCTAAAAACCTTGTAGGAGTTTGAAATGAATACTCAAAACTGTTTTATACGGGTAAGGTCACCTATAAATGTTTCTAAGGGATGAGGGACTTTCCCATGTCATTACATCCGCCCCCTCTTCTATCCATATCGATCTCCGAACGAAGCCACGCCTACTCCCCACTCTAAATGTTAGCGCGTTTCAGAGCTGGAAAATGAAGGTTCAAATTTTCCTTGATCAGATCAAAAAGTGCCCTATGAGCCGGTGCCCCCTCTTCCGGCCTCTTCCGGGCCCGTTTTGGCTGCTGCATCGTTATCAACAAGTCCAGTGTTTTATGCCTATCCTAAGCGTTCGTTGTAGCATTTCCATTTTTTTCCATGGTGCATAAAAATATGAGACGCTAGGCAAGCTAAAGCTTAATGGTTAAAAATACTGAGGATTAATTCTCTTGGTAGTCGAGACTTCTTCGTGAACCGTTGTGAGGGACTAGCTAAAATTGCACAAATATTGGGTGAAAGAAGACACAATGTTAACTCACCAGCCTCTCTCTTCCTAGTGCCTCAACAAGTCAAAGAAATATTTGTTATGCATGACTTTATGTATCAATTGACGCTAGTGTTGATCAGGCACTTGGTGCAGGAACCAAGATGTAAAAAAAGCAAAGAGCTTACCTAATCTTGACACGGCAAGTCTAATGGCGTAGCCAGAATGCATCCTCGCATGTACTTTCTGAGAAACAACCCATTATTTAGCAGAACAAACGGTTTTCGACGGTTTGAAGTCCCAAACCTGTACGGATAGACTCGAATTTGAAAAACCTTGTATCTACATTCAGGAAAAAAAGGAATGGCAAAGATGGGACGAAAACTTCAGAAAGGCTCTTGACAAAATTCTGTACTTTCATCTATTTTTCTTGCCTCCCAAAAGAAAGAAACTCATTATCTTGCAGTCTCTTAAAAAATTGAAATATGGATGCAAGGTTCAGGCAGAGGAGAGCTTGATCATTAAGAAAAAGTAACACTCTACTGCGACACTACGCAAGTGTGTAGACAACAGGCACTAACGCATTAGCAACGTCATTCTATCATCCAGGTTAAATTTAAAGACAAAATTCCTCAGCAACGCCCTTGATCCAAATTGCCAACAACATTTAATTGAAAAAATGAGGAAAGTGTAAGTAATACTCTACCCAGCTTTTTTTAGAAATCTCTTCTAATAGCAATAAAAGAAAGTAACAAAATTGAACTCGGTCAAACAGTATTTTTTTTTCAGCAAAGTAAACTAAGCTAAGCATAAAATCGAATCAAAAGAGCCAAATGGATCCCAATAGATGATAGTCTCCAATAACCTATAACGTTTGAAATGAGAGCCCGAACTCTCATTAAAGCACGAATCACTTAAAAATGAAGCTTTTTCGACAGAATTAAAGTTTTATTTTAGAATAATCTTGCAAACATCAAGAAAATAATAATAATAAATAGCTTTAAAATTAAAACTACCGTTATAAAGCAAATTGAAAGGGCTTAAGCGATCAACTACAAAACAATATGCTGTGAGATGTGAATAAGAATGCTCTGAAACGGAAATCTTACGAAGAAACTCGCTAAATTATTTATTTAACCAAAATTCGGCCAATTCGTTATTAAATCAGTCTCAAACAATCAACAAAAATTACGTGGTTTCATAATAATTCTCAGCGAAGACAGATGGGTTATTGCTAAATATTTTGCATAAAAACCCTTTTCCAAGATTTTCCTACCAGTTGCTGGAAACCTAAAGAGAACTATGGTCCCTTAGCCTACTTCCAAATGGCGTTCAAATACATATTGACAGCCATTCGAAAGGGTAGATGTCCGACAAAATGGGTTTGAAAAATGTCTCACAATAAGATAATCAAAATAATTTCAGCTAGATATCAAATTTTCAGGTTCACTTACACCCAACCCTTAAATCGGACTGAAGGTCTAAATCCTAACACTTTTCTAGACTTATCTGTCAATTATACGAAATTCAATGCGGGAAGTGTGCCTGAGTTTGCGCATCTGCATACTAATTAAATACATCTTGCAACTGTCTTCCGCCGTCTTAAGGAAGAATTTTGGCATTGACGTATCTTGCCTGGGTTAGAGGGCTGAGTAGTGGGTTACTAAATTCGAGAAGCCAATTATCTAGATCGATCCTCAGCTATCCAATCTTATTAAGGTAAGTGATGTGAGGTATGTTTCGTTCAAATTGCAAAGAAATAGGATATTCTCGTGGCTTGAATTTTTGCTGTGTTGACATATTTGCCTTAGAAATGGCAATAGGAATTCAACTAACTAAACAAAATTCTATTTTTACGTAAAGATAAAAAACGTAAATAAACAGGAATAAATAAAGCCACAGAAAGAGATAAAATTGTTAAACTTCAAACTTTAATCACAGTTTAAGTTCTTCGACATTTAGAAGAAAGTTAAGCCAATCTTAATGAACTCCGGTTTTGGTGATTGATTAAATATCCTACAAAGTATAAACATATAGTGTTATACAATAAGATTAAAAAAAAATTCAACTGAAAGTAAGGAGCAACACTGAAAATAAAACGAAAAAAAATCATTCGGTATGTGAGGGGAGGTACCTCCTTTTCAGTATAAAAAGAATAACAAAAAAGAAAAAAGAAAGCACAAGAATCTTAGAAAAGCCCGGGGTGTAGCTGGTAATGGTGCCGATGGAGAAGTTGGGTATCGATCCCAATGCCTCTCGCATGCAAAAGCGAGCGCTCTACCATCTGACCTACAACCCCATAACAAAATCTTCACTTATCAATACCTATACCATCGAGCTACAACCTCACAACAAAACCTCAGACAATAAATGACTATAATAGGATTTCTCGTATACAAATTGAAGCGAGTACATGAAGGAATATTACTGGTAGATAATCATTTGAATTCCAATTTCAGGTCATCTCTCGGATGTATCTCTAGTCAACAAAGTTGTTCAAATAGGAATGGAGAAGTTGGGTATCGATCCCAATGCCTCTCGCATGCGAAGCGAGCGCTCTACCATCTGAGCTACATCCCCATAATGAAACTTCAGCTCCTTAACACCGTCTAATAGCAGTTTTCCTACAAAGGCAGAAGCTAGCAGGGTACTGAACTGCAATTCGAGAGCATCGGACTGTAACATGACTGTAGCACACCAGCTACCAAGTAATAGCGTCAAAAGATTACGTACGGGAAATGCTTCTCATATTGACGCAAATAATTGAACCCAACGTGAATCGAACACGCAACCTTCTGATCTGGAGTCAGACGCGCTACCATTGCGCCATGGATCCAACATAAAAAAGTTCATCAAAAGTTGCCTAGCAACGATAGTGGGTAGGCAACATTTTCTTGAAAGCAACCACAATTACCAAAAAGCCAAGAAACGGGGTTGTTGGCTAGAGTGCCAATAGCCTTTTCGATTCCCTAGGCAACAACCAAGTGCCTTAACAGAACACGTAGATGGAAGCAAGATTTTCTCGATGAGAAAAAGATCATCCGAGTTCTTGAAAAATTTCTAAGCTATAGTACTTTTAGTGCGTGTTTCTTGAATAATTACTCAGAAGAGCATAACTTTTGAATTCCAACTCCGATTTAGACGAGCTGGGTCTCTTTGGAACGCTCTTATCCTAATCTACAATATTGTGAGGCCAAATTATCAAAATTCTCCTGATTAGGAGGGCACTCTAGCAATTGGAAAAAATTAACCAAAAAAAAAAAAAAACACTAAACTTTTTAATAAAGCCTGGAGTGGTGCCAGGTAATAATGCCGATGGAGCAGTTGGGTATCGATCCCAATACCTCTCGCATGCAAAGCGAGCGCTCTACCATCTGAGCTACAACCCCATAGCAAAACTTCAGCTCCTTAAAGCTTTATAAAGGGAATTCATGCACATATTGAAGCAAGTACATGAATCTTAGAAAATTCCTGTATGTAACTGGTAATGGTGCCGATGGAGAAGTTGGGTATCGATGGAGAAGTTGGGTATCGATCCCAATGCCTCTCGCATGCAAAAGCAAGCGCTCTACCCGGGTGAATTTCTTTTGTGTTGAAGGTTTCTCTGTAAAGTCTTTTAAGTGTCCCAACAAGACGAATGATTTTTTGATTCATGCTTTGCCTCTTACAAGTTTAATTACTATGCTCTCATTTCTCTCAATTACAAAATATATCGGTGTATCAAGAATTCGTCAAATAATTGTTGAAAAAAAAAAATGAACAGAGCACAGGACTAAAATCTGCACGTTTTTACAAACGCATTCCATAGCGTTCTATAGTGTTTAAATTATGTCGCTAATTGTCGCGAAGTGTCGCTTGTTGTCGCTTTGTTTTTTTTTGACTGAGTAAGTTTGATTAAGTCTGATGGTATATGATCAAATTTATTAGCATCTTCCGCATCTAGTGCCATCACTTACCACCAATTACACAAAATTCTTATACAAGAGAATTCAAAAGCGATGACGTATTGTATTTTCATTCACTATAGTGATTTTTTATATTTGAATTTTGTCTCACTATTTCTAAGCTTGGCTGGGAATGGCTGGACTTGGCTAAATCACTTATGATTAACCTAGCTGAATCCTCATCAAATATTTCTGAATATATTTAAAAATGACTGAAGGGAAAAAATTATCCTCGGTGTCGCCAAGCTAAAAAAATTAAATCAAAATCTCAAATAAAATTAAGCAACGTGTGGATTTGCATTGCTCTGGGAAAAAGAAAAATTCTCTCTGCCCAGTGCTCCAACGTCAAAAATCTGACCTACCTTTAAGAATTCTCACACAACATTCCAAACGATCTCAAACCCCACTTTAAGACAACAATTAAATCGTCAATAAAAACTGGAAATCCTCACTTCGCCAGGTAAAATAAAAAAATCAAAATGAAACTCTCAGATCCCGATCTCAATGAACCCGAAGTTGAAAAACTTATCAAAAAATATTGTGACAACAAATTCCCTGATCACATCAAACATGAGCTTTGGCTTGAGTATCAGATCAAGAAAAACAAGATCTTCATTTACGAATGTCGCCCCCATTGGAAAAACCCAAACCAAATCACAAAAATGCCAATCACCAGGATCAACTACGACAATGGGGAATGGCAAATTTTCTGGCAAAGGGCTAATGGCAGATGGCTGCTCTACGAACCTGATGACTTTGAGGGAACCTGTGACAGTCTCGAAGAAGCTCTGGGCGTCATAGAGACTGATCAGCATGGATGTTTTTATGGATGAGATAATCTCCGAACTCAAAGAAACCTCCCAATTCTTCACCAACAGCACTTCATGTCTGTCAGAAGAAGATTCAGGCTTTGCTCCCAAAGAAGGCATGCTCACTGTTGCCCAGCAAGTCGCTCATGTCGCTATAACTCTAGACTGGTTCCTAGAGCCTCTGATCACTGACAAGGGCTTTGATATGGACTTTGAGGCTCATGAAAAGAAAATCAGAGAGGTCACATCACTGACAACCGAACACTACACCCGTGCCAAGTCAGGGTGACTTCAAACGCTCCGAATTCAGCATGGCTTCCAACAGTCGCGCCAGCACGCCCCGCGGCGCCTGGGCAGACTTGCGAATGTCTACATCGTAGATAAGCGTGGCCCCATCTCGCTCCACAATCTCCGCGCTCGCCTTGTCCAACAACGACTTAACCCGGTTGTTGTCATCCAGCACATGGGCCCTGAAATGGGTCACCCCATTACTACGCGCCACCCAGGACAGGCGCCGCAAAAGCGACTTGCCCAAGCCTGACCCGTGCAGACGGTCCACCACCGCGATTGCAGGTTCCG
>JAAAKM020073195.1:69385894-69425344 GCA_010016025.2 Alatinidae sp. Z8VKAUB7J3 | reverse complement strand
CGGGGTGCGGAAGTACCGCGCCACGCCTACAATTGGCGCCAATCTCCGCCCGTCCTGGTCGAGCAGACGAGCGCCTATCGCCACGTGGTCCGACGCATCCGTATTGAGCAATCCATTGACAATAAAATCCGGCAAACGCGGCATGGCTGAGAAAAAGCGCAGGTAGCGTGAACGTGGCGACAGCCCCTCAAAACCGGCAAGCAGGTCTGCACGGTCTTCGTGACCAATGAGGTCCAGATGAATCTTGCGTCCATCTAAAAGGCTGGTGGTGTAGGTGTCAGCGGCGACGCCGGGAGGTTTCATGATGTGCTGTGAGACGGCCGATCATGTGAATTATGGCCTTTTTGTGCAGTGCAGCAATCATACCACTTCAGGCCTTTATGGCAAGTACTATGGCACCCAGCCGCTGCTCAGTTTCCACTCTATGGTGCGCCTCAACGGCCTGTTCCATGGGCAGCACGGTATCAACTATGGCACTGATCTCGCCGGCCTCAATCAACGCTTTCAGGCTCAGCAACTCATCCCGGGTCTCTGCGGCAAAAGCAAACCGGGCTGTTTTGTCGGTGAACCGGTTAGTGAACACAGTGCGCAACATGGTCGACAACTGCGGGTTACCACACAGGTAACGGCCATTGGCGTTTAATGAGTTGATGCATCCCGAGTAGGAACTGCCCGGCACCATGTCAAAAATGACGTCATAGGTTCGCCCGTTCTCTGTAAAATCTTCCTGCTGGTAGTCAATAAAGTGGTCTGCCCCGAAGCGGCTGACCACATCTTTTTTTACCGCACTGTCTACCGCAGTAACTTCCGCGCCCATGGATTTGGCAATCTGCACGCCGTAAGCACCGATGCTACCCCCGGCACCGTTGATCAGCACTTGTTCGCCGGGCTGAACATCAGCCAGCCGCATAAAATGCAACGCATTCAAACCACCCAGAGGCACCGCAGCGGCTTCCGCAAAGCTCATGTTGACGGGTTTGGGCACAAAGGTGTAGCTGGCTGGCACGGCAACAAACTCGCCATAGCCACCCAACTTCAAACGGCTGGAACCGAACACTTCGTCGCCCACGGCATATTCTGTAACGTTCTCCTTCGAGATGTCGATGGAGGAGTACGAGAAGCTCCGCAAGGAGGCCACGCCCACGTCGATGCTGTCGCTCACCGAGGACAGCGGCAACGACGACGGCGAGAGCGGCGGCCGCATGGTCGACCTCATCGGCGACAAGAAGGCCGACGACGCCCCGCGTCAGGCGCAGCAGCTGCGCGACGTGCGCGACCTCTTCTTCAAGTCGCTGAACGAGAAGGAGCAGATCGTCGTCCAGTACTACTACTACGAGGGTCTCTCGATGCGTGAGATCGCGAATATGCTGCGCCTCACCGAGAGCCGCGTGTGCCAGATCCACAGCAAGGTGATCAAGCGTCTGCGCGAGCTGCACCAGAGCCGCCGCGCGGAGCTCTTCGTGTAGTTCGACGGAACATCCGCCGGCTCTTTCCAGGGGGGAGAGTGCCTGCGTTCGGGGTGGCGTGGAGTAGGGGTACTCCACGCCACCGCTCTTTTTGGGCGGTCGCTACCGGGCGTCGGTCTCGCCCGACACCTTGGCAAGTGTCTTCGGCCGGATGCCGTCGGCGAGGGTGTACTCGAACTTCAGCGTCTCGTACCCCGCGAGCAGCACCTCGACCTCGATCGGGATCGACGTCCACACGTCGCTCGGTGTGTCGACGGTCACGAGCACCGGCTTGGACGTGATGCGGAAGCGCGCGCCCGCGTCGATGGCGGGCGTGTCGTCGGGCAGCTGGACATGCGCATGCACGTCGATGGCCGGCACCGCGAGACCGATGTAGGTCCGCGTGTGCTGGGCCTCACCGCTGACGGAGAAGCTGAGGTCGGAGTGTGCCTCGACGTACATCCGTACGCGGGTGTCCACCGCGCGTGCGGTGCCGTCTTCGAGGTGCAAGCCGAGATCGAAGCCCCGGTCGTCGGCGGCCAGGCGACTGTCCATGTAGCCGCCGCATGCGGAGAAGCCGAACGAAGCGCCGCCTCCGCGCATGCCGAGGCCTCCGTCTTCGAGCTTCTGGGCCCGGGGTTGGGCCCAGGGCGGAGTCGTCTCGCTCGAGTAGAACGACTTGCCCGACTTGCGCAGCGTCGCCGACGTGATGGGCGCCCCGGTCGGGTCCACGACCTTGAGGAACACCTGGTGGCTGCGGCGCCCCGGAACGTCCAGGGTCAGCGCGTGCGTGGGCTCCCGTACCTCGAAGGCGTCCGGGGCCTCGGTGCCCTCGCGCTGGTCTGGAACGTGGACGCGGTAGCGCCCCGGGGCGAGCCCCTCGAAGACGACGCGGCCATCCTCGCCAACCTTGGCCGCCCTCGCCTTCTCGTCCCCCGCGGTGTAGCCGGTCGTCTCGGGCAGGCCGAGCCGCCAGAGCTGGACCGAGTCCTCGAGGGCCTTCTCGTCGTCGGCGGTCGTGAAGGTGATCTCCACGCGGCAGTCGCCCTGGCGCAGGATGTCGGCCTCGGTCTATAGTTCGCACGGCTCGCGTCAGCAGCCAGAAGCTGATGGCGGCGAACAGGAAGAAGCCGGCGGTTGCCCAAGGGCCGTCGAGTTTCATGAAGGTGGTGAAGCCGATTTCGAACAGGCCGGCGAGAATAAGAAGTGCCCAGCCCATGGTCACGCCGCCGAAACGAATTTCAGGCCGACCACCGCCGCGACCAGCAAGAAGATCAGGACGACGCGCGCCCGCGTCGCCGGCTCGTTGAAAACCGTCATGCCAATCACCGCGGTGCCTGCCGCGCCGATGCCGGTCCAGATGGCATAGGCCGTCCCCATGGGTATTACGGAGATCGCCAGATTCAGGAAGACAAAACTGACGATGGCACTGCCGAGGAATGCGACCGTCCATCCCAACCGCGAAAAGCCGTCCGACATCTTCAGGCAGGCGGTGAAGCCAATCTCGAAGACGCCGGCGAGAACGAGATAGATCCAGTGCATGATGACCCTCCGGGGTCCGAGCCTATTCCGGGACCACCGAAACGCAAGCCCGTGGGTGTTGTCCCAGCGGCAGCAGACCGGCGCAGTCTTCATTTGAACTGCGCCGGAGGTTACGTGCCCTTATTGCGCCGGAATGACCGGCAGCAGAATGTGCGAGCGGGTGTCACCGCCCGTGTGGACTGTGTTGGTGCCGGAAAGGTGTCGATCGTTTTCGTCGGTATGCAGGAACGGCCGCAGGCCCTTGCCGTCGCGTGAGGCGATTTCGAGCACCATCCGGTGACCCTTCTCAAAGACCATGCTGGTCGGCCAGATCTCGACCTCGACGGGAACCACCTCGCCCGGCGTCAGCTTCTGCACTTCGTCATGGCTGTGGAAAGGGCGGTAGGGGGTCGAAAGCGAAGGATCCGTCTTGCGCTGGGAGGCGCGCAACCAGCCGGCGGTGACGGGAGATTGTGGATTGTTCGCACCCTCGAAGGTCACTTCCGCGCCGTCCGGTCCGATGTTGCGGACAATGGCGAAGATATCCATGTCGTCGCTGCTCGACGAGACGTAGAGCTTGAGATTGACCGGGCCGGTGATCTCCGTGTCGGTCTCGAAGGGTGGCGTCGAAAACAACACGCGAGCCTCGCCCTCATCGGCATCCGCATCGGCCCGGTAGCTGACTGTCGCAGGGCCGGTATCGCCGCCGTCGGCCGAAAGGGTGCCGCTTTCCGCGTCGAGATAGAATGGCGTCCATTGGGTTCGTGCCAGCGGCCATTCGTTTTCATAGCGCCACTCGAACCCGTCGCTGTTGCGGATCGCTAGTTTGATCGGCGGTTCCTGCTCCAGCCCGGTATCGATACCCTTCAGCCAGTGATCGAAGAAGCGTTTCTGCTCCATGCGCCCCTCGAGTGAATAGAACGGGCCGATATGGGTGCCCGTGTGCATGCGCAGCCGCTTGTTCGGCGACGCGGCACCGGCGAACAAAATGCGCAAGGTATATCATGACGTGTTTGTCAATAGCAATTCAAATGATCTGTCTATTGATTAATGGGAGAACTAACAATAACTGGAAACTTTGAAGCCAATCTCCTTTAATAAAGATGTGAGTGTAGCAAAACAACAGCCTTCCATTAAATAAACTTCTCTCCAAATGGGCTTACACCGCACGCAAATTAGAGGCTATTTGCCAACTAATTAAGAATGTTTTAATAATGCCTTGTCATTAAAAGACTTGCAACACTATTTTATTTTTGACTTACATTTGCATTGGCGTTACTGCAGTACCACTGTCGCGGCGTCACTTGTATGTCTGGTAAATTTGGCGCCCTCCACTTTCATGTTCATGTTTTTATCTGGTAAAGAGAACAAAAATAGCACTGGGACCAGAAAGAAGAGAGAAAATGAGTCTTCCTGACTGAAAAATATCCTTAAATTCTATTAGTCATCCCTTTCTTTGACCAATTGCCTTTTTCCATTCGCTTTTTTTTCTCTCTCTCATCTTTGTTCGTTCTTCAACCCCTTAGTTTGACGTAGCCTCTAAAGCCCCCTGCTTGCTGCATCTTTGCCATATCATATTGTTAAGATGCAACGATTTTCTGATTACGGATTTGAATGAAAAATCCGAAAAGTTTAATTTTATCTCAGTGTTCCTAGTTTTAAATTGTTTGTTAGTTAGCGGAAGATATACATTTTAGTTGGGTGAAATGAAAATAGTCCAAAATAAAACAATCAAAGAGTTAAAAAAGTGAATAGATAAAATTAGAAATTTGTATACTTTTTTACGGTTCCCAATAACATGAAAATAATCAAAGTAATGTCGAAAATCACCTCTTTTGATGTGCAGTATTGCACGCAATTTGTATCATTGGATTTAAGATGCGCAGCTCTAAATGTTCTTGAAAACAGTTGATTAATAAAATAATGCAGTTGAAGAACTTACTGAACTGAACGAGAAAAAAAGGATATGGAAAGAGAAGGGGAAAGAATTGATCAAAGAAAGGAATGAATGAAAGAGTGTAGGGATATGTTTGAATCAGAAAGTGAGAGAATGCACGGCAAGGATGATAAAAATACGTTATTGAACAAAAAAGATGTAGAATTCAGAAATGCATTCATAAGCTGTTTAATAGGAAATTTAATGATAGATGTAGACGCCTAAATATTTCCACCTGCTCGCCATTTTAGTACAACTTCCCTTTTCTTGATCCATCAATCTGTGCAGTATTGAAATGCCTTAAATTATGTTCTGTCAAAAAGGTTGAGCCTGTAAAAGTTTAGAGTTGAAATAAACTCATCTATGATCTCTAAGAATTTATCTAATAATAAGCATCTTCTTTTAAGGTGGTACATTGAGAGAGTACAGCTTCATGGACGACCTAATCATTTTTAAAGTTCAGTATTAACCAAAGATATGCTTAAACAAGCTCATGAGCACAGTAGATAGCAGCATTTCTAAAAACGTGTCATAAATTAGCAATAACAAAATGCATTTTATCATTTTCACTCATGATAAAATCAGACAATTTTTTCATCCAATGCATTTTGAACAAATAAAAAATTACAAAAACTTCAAGCCTGTGAAAGCAAAACCTTCTACAGGATTCTTGAAAGTTATTAATTCATACATGAATCAGATATTTATCCATATTGTAAAATCTCAGAAAAACTATCTTAGAAAAGATTGAAAATAAGAAAGAGAATTGATTTTCTAAAATTATCTGCCAGTTATGATCACATGCTATGTTTGGAAATAATCACTGACAATCCTGTCAAGTTAGTGGTTAGACACTACCAATTTTGTGCCTAAGTTAGATATATTTTTCATAAAGCTGGTTGAGCATAGAGTTGATCTTCTCATTTTCATGGTTTCCCCATGAATCAGACTTTATTCTGATGTGAATGTTGTTCCCCTCTAGTCTCTCGGTAATTTTTGGATATATCATTCCTATGAAAAACGATTTTTTGTCAAGGCCCATCTGTTCTGCCTTGTGTTGAAAATAACTTACCCATTCGGATTCCATATCTTGAAATGTATCTAAAATTATTGATTGAATTTTTTCTTCAATCTCAGGATTCATGATTCTATCAAATGTCAAATGAACTTAAGCTTGTTGATTATCTTGGAATCTAGTCTTCTGATTCCTCGTATTCTTCATCATTCTCATATCCTTCTTTTAATTCGAGTTGATGATCTTGCTCTTTCATCTCTTCTTGTTCGAGTTTTTTCCATTCTTCTTCCTTGTCTTCAGACATGAATCATAAAATGCGTTTTTGGAATATTAAGAACTTCTTGATTTTCATTTTTGAAATTTGATATTTATGATTAGATTGTTAATCTTTGTTCTCAACTACATGTCTTTCTAATGTGCCGATACACTCCTCAAGTAGATTGTTTTCTGAGATTGCTTGAGTTTCTTGAAAATTAAACTCTTGATTTAGTTGCATGTCGTACTCTTTCAAGTCATCTCTGTATGTTTTGCATGCAGAGCGCATAAGACGCCAGTAATAATATCCCTTGTTCATCTCGACATTCATTTCTTGTGATTTTGAATTTAGAATTCTGGAGAGTTTTTCATAGTCTTCTTTGTAATTGTCAAATTTTTCTCTTACAATTACAGGCAGTTCTGTATGCCAATCTCTTCCCTCGATTGTTTTTTCCACATTGTTGAGTTTTTGCAATTGGTATGAAACAGAATCTCTTAGAATGTCCAAACTATCATTTGTTTCAAGAAGATGGAGAAGTTCTGGGTTTATCATGAACCTCTTCTAAAACATACAAACTTAAGCATATTGATGGTTATCAAAGCTACGACCAACAATAACCCCTGCTTATGATGAGACAGACAGACAGACAGACAGATAGACAGACCAAACAGACCAGACTGAGAGACAAAAAAGAAAGACAGACCAGATATAAAAATGAGACAGACAGACAGAAAGACAGACAGACAGAAAGACAGACAAACAGACAGACAGACAGACCAGACAACGAGACAGACAGAAAGACATACAGACCGGACATACAGGACAGACAGAAAGACATACTGACAGACAGACAGAAAGACAGACCAGACAGATAGACAGACAAACCGGTCAGACCAGACAGACTGACAAACAGACCAGACAGACAGACTGACAGACAGAGAGACAATCAGACAGACAGGCAGACAAGAAAGACAGAAAGATAGATCAGACCGACAGACAGACAGACAAGACAGACAGACAGAAAGATCAGACATACAGACTGACAGACAAAACATACAAACCAGACAGACAGACCAGACAGACCAGACAAACACACCAACCAGAACGACAGAAGGACAGACAGACCAGACAGATAGAACACACAGACATGCAGACAGACATACAGACCGACAGAAAGATAGACAAAGAGACAGACAGACAGACCAGACAGAAAGACCAGAAAGACAAACCAGACAGACAGACCGGACAGACAGACCAACCAGACCAGACAAACAGACAGACGAACAGAAAGAAAGACAGACAGACAGAGAGGCAGACGTACAGACAGATGGTTAGAAATACAGACAGACACACCAGACATACAAACCGGAGAGAAAGACAGACACACAGACATAAAGACATACCGGACAGACAGAAATATTGGCAGACTGACCAGACAGACCAGAGAGACAGACAGACAGACAGAAATACAGACAAAACAGACCAGAGAGACCAGACAGACATACAGACCAGACATACAAACGAGACAGACAGACAGACAGAAAGACAGACGGATAGAATGACAGAAAGACAGACAAACAGACAGACCAGACAAACACACA
Source organism: Alatinidae sp. Z8VKAUB7J3 (assembly GCA_010016025.2). Lineage (NCBI taxonomy): Eukaryota > Metazoa > Cnidaria > Cubozoa > Carybdeida > Alatinidae > Alatinidae sp. Z8VKAUB7J3. The sequence goes on along the minus strand of JAAAKM020073195.1, from coordinate 69,417,570 downwards.
AACAGAAAGACAGACAGACCAGACATGCTGGACAGACAGAAAGACAGAGAGACATACAGACACACAGACAGAAAGACAGACCAGACATACAAACAGACAGACAGACCAGTCAGACTAGACAGACAGACAAACAGACAAGACAGACCGGACCAGACAGACAAACAGACAGACAGACAGACAAAAAAGACAGAAAGGCAGATCAAAGAGACAGACAGACAGACAAGACAGACAGACAGACAAGACAGACAGACAAAAAGGTCAGATAGACAGACATACAGACCAGACATACAAACCAGACAGACAGACAGACAGACAGACGGACAGATTGACAGATAGAGAGACAGATCAGAAAGACCAGACAAACAGACCAAACAGACAGACAAAATGACGGACAGACCAGAAGGACAGGACAGACAGATAGACAGACAGACAGACAGAAAGACACACCAGCCAGACAAACGCAACTATTGCTGTGTAAGACCATTTTGAAATTCAGGCCTACTACAGGTACAGGTACAACGGACGGTCCTTCATTCATAAGAAGGAAAGTCAATTTTGGAAAGAAACAAATAACAGGCAGCTGTAAGTGGATACACTTGTAACAGCAAACAGAGAGTGTTTACCAATTGTGCACCTTTCAAAAATGTTACAGAATTACTAATAATTTGACAGCATTGGTGAGAAAGTAAGTTAAAAATACCTAATATGAAGTCCTTTTCTCCCAGGAAGAAAGCCAATTAAAGTTTGTAAAATATCTGAATTTGCAATAATATTTAGAAGTCCTTTTAAAGTGGTCTATAGGAGGGATCAACAGTATAACATGTACGAAGAAAATATTTTAAATTTTTATATGTTGATCAACACAATGATTTCAGTTACAATAAAAGCAAAAAAGAAATGCTTATTGCCTCTATTAAACTATTGTTTCAAACTATTATTAGCCTTATTCTGTCGGAGGGGAGGTGTTTTTTAATCTATTTACGCTCATCTATTTACGTTACCAGGAATATTTTACCTACATGGTTCTCATAATGCATCTGAAAATGGTGGCTTGTCTGAAACAAGCTTAAGAAAGCAACTGTAAACGGAAAGCGTCAAGATCGAATACCCGTAAAAGTTAAAAAATATTTGGATACTTATTTACGTATATCAAAAATCATATAGGACTTTTTCGTTTATTACGTGCATTTAAGAGAACAATAAATTTCAACACTTTTTGCTTAAAATTAGTCAACATTGGTACCGGCTCAGAATTGCTTAGTATAAAGGCGACTTCGAAAATTTCACAAATCTTTTAATGAAATTTAATTTTGAGGGTAAAATAATTTTTTCTGCATGAGAACTTGGCAAAGTATTGAATATGAAACAAACTTTTTAACGGGTTCCGGAAAATTCCCTCCCAGAAAACTCCCTCCTGGAAAACCCCCACCGTATAATTCCCTCCCGGAAAATTCCCACCTAGGAAATCTCCCACCCGGAAAACTCCCACCCGGAAAACTCCCTCCTGGAAAATTCCTTCCCGGAAAACTCCCACCGGATTATTCCCTCCCGGAAAATTCCCACCTAGGGAAACTCCCACCCGGAAAACTCCCTCCCAGAAACTGCCACCCAAACGATTTTCTACAGAATGTTACCAGTGCGTGTTGCTTCTATATTCTAGACATTAAAGTATATACTTTATTTGATCAGTTCGTAATTAATAGTTGATTTCAAAAGCACGCGTGGCCGAACGAACGAAAAGTAGTTCTAGGTTTTTTGTTAAATGATCTACCGCTGCCAACAATTTGCTTCATCTTTTATAGATACAAATCGAATAAAAGCATGCATGTTTCAATAGTCTTTGAATTACAGTTAATGAGATTGCAAGTGAAATTGTGATTACTTATTTTAGGGGAGCTGGAATAAGAATGTCCTGGGTTGAAAATTTTTGAAACATTAATCAGCGGCGAGGGACGTCTATTAGGCACCCAAGAGTAAGTGAAAAGCATTTCTAAACAAAAAAGGAATTTGCTGAATTAGAAGCAGAATGATATATGGCAAAGCCTATAGATACCAGAGAAAATCACAACACAGGTAATCAAAAATGATCGATATTGCTGTCGAATATAAATAACACTGTAAAGGCAGGAAATATATCAGAGTTCCAAACCTCACCTTGGAAAAAATTCCCTGATAATTCCCTGATTTCCCTGACACAATTAAAAAAAATTCCATGGCAATTTTACACCGAAGTACCGTACTTCCAAATTAGTGCCGCCCTCTAATAAGCGCCGCACCTTGAAGTAAAATTATTTTATTAGCGCCGCCCTCTAATAAGCGCCGCACCTTGAAGTAAAATTATTTTATTAGCGGCGCCCTCTTATTAGCGCCTCATCTCTAATAAGCGCCGCACCTTGAAGTAAAATTATTTTATTAGCGCCTCATCTCTAATAAGCGCCGCACCTAGAAAAAGTGGCGCTAATAAGAAAAATGGGAGATACATACAGAAGGGTAATTACACAATAAAATACGTTTTTGAAGCATAAAAGACATTCTGTTTCGTTCATTGATTCTGTTCATATTGTTTTTTGAGCTTCAAATAAAATATATTCTTAATCATTTTAAACTTTTTATAAGCGCCGCCCTCTAATTAGCGCCGCACATTGTAGGTGAATTTTTAAATAAGCGCCCGAGGCGCTAATAAGAGGAAATACGGTATTGCCATACATGCCTTTTACAAATCTAGCATTCCATTATATGGAGCGTCATATATTGTATGAAGGCATATTACACGAAAGTCATACATCTCAAAACATTCATATTATCATTGTAATGGCATTCAAAATAATTTTAAGGAAAAGGCACTTTTCTTGAAATTTAAATACCATTTGCTGAAAAAAACACGAAAAAAACAAGAACACCTTTATTCAGGTTTTCCCTGATTTTCGTGAATATTTCCAAAACTCCCTGACAATTCCCTGATTGTAATCATAAAACGAGTCCAGTCTAAAATTCCCTCGTAATTCCCTGATATCCTTGATTTCAAGGTTGGCTGTGAACGCTGTACATACATACCTTAGTTGTGTCATAGAAGCGTCGTAATATAATGAGTTCATTCTCTGGGTGGGCACGAAAAGTGTACAAGTACCGTTTCAAGAATGCTTCGGGTAATAAGAAAAATGTCTTTCCCAAAAGAGGAAAACATTTGCTGAACTAGTCCAGAAGTGGTACTTGTTGCCTATCCCCCCCCCCCCCCCCCCCCCCCCCCCCCGCTTCTCCCCTCTCCAAAAAAAAAAAATAAGGGCAAAAGGAAGAAGTGGATTAACAATCCATGTTGTTCTCTACGACCTTTTGTGCTTCTTTCTAGAGACCTGGGGACAAAGCCTATTGTTTTCGGCATGAGTCAGCTGGGTTTAGAGCTGGGTTCGCTTCTGGGTTCAGCTGGGTTCAGGTTTTCAGCTGGTTTCAGCTGGGTTTCTGCTGGGTTTCAGCTGAGTTCAGCTGGGTTCAGCTGGGTTCAGCTGGGTTCAGATGGGTTCAGATGGGTTCAGCTGGGTTCAACTTTTATAAATTGCGACTATAAGCGGCTCTCTCGCTTTTCAGGCATTCTAAAAAAGACTCTTTAGCCCCGGGTATTGTTGCATGCAACTGAAACCGGTTATATTTGAATATAAAACTGGTTATAGTTGCATGCAAATATAAAAGTTTCAAAAGACTTTGAAGGAATGCTCACAGGTTGAATGAAGGTTTCTAGCCTACAAGACTTCTTTCTCTGTGTTTCAAGTAAAAAGAATATAACACTCGTTCATCAACTTTCGATAAAATCTCAATCAAATATATAATTTAACTATAATTCAGTTCCTAAAGAAATGCGAATACACAAATCTAAAGAAACTTGTAACTAAAACTACCAAATGTTAAGAAGCGGAAAAGACCAGAAAATTTGTAGATAATATTTAATAATGGAATCGTTAGTGAAATGCCTTTCGTTGGAGTTGTTGAAGCTCACGAACGGCCTTCATTTTTCTCAACGCGGATGGAATATGTTGCGAGATACTTTCTGTAAGTTGTTGGTAGGCCTTTACGATTGTCCAATCAGCGGTCGACAGATTTGTGCTTCGATCCCTGTCTTTGTTTGCGAGTTGTCATAAATGATGCTTGAATATTTGAACGAGTCGTTCTTTGCACGAGCCACTATCATGAGGGTGCAACGAAACAGGTCAATGGCATTTCACTTATGATGCTGTTTTTAAATCAGCATGAGTATGCCAATCTATATATGTATGCATGTTTGTGTGCCTAAACGGGTATGTGTGTGCATTTGCGTTTATGTGTATCAGCATGAGTATGCCAATCTTTATAGGTGTGCATGTATGTATGCCTTCACGTGTATGTGTGTGCATTTGCGCTTATGTGTATCAGCATAAGTACTCCAATCTTTATAGGTATGCATGTATGTGTGCCTACAAGTGCATGTGTGTGCATTTGCGCTCATGTGTATCAGCATGAGTTTGCTAATCTATTTATGTATGCATGTTGGTGTGCCTACACGGGTATGTGAGTGCATTTTATGTTTACGTGTATCAGCATTAGTATGCCAACCTTTATAGGTATGCATGTTCATGTGCCTACACGTGGATATCGACGTATGTGTAGTTATATGTGAATGTACATTTGTGTGTAAACGTCTCCGTATTTTCTTGTAACAATGTGTTTTGTTCTCCTGACCACATAATTTCTTTGCCAAATACAGTGAAGTAAGTAGAAAGAGTCCTAGTAAACAACTTACTTGCACTGGCATGCAATATACAACAATAAAATCGAATGTGCAGTGAATGTGTAGACCATAGAAATCGAGGCTCCATTTCTATGGTGTAGACGCAGAATGATGCTAAACTTGATATACCAAACAAACTGGACGGCAATCACAAACGGTAGTGTGACGTGCATTAGAAAGGTATACAATACGCGAAATTACAGAATAAGTTAAGCTTGGTCAAGCGGGGTAACGAGGGTAACGGGGGTATCGTATCATGTGTACAGTGGCCGGGTCACAATTTGTTTCGGTTGACGTCACTACACAGCCCCCCCCCCCCCTCCCCCTGCTAGAGGTGAAGGCATGAGGCTCGGTTGTTGCGTTGTCTTTGTTAGCTAACCCGAGTCCAGTGAAGTGTGAGTTGAATTGCGATGCTGGCGTTGTGGGTTAAAGAGAGAGTGTGTGTGTGTGTTGCTGAGCCGATGCTTGGCGGTGTAGGCTGAGGAGCGTGTTCAAACTTCGGGTCACCATTTGACGTGTGTTGATGATGTTACAGGATGAAAAGCTCAATGGTGAAAACTTAGGACCACGAGAAATCGAACCCTGTCCTTCAGCATTGCAACGTGATGTGCTACCATTACACCATGATCCCATACCATTGGAACAGAAATTTGGCATGTCATTTGTTTCGGTTGACGTCACTACACTACTACTACTACTACTACTACTACTACTACTACTACTACTACTACTACTAGTAGTAGTAGTAGTTACCATCACCACTATTTTACACTCGGTATCTACGATTTAAATAATTTTCCTTGAATAAAAATCTAGGGGGTCGATGGAAATCCTAAAACCTCATTAGGGTGTCGACGAGCCAAAAAGTTTGAGAACCCCTTGCCTAAGGCAACAGAGATTTGGCCGTCAACTTGAACTCTCAGACGCCAACATTTTAAAGTTGTCGAGCTATGGACTTTCTGATATTGAGAATATGTGTTATCTCATGGCTTTGATTTTTGTGTCTCTAAGGGTGACATTTGGTGTGAAACAGTGTTTGCAGAATTTGAGCAACTGTTTGCCAAGTTAAGTAATCTATCTGCCAAGTCTGATGATGACCTTCAGGCCTTGAAGGCACGATTGGCTGGTTTGGCTCATGCGTATTGTGGCACGCCTATAGACAGAAAGAATTTTCACTTCCAGCCTGAACATTTTAGAGCGTTAAAATGCCTTCGGTCGAACCAAGACATCATTATAACTAGGCCAGATAAGGTTAATGGCGTGGTTATCTTAAAATAGATCAGACTACTTGAACAAGATGGATACTATTTTGGGTGATCAGTCAAAGTTCAAACTGCTTGGAAATGTCAGTTCCCACGATAAAACTAGCAACGTGGAAAGGAAACTGCAATCACGCTTATTAGCGTTGAAGAAAGAAAAGTGTGGCCGTGCATTATGCTTGTTGATCGTACTACAGATACCACAAATACCGTTTAAAGATCTGGTTCCATTTCGGCTTCTGTTAAGTCTGTTCTCAAAAGCTAAACACTCTTACACAAAACTCCCCATGTTGAACGCTTTACTTCGGCGTCTTAATAATATCAGCATGTGTATTGAAGACATAGTGACTTTGTAAACCGTTGAATCGCATAACCAACCTTTCCAAGCCAAGGGTTTATCTTTAAGGTGACATGAATGGCACTAATTTTCCATGTATAGGCTTGCTTGCCCTCGATAGCGCAATCAGCTACTAAACTGCTTCACCGACCTAATTTTTTCGGGTGACGAGGATGAGAAACAAAGCCTGTACGAAGCGGATGAGCTTCTCAATAAACCGACGGTCATCCACTATGGGCATCAGTTGGAATTGCTGTCTCGCTCTGTGTGCAGCTAAATATCTGATAGAATCTTTAAAGCGGGACCATTTGCCCCGTGTATATGTTCAGGCGTGTGCTACGCCAAGGGCTGCTGCGCGATAACCGTTACTGAAACGTATCATACTCTAGTGTCTGATCAGCCGTATTTACTGATGGTCTGCTAACCGCTATTTTGAAAATTTTTCGCCTTAAAATCTATCATTGTAAACATCTATTTGTATAAATGGCAACAAACATCTTTAAGTTCAGACAACGTAGTACAATCTTAAATTTGCGACTAAAGATTTTATTCGGGAACAGTTATGCCTTAGAGTTTTTGTCTGAAGCGAAGCTCCTATGAACGTACGTGTACTCCATTATATTAAAGTGGGTTTCCGAACGAGTTATAGACAACTTGAAACAATAGGATTGAGAGGGATATACAAACTTGAAACAATAAGATAAAGAGGGATATACAAACATTGGAACAATAGGATTGAGAGGGATACGCAAACATTGAAACAATAAGATTGAGAGGGATATACAAGGAACTAAAGGCACTCAACTTCACAAAACAAGCAATCTAAAAGTGTCTCACTCTCCACTCGATGTCGAGTCTAAAGCCAAGTTTGGTCGGACAGGGCTCTATTTGTATCTAGGCAATTAATCTATAAAGAATGAAGAACATAAACCTTTATGAGTCGTATAATAACAAAACTAGCACAAAATGTTACTGAGGCACTTAGTTATTCACCGGAATACGCAAAGAAGAGCTGTGGTGGGCCATTCTGTCAATACCTCTATCCCAGGTCGTTTCATGCTTATCTACACCATCCATGATTTTAGATATTATCGGAAATTCAATAGTGCAACCTTCCGCAATAATTATCATTTGGTTTAGGAGAGATTGCTTTCATTGTTAAGTGTTCTCTGACACGGTTCTAGGAAAATTCCCTCCCGGAAAACTCCCTCCCGGAAAACTCCCACCGTATAATTCCCTCCTGGAAAATTCCCTCAGAGAAAGAGTAAGAAATGACAACATCCAAGGAAGAATGCCAGTGACGTACATCGAAGTAAGGTGCCGAAAGCGCGAGGCCGGGATGATCTGGCTAAGTAAAGAGAAGAGAAGAGAACTGCGTGGGATGGACAATGCTGAACATAAATCCACTTAGAAGGAGAGAAAGGGGACACTCGAAGCAACGATGAATGGACATCATTAGAGCAGATATCCGACCCGTTGATGCAACAGAAAATGATACAGAAGATGGAGAGATCTGCAAGACATACACATCTACCGCAGCGTCCCCATACTAAATGGAAAAGCTTGAAGAAGAAAAAGTTCCTGTTTAGAATAGAAAATAAAAATCTATTATATAGAAATCAAGGAAAGAAAGAAAAATTGGATTGTTTGTTCCCTAAGACAGAACAACTAAAGTTCTCCCTTAAAGGAAGACTAAGTGGAAGAAGGACAAGACTTCAAAAATATAAGATCGTCTTTGATTTCATCAAGAACGGGATAGAAAGGGATTTACAATATGCTACCAAAAGCCGGATTATCTGACTTCTCGAATCTTCCTCAGGGTAGCACCATAGAACTAATAATGCACTATGTATTATATTAATTCTATATAGCACATCCAGAGAAAGAGAAAAGAAGATTGTTCGAAAGACTACTTATTTTAAATTTACAAGAGAATTTCTTGTCTACAAGATGGCAATCATTTATCCTTAAGTTGAAATTTCAGAATTTAAACAATCACTTCTTTCGTTTCAATCCTGGCATAATTACAATATAACGAGCAATGTGACTTTGATGGAAGATTATGATTTGTTCTGAGACGTAAAAGAGAACATCTATTTTTATCAAGGTTATTGTCTTGTTGCATTAAATTTTGGATTTTTGTGGTAATGCTGCTGATATGGTTGTTTGAACTTTAACTTCAATGTCAAAAAACAAATTGACTACCTTCGGTGTGTTTTCTAATGTTTAACCCTACCTTACATGGCGGGACCTAGTAGGCCCGAGGCTACATATTTCAGATCATAACTTTTTAACGCCTGGGTTGATTGACATGAAATTCTGTGTGACTTTTCTCAACTTTCACTGAGAATTCTTATGATGAATAAAAATTTTTAACTTTTTTTTTTGATTTTTCGATATTGGCGATTTGTTGACCTATAGTCGAGTTTTTACTGTTCGGTTTTATTACTTTTCTTTGGTAACATGATTATTATGTAGATTTTATTTCCTGATTTTGTAGCGACGATTTCTTTATCTCAAATTTGATAAGCAACAAATGCAAAATTTGTTGAAATTTAAAAAAATATATGTTGTGAAATAAGGTGAAATTCGCTAGAAAACCTTATATAACAATATATGCAAAATAATTATATAAAAATCACATCCTTAGAAGAATTTTGTACCAACAGTGAACTAAGAGTTCAGAGATGTTACAGATAAAGTCAGATCTCGCCATTCTGTGGCAGCATTCACAATTGAGGCTACGTCTGAGGCTGTGGCTCAATATTGCAACTACCCTAAACTGGAGTTAGAATACCACTGATTATATCAACAATAACAACGGGAAACACATAAAACTACATTTATTATTTATATATTTATATATTTTAACAATATGTAAGTTTGAAGAGTTTCAAGAGAAAATAAAAGAATATACAGCCACAGGTATTCGAACCCAGACCCCATGATACTAACTGAGTTACGGCAAATCCGATGATAAACTACTTAATTTTCTCTAATCGCAACTCTAAGCCCCCAATCCTCCAACGGCGTTATGGCTATCCAGTACCACGCAATTTTTGAGACCAGCTTCTCAACTCAAACTGACTTGATCATGGAGAGAGTGACGTCCGGCGCATCAATTTTTTCAAAGCCCAAGTTATCGAGTAATTTATCTCAGACTGAGATCGAATCCCTCCCGTTGCATATCTATATTTCCTCTGCAAACTCTTTGTTGTTTTTTCATATTCTCTCTTCTCACTGATTCATAAAAGGCAAACGAAGGATGACATTATACCCAGCAAAGATGACGAAATTACAAAAAAGAATGCCACAATAAGGTACAAGGGTGATCGATAATATATGCAAAGGTTTACCTATCAGCAATGCTTCCTGGTTGAATCTCAGATATCATTATTATACTTCCATGTTCTTCAAAGTCAAGCGAAACTGAAACAACAGGAGGTATTGTGTAAAATTTAATAGCTCCGCACGGATAAATGCACACAAATGAACAAACAATCACAAGCAGATAACAAACACGCATACACATAAACAACAAACAAAAATAAGCGGCGTGTGGGAAAATGAGAAGGTGAAACGATAGAAAGAAAGAAAGAAATAATAAAGGAAGAAAGAAAGATAGAAAGAAAAAAGACAGACAGAAAGAAAGAAAGAAAGAAAGAAAGAAGGGAAGAGAGATAGAAGGAAAGAAAGAAAGAGAAAAAGAACGAATAAAGGAAGAATGAAAGATAGAAAGAAAGAAAGAAAGAAAGACAGAAAGAAAGAAATCATAAAGGAAGAAAGAAAGATAGAAAGAAAGAAAGACAGAAAGACAGAAAGAAAGAAAGAAAGAAAGAAAGAAGGGAAGAGAGATAGAAGGAAAGAAAGAAAGAAAGAAAGAAAGAAGAAAGAAAGAAAGAAAGAAAGAAGAAAGAAAGAAAGAAAGGATAAAGGAAGAAAGAAAGATAGAAAGAAAGAAAGAAAGAATAAAGGAAGAAAGAAAGAATAAAGGAAGAAAGAAAGAATAAAGGAAGAAAGAAAGATAGAAAGAAAGAAGACAGAAAGAAAAAAAGAAAGAAAGAAAGGATAAAGGAAGAAAGAAAGAAAGAAAGAAAGAAGAAAGAAAGAAGTTGGAACAATAATCCAAATGCATTACGGTTTAAGTATGCAATGAGCTCTTTACGTTCAAAAAATAAAATTGATGCTCCATCAACAGCAAACTGTGTTTCCTGTAGTGAAAATGAATCAGATGAAAATGAGCAAAAAATTGATGAAACTGTGTCTGAATTACTAATAAACAAGTTCTGGAAATATGATGTTCTTCTGTACATTGCTGGCTACATTGGATCCAGGATGATTAAATCACTGAATTGTCCTGAATGTGCAGAGGCCCTGTACCAGCCTGCAGAAAATGACTTAGACCACATGTACCAACAAGCTCTCTCACTTCTCACTTGTAAGAGATATGGTCAGTTGTTAGTTCCGTCAAAGTCTCTACTTCGTGTAGTGCAGTGTGATGACAGTGGAGCACGACAACAGCTTTGCAACTGGGTCTCTCTGAAAAAATCAGATATAAAAAAATGCAATATCAGGTAATTGATATGACACATAACTGCACATTTCTCTCACTGCAAGAGCACTCCTAAAACACTCATATCATAGACAGCAATCTTAGGGATGACCACATTACATCAAGAGTATTGTGACAAGGTACTTGCAACTTTTCATAAATCAGTTTGGGAAGGTGTATACTGAGAGAATTGTAAAGCGTGGTAAGCCATCCAGAAGACAGAAATTAACAAAGCAAATTCTCTTCTATAATGATTGAACTTGGTTCAAAATTATCTCTTACAGTAAAGATATTGGTCGTTTGGCATGATATGAGGAAAGAAATTGCCAAGAATTCATTTATGCACAATATCTTCGCTATATTGGGCATGTGTGCAGAACATCGAACATTGCAATAGCAAAGAAGCTGATATTTGCGAAATCCTCTAAGCCATACTATCACGATCCTTGGATCAAGTTTGCAGAACTACTCGGTGTTGATGAACAGCAGGCGAAGAAGGTCATTGAGAACAGAGTGGAATTTAACAAGCTGATTCGGCTCGACTCTACGATGACAACATCATTGAGCAGAGGAACATTCAGGAACAGAATATAGATATAACTTTATAATAAAAGCAAAACACACACGTACATAAAACATTTTTGTTATCTTCTACTAACAACATGGTGGATGTATACTCTCTTTTTAACTGCCATTAATGTATATTCCTTAATTTGAAATAGGCATGCTTTGTTCTCAAGTTTAAAGAAATTCTTGAAAAAGAGGTAAAATGTATATAACCTTAAAGCAACAGACCAGGAAGGAAGATAAATTGTATATAATTTTATATATATATGTATGTATGTATGTCTGTAAAGAGAAATTGATAGCGTTGGAACCAGCTAGATCGAGACATATACAGCTGCTGAGCTGCTTTAATACTGGGATTGTCCTGGTCAGCCTTTTGCGCATACTATATATACATTTTACAAGCACATCCAATTTTGCTTTGTCGCAAACCGTTCCTTACAAGCTGAACTTGAGGAATCAAACACGGTGAGTTACCTCAGTTCTACTCTTTTAAAAGCCTTTCGTATTATGTGGGAACTGCAGCAATAGATGCCGAATTACAGTGGTCACCTGTGTTGGACACATGGCTTGTGATTCCGTCTCACTCTGTTTAACTTGCTATGTAAGAGACTCTTGCTTAAGTGTGTGCACCCTTAAAGACCATTTGTGTTGATAATTTTGAGGACTACAGTAACCGAGAATATATACCAGGAGTGTATTGTGTCCAACCCGAATGTAGTATTCATTACGACACGAACGACGAAACTATGTTTAGAAGACGAGAAAAGTGACCGCTGTATCCACGTTGTACTGTGTTACGACGTGGTTTTTTTTCTTCGTTACATGAGTTTGCTGTACTCCAAAGATTCCTTCCTCTGAAGTTTAATATTCTACAACGCCTTAGAACAATGAAGAGGTTAAGATTTATTATATTGTTTTTCTGTTCGAAAATTACAAAGCTCGATATACTGTACAAGGAATCACGTACAGGCTTAGGGTCGTATATTTCATGAATTTCCGTTGAACACCGTTTGGACCCTAAGTCCGGACATTTTGGCCTTAAGTCTAGTCTCCTCAGGGCTCTTTATGATAAGGTACAGTTTGGGGTTAGGCGATAAAAATGTAGAGGGTCTCTTCGTAATGTGAGGTAGCTTTTTTAGATCGCAATTCAATTGCTCAGTGTTCAAAAATTTGTATACTGAAATCGTTTAACGGGACTGGTCAGGCCGTATGTAGGCACAAGGGTGGGCCTTCAGGAATACATGACCACTGTGCTCGCAGAGGACAATTTTCAGTGCCTGTAAAGATTATTTTAAACCGGAATTTCACAGCCTATTCCGACGTTTTCCAAAGTATCCGTATGGTCTGTGGAGTCTCTTTCTACTATCTGATTATGCAACAGCAAGGTGCAACATAATATCAGACAACAAAAATGAAATAACAAAACTTGGCGAATCTTGTGTTGACACTTACAGAAGGAGTCTGCAGAATATAGCCCCCATATTTGGTGTCTCCTTCGGCTGCTAATCTATGTAAGACTTCGAAAAAACCCAGCTGATGTCACTGTGTTGCAAGAGTTCTTTTTGACGACCCATTGCTATTCAGCTACTCGTTCTGACCTGACAATATTGGCCTTTGCGGTGTGACACAGCTCTCCAAAAGGCAGCACTGAGAATATTTCAGTAGTCCGATCCTTGAGTGACACTCCCTACCTCACCCACTGCACACAAAGTCTGCATGCTTGTTGAAAGTATTTTGCTGCCTCCCTTTCCTTCGCAGTTTTCTTTCCTCTAGGTCAATCCGCTTTAACAAACGTCTGAATAAATCAAACAAATCGAACATGAATACAAGGTGTAGGGTGAGCGTAAAAGCTAAGTTGTATGCCTTGACTACAGACAATTACTATGAACAGTGCCTGGCAAAAGCATTATGCAATATGAATCCGTTATTCAATGCAATTGACCTCTCCACCTCCACCTCCTTTTGAAAAAAATGGCCACTTCAAAAAGCCAGAAAAATATTGGAAAAATCTACTTGTCGAAAGGGCTTCAATACGGAAAGCATCGTTCACCATAAATTGTTGTACCTGCCCTTATTCCTTATAAAAACCGTTTATGATATAAACGAAGAAAGGGAATAAGACCTTCCCTTTACCTCTGCTTTTAGTAAAAATTTTATCAGAGGGATATGATTTCCCTCACTCGACTGTAAGCCTGCGTGTTGCAAAGAGGAAAAGAATCTAGTTGCACCTGAGTGGACCATTAAACTTTTCAAATGTACTCTCTTCTGGATTAAAAAACGACCATAGATAAAATACCTTAACATAATCTCCGCTAGGTTAGGAATACACTTAAGGAGACACACCTCTACGAGCTACACTGATATACGCTCAGTTGACAGTTCCCAGAGTTCCGCCCCCTTTTGACAACAATAGCCAATTTCAAAGCCAGACAAACGTTGGCAAAATCTGCCTGCCAGAATGGCCTCAGTACGGAAAACATTGGTCACCATAAATTGTTGTACCTGCCCTTATTCCTTATAAAAACCGTTTATGATAAAAACGAAGAAAGGAAATAAGACCTTCTCTTTACCTCTGCTTTTAGTAAAAATTTAGTAACGTAAGAATGAAACAGCACTTATAAGCGTCCTCTTTATGATAGGTAGTCCTGACCTGCCTATCATACTTTCATCGGCGTACAAAATAAATAATCACAATTTCACGTACAATTTCACTAACTGTAATTTAAAGGCTATTGACATGTAAATGCTTTTATTAGCTTGCTTTCTATCCAAGATGCGACAAATTATTGGCAGCGGTAGATCATTTATAAAATACCTTGAACTATCTTTCGTTCGTTCGGCAACGCGCACTTGACTTGGCATGACTACACAAATGTTCAGAACTAAACCATGATCGTTTAGAGAAACTAAGCTAAATTACACAAGTATCGTTGAACAAATTGCGAGTGTGGCTAACAAAAAATACTACTTAGTAATACAATCGTACCTTGTCATTTTGTGAAAAGCAAATCACAAATTTGTCGTTCAGGCATCAAAAATAGCAAATCGCATTCAACATTGTCTCTCAGGAGCTGTTTTAGAAGGGCAAGTGCCCAAACTGGATTCTCGGTACACTAAATTGTAATTCAAAGACCAAAATAAACTAAATTTCCTACATTTTAAACTGCTGGAAAGCCAGTGCTGGCCAAGGTAAGTTACACGACTTGTCACATCCAACAGTCACTGGACTGAACATTTTGTTTACCATGCAACGTTGATTTTAGAAACAGACATCGAAATGAGTTTAAAAAAATTTACAAACAAATTAATGTAAATAATTACTTATTTCATGAAACGTAAGTACCATCAATAAGGTTAGGAGTATCCGTGATAAAAAAAGCATGCACGGTTTTAAAACAAATATGTTGTTCCTGAGCGCTTTCTTATTAAGAGTGTACAAACATCCTACTCTCGAAGCACCATGTACACCCATGGATCTCCTGACGAGCTTCTAACTATTTGTACAACACAAACCCCATTCGATTTCAGTGGAAAAGTCTATATCCAAAAAGATGGAGTGTCGCTGGGGTCGCCCCTGGGGCCGACTTCCGCTGGATTTTACAAGACTGACCTGAAAAATAACGTACTTGGTAATACTGATAATACATGTAATCCCAGCTTTTATGTCCGATATGTTGATGGTACTCTTATTAGATTTTCAAATGCCCAACACTTGAATATGTTCACTGAATATCTTAAGGAGAACAGCTGCTTATCTTTCACAGATGAAAAACCAAACAGCGACAGCTTTCATTTCCTAGATGTGTCTTTCAAAATTAAGAGGAACACCGGCCGAAGCATAACTGGAACTAAAGACACGGATACGGGGATATATCTCGGAGCTAATTTTATTATAGTTCCTATATTTCCTTCGGGTACAAAACCGCTTTAATCAAACACTAGGTTACAGAGCGTATCGATTATGTTCCACATGGGACCTCCTTCATGAAGAAATTAGACGACTAACACAGAACATAATAAACCATAGTTTCCCTTAATCGCTACAGTCTACACAACACTGCACAACATTCTAGAGACTGCATTCCAAAGAGTTCAGGGAGCGTCCGCAACGTAATAACATCAAATCTTAAACACAATTTTAAAAAATCTATCGCAAATGAACACGTAATTTTGAATAATCTTGAAAAAACGAGTTTTGCAGATTTATTATAAGCCCAGGAAACTTGGTAACTGCTTCTCCCTTAAAGCAATGCTAGCAGAAAAAGGCAAGAGTCACGTGTATACCAGTATCGTTGCATCGAGGAAGGATATAAAGCCTCCTACATTGGGTATACCACAAACTCCCTTCTCAAGTGTAGTCAGCAGCACAAATACAAGGGCAGCAATATCTACGAACATCATATGATCAAACATGGTTCTACGCCCACAAACGCTATCCTAGAAGGATTTAGAAGTATCTTTAAGTGCGCATCGAAACAAAACGTATTACAATGGTAATGTATACACTGAAGTCATCAGTTGGTCGAGTAGCTTCTGCCTTTACCACACTGTTGAATGAGCCACAATAAGCACGAGAGTATTGGAAAACGGCATAGCGACCATATGCAGTAAGTTGGTTATATATAGAGCTTGCGACCTAAGTACACTTCTATGAGATAGTGAGTGTGGACCTCTTACGCTAAGTTGAATTCTATTTACATTTTGTGCCCTGAAAGTATACCTTTGTAGTTGAGCGAACTTTGCAGCAAACTTTGGCACTTTAGTTTTTATCCTGGTCTTTTCGGTTCTGGTGCTTTTTGGTTTTGGTCTTATTTGGATTTGTTGGTGTTTGGTCCTTGGCATGAAAATAGGATAAACAGAATAGCTAGGTCGCGCACTCTTTATCAGTTGAACCTCCCTCTCATCTAGCCCTGAAAGTATACCTTTGTAGTTGAGCGAACTTTGCAGCAAACTTTGGCACTTTAGTTTTTATCCTGGTCTTTTCGGTTCTGGTGCTTTTTGGTTTTGGTCTTATTTGGATTTGTTGGCATGAAAAGATGATAAACAGAATAGCTAGGTCCCGCTCGTGGACCTTTACAGAATTTTACCTTACGAGAGACTAACGTTCCGTGGGAGGCAAATTTTTTGATAAGGCTAAAAATGGGAATGTCTTTGTGCCCTTGGAGGAGAACTCATCAGCACCCGTAAAGTATGTTTGTTTTTTGCTGAATAATTCTATTTATTTAAACATTTTACCAGTCGGGATGATTTTGAACTGTAGAATGTATGTTTGCCTCATACTTTCCCATTAATTTTGACAGAATTAAATTGAAAGCCAGTTGAAAAACTCAATAGACATAAATTTTCATATTGCCATAAGAACTTTGCTGGTAAATTGTTTAGATTAGAAGAAAGGATGAATTTCACTGTTTCTGTATCTTCTTTATATTATACCGAATAATTAATAGTAACAAAGTATATTTATTTCTTTTTAGTTAAAAATAATTTTTCTATTTGATCCAGTTATGTTGGGAATCAGTATGAAATGGGTTTTGCCCGGTAAGTTTTGTTGCAACCTAATTATATACGTATTTTTGTTTCCATAGGGTTTGTTGTTTCTCTCCATTCACTATGTTCAGTTTTTGATCAAATATGTTCAGTTTTTGATCAAATGGTGGTTTTTAATAAAATTTTTGAAGCATGATATGAGTACAGAGCAATAGGGCTTCATTTTAATATTCTTTATCAACATGGAAGGCTTGTCGTTGAAACCTTTGAAGGTGCTCATTCAGCTTAATTGAAACTTTTAGTGCTTTTTATAAGAGTAAAAAAGACTGATGCTATCCTGTTTCCCTCCCAAGCCCTATTTTGCTACCCTTCATGCAAATATATTAGATTAAAATTAGCTATTTAGTTAAAAATTGTCAAAACGCTATGAAGTTTAACCGTAATACCCTCATCTTTTTTTTATTACACCCAGGATTCAACCCCCCCCCTTTTCAGTTATAAATACTACACCCAAAATATATATCTTCTGCGTAGCTTAATTTCGGTAATCATACAGTCTGTTCTTTCAATAATTTATCCCTATTTGAGTATGTTTGTTTTTTGCTGAATAATTCTATTTATTTAAACATTTTACCAGTCGGGATGATCGATTTGTCCTTAGGTTTTAGATAACTAACCTGCCGAAGTGGGTAGCACGATGGGCAAGCGTTTGTTGAATTTGTTACTTTCTAGGCCTGATAATCAAAGTATGAATGCTCATGAAAGTAACTAACCGTATCTTAATGATTGCGAAGTTACAGCATATTTAAATGCAGAACCTTCTCCTGTTGCAAGATTATAAAAACCACTCCCTAATCACAAATCTATTGTATCAACAAACGTCTATCAACAAATCTGATCTATTTCGTTGATGTTAACTGATGGTTTTACCAGAGCAGTTTTTAATAAGATTTTCAGTAATAGATGTTTCAGGAAAACTTTGCAAATTTACAATTAACAAAGAATAGGTTTGTTAATAAAGCCGATGTTGTCCTATAACGTACAGATAATTGGTCTCAATTTGCTTACCCTATCTCTTCGTAAGTTAGGATGCCCATTGATTTTATAATAAAGCGTTTTCTGTTTGAAAAATGGTAAAAACTTGAATATCATTTCTCAGCAGCAATTAAATGAAAAAGCCCTTTTGAGTCAATACCTCTTACGACATGTTTAGTAAATTTCAATTTTAGCCGAATGAAATTAAACGTTCTTTATGTTTGGCAAAAGGTCACTGTATTCACATAATGAAAGATTGACTTAGCTTCCCAGCAAGGTATACATTTACTTTAGAAAGAACTCTCAAATATTGAAGTTAACTCAGTTGAATCATTATTTGATCCTTATGAGAAGAGAGGTAGTCTGTCCACACATGATAAATATGCTTTAATGAAATTACCAGTTATGACAAAGTATTTTATACACTTGTATTTTACTAAAAATGTAATTGCATTGCAACAAACGGAGACGGAAATCGAGAAGAAACCCAGCGTAAATTAAGTTTATAGGCTGTGAAGACCCTCAGCTCTAAAGGAGTCGCCAGAGTTAAATATTCTCATTCCTATCAATAACTTTTCCACACAAAAATGTCCATTGAACCGCCTGTAGTGTAACATATATTTTACTACTGTAGAGGAATCTGGAAACTAATCAAGTAAGATGGCTCAGCCTCTGACCAAGAAAGACACTAACTTTCGATTAATCAGAGTGTCTGCTCAGCATCTCTGTGTGTTATTAATTTTTTTCTGGTTTGGTCATTGATTTTCTTTAATTTTACTGAGAAGATAAGTTATTGATTCTAATGTTCCCTCCAATCATAAAGTGGTAGTGTATGGACGTGACTATCATAATAAAAAGCGTTTGTTTTACAGACCAGACGATTGCTATATTTTTTCAAAAAGTCTTGGACTGATTTAATTTTACCACTACAGAGACGCTTGTTAAGATGAAAGATCGGAGGGTGTTTTCGGGAGATCAGTACACCGCGAGACACCTAAAATTACGATAATGCAGAATTAAATCACTACCACACTAGCACAGGAATGAACAACTTCTCTCTTTGTCGTACCTTGCATAATAGACACAGTGTATAATGCAGAAGTAACTGGGAGTTATAACCTGCCTCAATTGACATGAAATCAGAGGCAGAACTCGACGTCGTTCTCGCCGCTTCCAGCCAAATTCCTCTGTGATCAGTTTGTTTTGGTTAATTCACGCGGGCTCAACCTCGTTTTGAGACAGGATTGCGCAATTGTGATAAAGGTCCATTATGAGCTCTTTGCGCGTTTAAAGTCTTCCTATTCCATAAAACGTGTTAACTTAAGAATGGATGCTATTCGAACATTAGCTAAGGCAGGTAAATTTTTCGGAAAGTATCATCTTAACATTGGTCACAGTAAAGAAGAATCCTTTTATATTTCTAAAAAATCGACTTTCTGATACGCTGAACATATTATGTGTTTTGTTGTCACGAAAAAGAATGAAATAAATTACCCTCATTTATAATCGTTCAATGTGTTACTAATATATTATAACACAGTTTGTAGTTTATAATATTTTTTTTAAATTAATGTATGAAAATTCATAATATAATCTTTTTTTGTTTACATAATTAGTTAATTTCAACTATAAATTGCATGTATTAGGAAAATTTGGATATGTCTGTAAAGGAGTATGTAAATTGCATATTAAAAAAACACACAAACATGACGTTTAAAATTAATATCATTATTTGGTCTTAACAGCAAAAGAAGCATAGGTTAACTTAAAGGTAGATAGCATTCTGCTATTCTTGTTACATATTTTGACGGAGAAAGAAGCATTGCAAAAGTCCAGAATATCTAAAATGTCATTAAAGTACGACATCATCTGTACCTGTTAACCACTATTAATATGTGGTCTTTAGTTATCGCCGCCATCATTCTTTCTGCAACTGTTGTTATTGTTGTTGTTGTTGTTGTTGTCATTGTTGCTATTGTTGTTATTGTTGTTATTGCTGTTATTGTTGTTATTGTTGTTATTCACTAACTTAAATCTCTTCTCCCCCACTGTGCCGGGCGAAAAGAGTGAGAACTTCATATCCTGTAAAGCAGGCATGGGTAGCCCCTGGCTAGCGGGGCGAATGCGGCCCACAAGGCTGTTCAATCGGAGAATTTTTTTATCTAACAAAATGCATATAATACACTTTCGCAAATATCGATACGGCTCACTGACAGTCGCAATTTATGTCTATTGACTGATATTCCAATCACTCTTTCGGTCAGTGTTACGGCATTGTTCGTGCACGAGTGACTCTAACTACCTCAGTTTATGTATGTGCTAGAACCCTGTTGTCTCACTGTTATCTAATAGAGAGGCATTGCCGCAGGGAAGCTTAACTGAGTCTCCTGTTAATACAGTTGACCTGAAAGAACCTTTCAGTATGTAGCAGTACTATAGACCGAAGCAGAAGAGCGTGATGATGAGGTTCGTACTCGTTAACCTGATCATTTTCATATCAATTTGATGCCCGAAACACAATTGATGATGAAACGATCATATGGAGCAATGTCGACCTTTTAATCCTGATCGAAGCAATATTCTCACACATATCAAGGTACGCCTGGCAAAACCGCCAAAATCGATGAAAGTCTGACCGAATGACATGACATGACTGCTCTGTTACTGAAAATGGTGAAAATTGGTAAAAAATATTTAATGCCAATGTTTAAATTTTCAGTAAATCGTTACGGCAATAATGTACATGCTTGCATAACAATTTCAATTATTTTTGCCACTCTTGGCTGTGTCACGTGACAGCAGCAAAAAGAGTAGCAAGGGGTTTCCCCCCACAGTTATCATGCAAGGTCAGTTGGCCACATTTGCAATTTCCTTCCAACAGTTGGTTAAATTTTATTTTAACCCCAGTCCCCTCTAGTTAATAGTTAAAGATAACGAATGCACTGCGAGCACGACCTGCGTACACCGAGTACACCATAGATATCATGCAAGGTCAGTTGGCCACAATTGCAATCTCCTTCCAACAGTTGGTTAAGTTACATTTTAACCCAGTCCCCTCTAGTTAACAGTCAAAGATAACGAATGCACCGCGAGCACGACCTGCGTACACCGAATTACAATAGCTATTGTAGCGATGTTGCACTGCAAGTGCTTACTCGAGCACTTATATCAACTAACACAAATATGAATTGATTCTTACATCGATTAATTGTGGGCCGATTGAGGAAAGCCATATACCAAGAGATACATCTTCGCCCTAAGAGAACAGACAGAAGTGAATCATACAGAATACTGCTGCAACAGTGTATGTCTGTCAAATGCAACAGTATTAAGCAGTACAAGAAAATCGTTAAGATAATAGTGATTGTCAGCATACATAACTCAGACCCAAGGTACCATAAACGGTATGTGGGGTAAAATTTGGCCATATCGTAATAAAAAAGCGATACTACAAACACGGTCGCCAGTGAAGTCTTAGCTTAATTTGGACAGCTTTTACGGAGTTTTTACAGCACTTTTGAATTGGAGTCTCCTTTAAAGTTACCACAGAGAGAATAATTCAATACTAGCAGCACAGAGGTAACCATAAATAAGGATTTTGTACGCTCTCCTATAAACGTCCGGGAATAATATCATTATCTACCAGAATGTACCTACTGCTAGTGGTATCACTGGGTACCTGAACTGCATTGCCATTTCCAAAAATACAGTTAACTTACACATATGACCAATTGGTAAAGATACACTTTTCTATTGCTTTGACGCATTTCTAATAAAATGTACCTGAGCTATACATAACATCATTTACTTCACATCTGTCTTACAACATTATCATATGTAACGTCAATGGAACTAAGGGTAGATCATCCTATCTGAATATGACCAGACATTCTAAAATAGAGACCTTTTTGCGGTGCAAGTCTGTTATCTCCTGACTTGCTCCTGATAAAATTTCGGTACTGTGATTTATAATTATATATGTATATACATATCAGAATGACCAGATATTCTTCTACAATGTTTGAAAAGACATCAGAACAATATAAAATATATTGCTACCGGCATTCGATTTTAAAATCTTGGTAAGCCAATGTACTAAAGGAAGAAGCTGCGTTAAGGTCACCGTTCATGGGAAAAGAAAGCAATAGTATTTAAGCTTTTAAACTATAGGATCATAATTTTTCTTATTCTTTCCGTTTATTTGCAGGAACCTTAAGCTTTAAAAGGCGGTTTCAGGTTTTAAAGTAGTTGTAGAATATCTAACTTTAATTATTTTTTCGGAATGTTCTTTTCAACATCATACTATCTTGAGAAGATATTAGAGAGAACGAAGGTATGTCACCAACGAGACTATACCTTTATATTTCTATTACTCGTTATCAACACTAAAGTCTGTACGCAACGTTACAAGATGTTAGTAAATTATAGGGTTGTTCGTAATATCGTAGTTGCCACCATGTAATGCTCAGCAAGCAGTAATTTAAAATTGATTTTAAATGTTAATACTTACAAAGTCAATATTACCGTCTGATGAATATTTCCTGTGTCATGAATGCTGCATATTTCTGTAAAGGTTACAAATTAGCCCCTAATTCTTTCTACACGCATTGAAGAGTTATTTCTTTGTGCTAATTCTCAACCATATTTGTAAATTGTTTAGCAGACATAATACTCTCCTTTTTAGTCAGGGGATTGGCTAAAAATCCTACAGATCGTTCAACATCTAAGTAACACAAAGAAAGACTGAAAAAAATTAATTTGTCATGCTAGCATATTCATTAACCATGACTTGCAAACATCCCTTAAGACGGTTAAAACTCCATTCTTGTTAAAATTCTCGCAAACGTACTTCGAATAGCTGATACAAAAAACATACCTTTTCATGATCTTTCATTACAGACAAAATAGTAGCTTTTATAAGCAATTAAAAGCCTCAGTAAAACCTAATAAGAGTGGACAAATTACAATGTTTACATATTGCGTTTTATTTAATGGCACCTAGGGTAAACAAAAACAGAAAATCGCGATTGTCAGAAGATTATTAGAATGCGAATTGCAATGGCGACAAGGAAGATTCTAGGATTGATCAACATCTTAAATGGCAAAGGCATAAGGCAAGAGGTAAAAGTTTAAGTAGTCAGAGCTGAAGTGAGGCCTGTATTCACCTACGAGGTACGGAGGGAAACGCCCAAGGTGTCTGACATTAAGAGAATCGGAGCAGCAGACATTTGGCTATGTGTGAATGCTGCCAATCGGCTGAAAGAATAAAGAAACGAACATCATTGTGCTGATTGAAACAATAACTTAACCAAAGCTGGTCCAGAAAATAGGGCATACCTTACAAACCCTGCCCTGAGGGCTGTGGGTGAACGTCATCCTCAAACATACAATGTCTGGACCTTTCAACTACGCTGAACAAAATTGCTATCTTAAAATTTTGATTGGGTGTGTTGGGGAAACTATTGACAGGGAGGAGGGAAGGCTGGTTACTTTCAAATCACTTTCGACTCTAAAAAAGGGTACTATAGCTTCCGATTTCAAATCAAATGGGATTCTTCTAAATTTTATGCTACCATCCCTTCCATAAAAACTTAAATGCCCCTAGGGCATAACTTAAACCCTTGCCCTCAGTCTCTGGGGTTGATTTCAACCCTAAATCCTTGTTACATGGTCTTTTAACTATTTTTGATAAAGTTGCTATCTTAAAATTTCAATTGTCCCAAAATATCATTTTGAGACATTATGACGCGTTTTGGGAGGGTATCTGCCCTCCAATCACTTTGAATATTAAAATGGGGACTGGAATTGATTACCAATCCAATGAGCCCTCTCCGAAGTTTATACGATCACGATTTCTGTATAAACCTTATGTGCCCCCAGGTTATATCTTACAACCCATGTCCTGAGGGCTATGGGTGAATGTGATACTTCATACAATTATGTGAAAGCCATAATTTCCGGACCTTTCAACTACGTTGAACAAAATGTATCTCAAAATTTTGATTGGATGTCCCAAGTGCTTAAAGAATAATGATACTGGCTAACTAAAACAGGTGTTAGAAACAAATTGTAAAATTAAAGTATTTTTTTATTGAAATAGAAATACAGGGATGCAACTCTTCCCTTTCTCTTTGGTCTTATAAAAAAAAAAAATCTTATGTACCTCTAATTACGAAACACAATTGATCATTTTATTTTTATAGGCCATGGTTATGAATGCATAACCTTTATTAGAATGCCGACACTAATAAAGTCTTTAGAGTCGAAAAAGGTCATCCAAATAGCTTGTGGCCTAGAACATTCCATGGCGCTAACTGATAGTAAGTTATGGTCTTTTTTTCTTTTTTTCAAGTAGCTGTAAAAGTATGGTTGATGGTAGGCTAGCCGACTCACTGAACTAAATGGAACATTGTGATTGGACGTTGCCAGCCTTGTAAGTGCTGAAGATATTAAAAAAAAAAAAAATTATGTAGAGCAAGTATTCTAGTGAATTTATCCAATGAATGTACATTGTGCCTCATTGCTTAGGTTGAACACTCAGATTAAATTTTGAACAAGTGCATTCCTGAATAAATAAAAGGTTTTCTCGATATGCTGTCGTTTCCTTAGGGAAGAAATGGACTTCTTCCCACTGTATAAAGAAAAATAATATATCAACTGCTGAATTATGAGAAAATGTTTTAAAAGGCACATACCCAATGAATAAGTTTGAAATGACTTATTTCTCAGTGTGGTTGAAAAACCTGTATCTTTTATGAAATCTATTCTGAGAATGACACCTAATAACTGAAAGTCAAATTCTCAAGACCATTTAGTAGAGTGTTTCTTCCATTCGCCTCTTTCCAATCTTCTTTCCGACAGGGTGACTATATCCGCAAATTTATGGTGAGACACGTCCACAAATGTTCACTGATAATGGAACACTTTAAAGTACATGTTTGAATTGCAGCAATAATGGTAGACATTTTCAATGTGAAACAATGTCGAAATTTCTATCTTAAACGATGAGTTCTTGATGTATCTATTAACTAATGCTCCATGAGCAGTTCGCGCGCGTTCAAACAAACGGAATCAGTGAAACTAAATTGAATAGATAGGATATGCTGACATTTATTATGTATGAACTGAATTCGCCAAAATTAATAAGCGGGCGGCCCAAATAAGGTCCGGGATAAGAAAAATTTTCGAAAATTAAAAAGCGTCCTGGGATGCTTATAAGGCACTCAAGAGTAATCTTTCGCTCGACTTTTACGAGCTCATGGACTTCTAAATAATAAATGCTATTATTTAGAAGTCCATGTACGAGCTATTCCAAAACTCAGACATTTGCAGACAGCAGTTACAAGGAATCGTACTGGGAAGCGTGGGGTAAAGCAAGACAGATCAATTTTTAAAAATTTCCCCTCAGCTTAGAAATTTGGACATCACTACAATGTTAACCATGCAACCAAATTCCTCCCTCTCAAGACCCGATTTAGACAATTGGAAAAGAGATAATTGTAGATTTTCAGCTCTACACCTCCGCCAAGGCTACAACATCTAGTTTTTATGTATTTAAAACCTAGAATTTAACACCTTAGCGGAATGAAAAACATTTCGTCTAGGCCAATTGAATCAATATCTATTTCCGAAATCTCAGTTTAATGTTCTTCAAGGTTTTCAGTCCGTGGACTGCGGGATGTCACCTGAGACTAAAGCCCTGCAACAGTTACGTAAGTTTTAGAGCTTAGCCTTTGCTAACCTTGCAGAACGTGAGACAGAATTTCAAATGTAGGAGTTGTGGTGTGCTTTGATCCCGGAATTCTCATTCAGTGTACCTAAATCCAATTTGAGTACTTGCCTTTGTTAGACAGTCTTGTGAAAGAGCTTTATCTGAACATAGAACTTCAATATACGTCAAAGATCCCTGATCTGAATAAGACGCCTAGTCGCAAGAAGAATCGAATGTAACAATCGTCCAAACTCTTGACGAAATTTCTACTCGTTCTTCTAACTCGTGTTTCTTAGCGAGTTTGGTCATATCGTATATGAAGAGATTACGTACAAAAACGAGATAAAGGTGGACATGTTACATGAAAACGAAGTTAAAGTTAAGCTGACTATTTACATAATTTCCATCAGACAGTTTCCGGGACGCCATTTAGAGTACGATTACGATGCCGTTAAAATGGCGTGAACACCAAATCTCATGAGGCCGAGATTTCTCGAACTCGTTTGACAAGTTCCCACCATCTCTGCCGATTCCCCATCGCCCTGGGAATATTCTCCAAATGCAGTCCAGTACCATCCGCTAACCAATCTTTCTGGTTTCTTTTCAATTGTCAACTTTGAAATGATTAAAATCAGGAGCCTTCTTTTTCTTCAAGCTTTTCCCATTTGGTATGGGGTCGTTGAAGCAGCGAAACTTTTGAAACTTTTTGAAATGTATGAAAATGTACTTTAATTGCTTATTTGGGTTGCAGGTCCAAATCTACCAGTACTAGAGTTGCTTTCTAGTACTGTTGCTTATAAAAAAATCGTCTACCCTTACTTCGTTATGGGCACTGTTAGATCGAAAATGAAAGGAAGGAGATAACGTTGCCCTTAAATGCCTTTTTGTACCTATTTCGAGGCATTGAACATTTAGCGCCCTGTCAACTGGACATGACACAAAATGGAACGTTGTAGTATTTGTAGTGGCAATTTGGTCTCTTATGTTAATATTCACGGATGGCAAAAGTTTGACGTAAACAATGCTGTTATCCTAACAGGAATTAAGGAAAGACACTGAAAAGCACACCAATTGAAGTGTCTCTCTGTTTTCAAGTTACGCTGAACAAACTCCGTTTCGATCCTTATCCAATTGGTTCGAATTATCGATAAGCTTCAACTATTCCATGTACCGCACCCCTTTCGGATAAGCGAACCCCGTTCGTGCAAAAAAAGGTGTTATAAGAATACCCCCATGGTTCAGCGCATCAATACATAATGTAGAACAGTGGTTTGAAGCCTGTGGTCGGCAAAATGGTATGTTTCGAGCCCATAACCTATAAAGAATTTAAACGAAAGGAATGATCATTATTCCTCGTTCATAGCACTTTTGTATATAGGTCTGGCACTGTAGGGATCACAGATAATATGTAAGAAGTCCATAACCTATTAAGAATCGGAACGAAAGAAACCTGACCATTTCTTGTTAGTAGAACTGTTGATAGGTAAGACTTCGGGAAACACTAAGCTGCGACATTTTCTCGAAATTGTAATAAGCTCCCTTCCTTGAATAAACGTACCTCCTTCCTCCAAATAAACACACCCCTAAATTGAAAATAAGCAATACGCGCGCAGCGCGGTTAATGAAATTACGATAGCCTACTTTGCACGCGTGTAAAATTTCTCGATAGCGATCGACGGTAGGCTAACGATAAATAACCGAATGACAAAGGAAAGAAAACATCAGAAATAAACAATCAAAGAACTCAAGTAAAATTAGGTATGTCTCCACTTTTTGGCCTTTGGTCTCCTCAATTATTTCCCGCAAAAAAGGCTCTTATTGACAGATCATTAAAATATAAAAGCAAAATACAGCACCTAAGCAAATCAGATACTTCCTCAATGAAGGATGTACAATTACAGTCGATAACTCATACGGAATATTTATCGAAGAGTACATTAGGCAGCATGAAACAGAGACTTTAAAATAATCAAAGTAGACAACTCAACTTATTCCCGTCAAAAACTTAAACAAGGGTACAAATAAACAACCTAGCCTACAACACGACTATCTATGCCAAACGCTTTTTAGCATTAATCACCAAGTAAAACTGGACCCACGTACATAAATGCCAAGGTGCACCTCAAGTTTAAACTTAGCAAACACACTCTCTTACGTTTAAAACTCATTTACTTCATCAAAGGTCATTTTGATGCCTTGAAATAGCACTTAAATCTCACCTAAGCAACACAAATCTCGATGCAACAATTGAAACAAGCAATATAAATCCTGCAACTATTTCTACACAAAAGATCAATATAAAGAGTACAGAGCAAATACCAATCATAAGCAAAACAACATTGAACAATAGCATATAAGGTGGAACAAATCAAAAACTTCCATAGAATAACTTTGTCAGAGCATTATTAGTCTCAAATACGACAGACACGTCGTGAATTGGTGGGTACACATTCTATTTGATATAGTCCTGGAACATTTTTTGTAGACCACTTTGATAATCATTCGGGTTTTTTTTCCACATTAAAAACAGAATTTCCAACTTTAAACGACAAATTGTTGCTGTATCACCAGTATCAACGGAAAAGATGTCGTGTCATTGAAGAGACATCCATTCAATTGCAAACACAGAATCTGACAGTAAACACGTCGCATCGTAAACTATTAGTAAAATAATCACATATTAATTCAAGGGACAATTTCCATTTGAGAGGCCAGACATGTTGGTTAACAAGACTGAAAAAGTGTCGGTAATCGGCAGTCTTCCAAAGGTAACTCTTATACAGTGGGGCAAGTTAAGACCCTGACCCCATTGACTATCAGAGGGCTGCATTATGAGATTGCAATTTAAGACCCTTCAATGTTTGGTTATTGTTTATTTAAACCTTTTTACTACTTTATTCTAGTTAATTACCATATCATCCTATACGTAAGTCTTTTAATAATGTGCTTGTAAATCTATCTACTTTACTGTTGGGTGCCTAATAGAAAGGGGTTGGAATAAACGTGGTTTGTAGTGGGAAAACCCTAAAAAGGTAATAAACGGGGGGTTGGAAGAGAGGGGGCTAGACAAAAAGTGTAAAAAACGAAATCAAGAATCAAGGTTTAGAATCAACTGCAACTTCCTAAACCTAGGGTTATATATTACAAACAATAGTCAGTTATTCGAAGTCATGGTAGTCTCCTATACGCCTCCAAGATTTTAAAAATGTTCCCCTCATCCTCCTGCTCAATGACGGTGTTATTGCTAACTTCTGGAACGTGCATCTCCACACTTCTTCAAGGTCACCTTCATCATTTTAATGTGTGTTTTTCATATTTTAATAAAGATATTTTACATATTCTGTTTCAAGTGGTTTAGCTCCGATTGTTGAGACTTATATTTGTCACGAATACTAGTGTTTCTCAGGTATTTAAGATGGAAAGTTATTCTATTGCTCAAAATAGCTTTTGAGGTAACTCTTGCTGATTTTAATTCATGAAATAAAGCGTAGCATTATCTTTTCCATTTCGATCAGACTTATATCCGGTAAACATTTTTTAGTTAATTACCTTACAACTTTTATTACTTGCAGCTTTTGTTACTTACAACTCCTAGAGTTGAAAAGAATGCAGTACTGTTGCCGAAATCACATATACGTATACAGATATTTTGCTATTTTTTTAGGTTTAGGCTATTAATTTCTGACGCACTGACTAACAATCAATAAAATACCATTTAATAAAAAATGCATTCTCATTTTTGTCATCCGATTTAACCTTGTGACAACTATTATTTGAAAATTGGTTTAACTTTTGGTAGATGCATAGTCAGCAATTAAGTATCAAATTGCGCGCAAGATAGCACCGTATATGTGATGCAGGAACTCGCTGTTGACAGACTGACTAGTCCAATAAGCTTTGAGTAATCTTGCAACATGGATACAGATCAAGCGTTACTCCTAGCCATCCCCATAAACAGGCACGCAGCCAAGGGGGGGGGGGGCTGTGCCTGCCTAATAGGTAAAACTTGCCCACGTTTGTTCCCCAAAGAAAATTTCTTACGGGCATTTTAAAGATGGATCACTTGTATATTTCAATTCACTTATGCAATGAGATAAGAAAGACGGGAAGTCTACGTCTCTCAATTGTAACTTTGGGCCTTCTAGGGACTGTAAAAATTCAAAATTTTCCCACCCAATAAAGCCATGTTGGGCTGGCTTGGAAGGAAGGAGGGAAGTGAAGAGATTTTGCTTTGATTTTGCCTCCCCCCCGTCAAAATTTGACTGTAATAAATGGCAGCAGCCCATAAAAAAATTTGTACTTCATAGTAAAATCTATAAGCATTAAGTAGCTAAAATGTATGCATAAGATTAGGAACACTGAAGCAAAGACAACACGAACATTTGAGGTTTTTCAATAATCACAAACTTTTCACTATCGATAATAAATTTAACATTCTGAATACAGTATTTACAAATCTTAAATACGTCATTCATCGTAAAAGATAATTTAAAACTATACAATAATCAATTCACGTTTTACAAATCTCTAAATTGCGGACGTTCAAACTTTAATACTTCCCCAATTTTCCTACGAAAGGCAAAGAAAAATTATTTTAAGAAACACACAAAAATTTATACTGGCAGTTGTACTAGATGCACATTTTGTTATGTTACTCGGTAATACAAAGAAAGACTACATTGGATATCATCGTCTAATGAAACATTGGCTATTAATTTATTCAACTTTCTAGCATAGCAATTTGTGTATTTTGTGTATTAAGGTATGTTCCGGGGGCTTTTAAAGTCAATAATCAGTATGGAGCGCCTGGAATAACATGGTGGTCGTTGCCAAATAAATATCTAATGTGTTAATTTCAAACAAATTATGTCGCAACAGTTCCTTTTTTGGCGTCAATTTATCAATATTAGCCACAAAAATGCTACCTCAACACTATCTGTATAAGTCAACACATAATGCAGTGGATGTTATTTTGCACTGGGGTTTTCTCTTATTCATCTTCTGTGTAGTAGAGAGATTGTATTTGCTGTAAAACTGTATTAGTGGCGTTGATTTCTTGAAGTGGAGTAGTCGGGTGGCAGAAGGACTCAAGTGTAAAGTCCTAAACCCTTTCCGAAGGGGTGTGAGATTATACACATCGACTCATTAAATTGATTTATTATCGACTTATTGATTATCAATTATGAATTATCCAATCGAATAGATGAATTTCTCCAATTTTTAGATATGCTAAGCTACTATTGATGATGAAAGACAAGAAGTGCACAAATAAAAAATTCTTTCCTTTGACCTGTGACCCATCATCAAAAAAAACAAGTGTGCTAAAATTAAACCTAAAAATGCCCCCTTCAGATATTGCTGCTCTTCACATATTAAAGAAATGCATGTATTTATGTATTTATGCATATATGTATTTATGTATTTATTTATTTATTTATGTATTTATGTATGTATATATGTATGTATGTATGTATGTATGCATGTATGTATGCATGTATGTATGCACGGACGCACAGACGCACTAAGGCACAGACGCACGGATACACAGATAAACAGACGCATAAACCCATAGACGCACAGATGCACAAACGCACAGATGCATAGACGCACGGACGTGTGCATGGACGCACGGACATGCGGACGTATGCACGTATGCACGTTTGCACGCATGCACGTACGCATGTACACACGTGCGCACGTATGCACGTATGCATGTATGCACGTATGCATGTATGCATGTGTGCATGTATGCACTATGCACGTATGTACGTATGCACGTATGCACTTAAACTGCAGGACCGAACTCTAGCCCAATCGGATACAAGAAACTAGAAATAATACATGGTGGGGTGACTTTTAATCACACGACGATTCATTATGTGAGTATTCATCATGTGAGTATTCATCATGTGAGTATTCATCATGTGAGTATTCATCATGTGAGTATTCATCATGTGAGTATTCATCAT
>JAAAKM020073195.1:69296290-69380082 GCA_010016025.2 Alatinidae sp. Z8VKAUB7J3 | reverse complement strand
TCATCATTTATTTAAATTTCATGGATTATTAAAATCTAACTCAAACTTTAAAATTTTTAGTAAATTTTTACAGACTTCCACTGCGATATATATTAACAATGAATCCAAAGCTTTAGTTTTACAACACCTTTGTTTAAATGTCCATAAGTTAGTTTCCAGAGGACATGTTTGGATGCTTCTTCCTTATTATGACGCACACAATGACCTGCTAGTTTCATTCTCCTTATCTTGATTGTATCAGACAGATAAAATTATTTTTCAATTTTCGCTACTGAAAATTGACTAAAAACTACATACTAAGTGATAAGTTTAGCTTATGTTTAGTAATGACCTGAAGAACTTTGTTAGACGAAACGTTGTCAATAAAGTTTCCACATTTGGCATTTTACTTATCATAAATATAATATTATGTCTTATGAGAGGTACCAATAACCTAAGAAATGTACCTGCAGCCACTGTCATAAGCGCCAAAATAAAGACACTGATCACCTTTGGGAGGACTTTTGGAAAGAAAGTTGACTATGGACTCACAAATATACAACACTAGCAGAAATGTCAGGCCTATACTGCGAGAAGATAGATGAAATCCGAGGCCTTAAAACATAGCCCTATGCCACTATATCACAGCCATTTTTCTATTGAAACTGTCCTATGCGCCTGGGAGGAGAAGAGAGTATAACAACAGACACATTGATGCCTATTTAATGGATGGTCCCAGAATTTTTTGTGTATCACTTGCAAGGAAAGTGATTTAGAATCTACTTGAAACTGTATAGATGATATGTCTCTCATTACAAAGATAAGTGCCCAACACAAGGCGCGTAGCTGAAACATAATGACAAAACATAATATGATGAGCTTTCGGTGTATTCTACCACCATCCTCGAATCAATTAATTACAAGACAAGATATGAAACACGTTCGGTTAAGACCGTAACATAAACAATACAACACATTAACAACTAACAAGAGAAATACTAGAAGAGGGAGAGGGGAATTGAACTTTTGTTTCCGTTAAGTAAATAAGCGTGTTTAGACAAAAGAAGGCTTTCTTTGAGAAGAAGTTCGAATTCTGAAGAAGCAGAGGTGAGAAAAATGATTTCAGATGCAGAGAACGAAAGAGAACAGCTTTCAGCATGTAGGCGAATACTAGAAAATATCTCCCGTTTACCACATTTTAATTTTGCTTACTGATATCTGACTCATCCAGCAATGTCAATACTTTTGTTATGAAGACATTATACTACTTTAAAGGAAGAAACTGTCGCGAAAAGTCGCGAATGTTTTGATTTTTTTGTGTGTTAACTGTCGCGGGAATTTACTGTCGCGAATTGCTGGGCGAGTAACTTTTTTGGTCTTGATACTTAATAATTTTCGAAAATTAAAGTATGTTATGTCACTGATGCTTCAAATGGAAAAATTTACAATAAAAAAAATCACAATCTGTTTACGAGAGTCCGTAAGGTGACATTTTTCTGACAAAATTTAAAAGTCACGGGAATTAACTGTCACGAATAGGCCAAAAACAAACTACCGCGAGAAGAAACTGTAGCGATGTAAAGTGCTTCCAACAAAATAGAACAACAGTGCTTCCCTTATAGTCCTAGTGTGTAAAGCAAGTATCTATCCTTAACATTTCAAAAAGTCCTTCATATGCTACCAGTATGACTTCATATACAAAATAATGTTTCTCTGGCTATCTAGCAGCTTATAAATCATAATAAAACACAATATATAAAACATGTCAGTCAGTATGCTGCTCATGAAAAGGTGACCGTTCACAAGTTAAGTCAAAAACCAAAAGAGATCTTCAAACATGGTACTGTTGCAGTTAAAACTGTAATTGCACGATATCAGATATATAACAAAATGGAAGGAAGCATTTATATCCTTAGTCACTATAGGCTAGATGTAGCATCACATTGCTAAATAAAGATCAAATTGTTACTACAATATCATTATACAATACATGTTGAATAGTTACTTCTGTTCCCATATCATGACTGCTAAAACACCAAGAATGGTTTTGTCATAAATGGAATACAAATAAATATATACCTGTGCAAACTGTCTTCCAACTTTAAGTATGTGTTTATTACCAAGGGTATAGGCAAAATATCACTTGCTTTTAGAACCTATCTTTAAAGAACACAATTGACTAGGTTACAATGAGGCCCAAAACTAACAGTCTCTGTTTTCTTGTCAGGATATTAAACTAAATTACTTCTGTAAAGCTCACAAATCCTCAAAACAAAAGAAAAGATTATAAGTGATAGAGATAGTTAAGTAAATAGAAAAGCAAAAAATCCCAAACTGTGGAATAACTACAAAGTCCCTGCTGTTACCTTGTGTGTGATGGTTGTAATAATAAGTCTTTCCATCGCTTGATAATGCCTGTTTCCAACCATCTGGCAAGTCTATACTTCCATTTGTGACTGGGGATTCAGGCTATGAAACAAAACATAATCAATGTTTGTTTACATATGTGTATACATATACATACTATATAAAAGTTACAGCTTCAAAAAAGGTCAAATATGGCACTGTCTTTTGTAGATTACAGCTGTAAATCCACATTGTTACAAGGTGTCACAACTGTTTTGAAACATGATTGATTATGTGAAATAGTTATCAATATCCTACCAAATAACCCTATCATTGTCACTCAATCTAATCTTGTGGTGGGAGAACCATGAACCTTTTTTTTAGTTTTAGGTAGTACCAATATAGATTTATATAAATTGCTATACATGTATTTGGAAAATTTGCTTGTCTTGTTTCCCTTATATCCATGATTGTTCAGTAACATTTATAGTATTGCCCATCATTAGCTACATCTAAGCTCCTTTCATCATAACAACCACTATACCATTCCTGCACCCAACTCACACAAAGACCATGGTTTCATCCCCCCATAAATTCTAGGTCCCCCCATAATTTTAGGTCCCCCCATGGGAAAAATTTTCTCAGGTCCCCCCATAATTTTACAATTTTATTTGTCTTTCATAACTATTTCACAATGTGGTGTTTTAAAGACTTCCCTAATACTTTAGATAACTGTATCGTGCAATACGTTTATAGGATGGGGATGGTGGTGGGAAGAGGGGAGTTAGATTATGTCAATGCTAATACTAATGTTAACTTGTAATACGAACATTTTAAGATTCCTCCTTCATTAGCAACGGAAGAAAGTTGCTTTCTTCGGAAAACTTTAATTTTATCATCTTACAATTCAACAATTGAGAATATACAAAGTAGCTGATTGATATCACGCTGAGAGAATAGTCGATTCAAGGGATCTGTTTAAAAGGTACTGGAAAATACTGTTAACGGTATTCAAACCCGGGATTTCACCAAATCATAACTCAGTTTTTGCCATTTCACTTCAAGAAGTTAATGTAAAACTTTTTAAACAAATTTCACGTTTAAACGTCTTTTTGTATCTTCCTGCTTTCTAGAAATGAAAACGCATCCTCTCTTTTAAAGTGACGCCGATTGTACGAAACAATTAAAACTCTTGTCCTAACTAAGAAGGCGAGCAAATATACTTAAATCAAATTCGGGAGCTACGAACCCTGGTGGCGGAGGGCGCTTCCTTAATGACTCCTCTTTCCAGATAAAAAGATTACTATCCTATGCAAATATGCCAGAAGGCAAACCAATATTTGCAACAGTATGATGCCCCAAATATGGCGTCCTCTGGGTTTGGTTCCCCTCCATTTGTCACCTACCGCCCTCATTTGGACTTCTCTCCCCCCGCCTTATTAAATCAAGGTCCCCCCTATCTGAACCAAAATAGCTGATACATCCTACATACATTGTATATGTATATGTATGGCAGTCGGACAAACAATGTGGCATGTGAAACCAAAGATAATTGCACTAATTTAATCTAATCATCATTACATTACATATCAGTATAGTATATATACTGCAATATATATATTACAATATGTATATACATATAACACTAAATTTTGGCTGCTCAATACCATCTTTCGAAATCTTATAGATGTAATTTCGTGCTTTGAATACGTGATGGAGAAGTTTAAGGATATATAGGCAGTACAGCACCGTAAGACGTAGAGGCCAGAAAATACCTCCCCCCCCCATTTGTTGAATTAATGCATTCCCCTGCACTTGCCTTCCCCCACCATTTCAGGTCAAAACTTGTGGTCCCCCCTGGAGCTGAAAATTGTATTCCCCCCAACTTCATGGGGAAAGTGCTATGGCCCTAATCTAAACACGTGTTGTGTACAACAGTCCTTCCTGAGTGAGGTCCAATTGTGCCGTCAGCTCCAACCCTTCACCCCTCCAATAATTGATAAGTGTCCACCACTAGGATCGGGATCCATCGCGTTTTTAAACAAGTACCGGCTTAGATTCCTTAACAACGACAAGAACCTTACGCGTATGATATACATACCTTGGTCGTAGGTCTTGAACTCTGATCGTCGTGTCAACCCCATTTTGCGAGGATTATGCACAGATGCTTTGATTGCCATCACAGACAAGAATGCTGATTTGAAGCTTGCATTCGAAGAGTTCATACAATGTCTTGACCCAGGTATTTAGTGTATTGCGATTTTAAAACCGTTGGTTCAAGTGTAATCAGATAGTGTGATTTGTGATTATTATTATTATTATTGCTGTTCTCCAAATATTTAACACTTCTAGTTTTTAATTTTGGTATATAAAACAAACGCTAAATGGATAAAGCGTGAAAAGCACGAAATAATATTTGTAAAACCTCGTATTTTGACACTGTTTGACATAATAAACCAGTGAAGATGGCATTAATTAGTCTCCTCCGGTTGTAAAGTTTCTTTTTAAAATTTGACACATTTTGTATTGTTAGATGTATCCCCAGCGGTTTCTGAGAAATTGTAGGGGCAGATTCTGTCTCCTACACGGAGACATGAAAAAAACCCGCTCCGGGTTGGGTTAAGATGTAATGTACAACACCGTGTAATCTGATAATACCCATAATAACTGTAATTCTTTCGCTATATCTACTGTTATGCGATCACTTGGAAATATTTGTGTGTAATATCTGTTTTAATGTTAATATGATATGTACATTATTTTGTTTTTCTACAGCTTTCAAGCCACCCAAACAAAGTAAGTGCAAAACTGACTGTAGTATTCCCACGGTATTTTCTTTCATGAGGAAGAAAATGTAAGACGAGTGATGGCGCATTCATTTATTGTAAAAATTGCGTAGGAAACATGAGCGATGCAGTTGTTGTAGTGACCATGGCTCAGTAATTTAAGGAGTGGTTAGAGTCGTTTTGTTTTGCACTTCACAAAGTGTTAAATAACATCAGTTTCTTAAATCTACTAACAAGTTCACCGTTCATTGTTCTGTCGAAACCTTCGTCTCCACAGACGACCAATGTTGGCTTCAAGTCAATCTGGAAACACTTAATCACAGCATCCTCCTTACCCACAGCTACATTAGTGATGATTGTAAATGTATTAGAAAGAGGAAAGGAGTTGCAGTCAATGAAGGCAAAGGCTGCTTCATATTAATTTCACTTCATTGTTCAATGTGCCATCTACTGTATCAGTACAATGAAATATTTATCATTTGCCTGAATTTTTCATCGTTTTACGCATTGTTCTGTACTATATCGGTGTGCGTCGCTAGTCAACTTTGAATTGAGCATGAAAATCTTGATCCAAAGTATTCAGGGGTAAGTGCCAGGAAGACTGCTAGACTCGGGGTCTGTATAAATTGTTCTTTATAGTTCCTGGGATGACGCTAGATTGCCAATGATCACCTTGATACTGTGCCAGGTCCAAAATCAACAGACGCAGCAACAATAGCAGCATTAAAATATTAATAGTAGTAGCGGTAATAGTAGTAGTAGTAGTAGTAGTTACTACTACTACTACTATTACCGCTACTACTATTAATACTACTACTACTATTGATGCTGCTAGTACTACTACTGCTACTACTACTACTGTTACTACTACTACTGTTACTACTACTACTACTACTACTGCTACTACTACTACTACTACTACTACTATTGTTGCTACTACTACTACTACTACTACTACTACTACTACTACTATTACCGCTACTACTTCTACTACTACGACTACTACTACTATTGATGCTGCTAGCCGCCTTCTTTGCTGCTACTATTACAACTACCTCTGTACCTGCCATTACTAGGGCTGCCGTATGTACTGCAAGTAGTACTACTGGTACCTGCACTACAGCTATTAATAGAACCATGTCTAGACTTGGTGAGGGAAAGGATGTGTTTTCCGTCATATTGCTAATTGTAAATGAGCCGATCTAAATAAGCTGGCCTTTTTTGTGCAAAGCGAAGTATAACAAAGCTGGAATTCTAGTGGCATAACGGATTTAAATGATTTAAATTTTGAATAGATTATACTTGTCGAGGTAGAGATGACACGATTTTCAGTTGTATCTCAGCTTGAGTGTGACGTTACTCCGCTTGAGAAGTACTATTTTGTTGACTAAATCATTATGCACAGGTGCTCAGAAATCATCGTGGAGATAAGCATCGTGATTTTTGTTGTATGACAGAATTATATTTAATTGGATGCGAGGGGTTCATAGCGTGGTATGCTACATCCTACGTAGAACAGACACGACAATTCAAGTTATGAATTATTATGAACGGTGTCGTGTCGTATTTGGGTCGGTTAGAGAAAGACTGTCTCCAGATACGGTATTTTATGTGTAAAGTTTAAGGTCCCCGTAATGATAAATATAATAATAATAATTACAAATAATTGAAAGGAGCCGCCGTGGTACAGTTGATAGTTCACTTGCCTTTTATTCTATAAGGTACGGGTTCGATTCCCGTCACAATTATTATTACTATTATTGTACGTTTTAAATCGGAATCTATGATGCTATTTAGTTATGAGCTTCTGCTGAACATCAAACCGTTACCTGCAGCTACAGATGCTTAGCATAGGTTAAACAATCCTCGCTGTTTCCATATGTAAACATCCTTCTTTCAGAATTCCAGACGAGAAGAAGTCCATGAAATTCTTCGATGTGGCACCTAGTGTTCCAGTGACTTCCGGAAAAACCTTGGTGTTGCTACATACCTATATTCTAATTTCACCCCATTTGTAATCCTGGTATCTGCTACCTCTTTCCCTCTATTTTTCTTGTACCCTTGTATCAAACAGCAAGTGGCATCTATGATGAAACAAGACCAGTTTTGTTTATGAAGGATCAAAACGTCAGGCTTACCATGTTCCAGCTCTCTATCTTTATGGCAATACAAAAAAAAAAAAAAAAATGTCAAACCTCCTGCGGCTATTTATAAAACCGAATCTGAAAAAATACAGTAGGGAGGCCATTCGCGGACTGTCTTAGTGCCTGAAGCCAGGGAGATGGCCCGCCGTGGAAAAGTGGGGTAAATAAGTACCAATTCTACTTGGCAGCTTTCATGACCTAATGAAATTTGTTGGTGGATTTTGAAATTTGTTGGTAGATTTGGCAGCTTTTGGAATTCTGGTGAATTCTGCTACTGGCAGCTTTGGAACTTTTTCCATACCTGGAGATGGCAACTTTAAAAAAGTGAATAAAAAATAAGCTTGTATGAGGATCATTCAGAAAAAGCTTTTAGCGCCTAAAGTCAAGGAGATTGCAACTTCGACAGATTGCAATTTCAAAGAAAATGAAAATGGATACAAAAAAGGATTGTATAAAGGCCATTTGCAGACTGTTATATAATTCCTGTCAGGTCAGGAAGATAAAAATTTCACTGTCTGAAGCATCTTTCTCTGCTGAGAAAAACAAATCTGGTGATATTCTGAAGGCAAGCTGATTAACTCCAGATATTTTCGTGTTTTTGAAAGAAATCAAAGTCCTTATTGTTACTATTAACATAATTATTATTACTGTGGACAAACCCAAAAAAGCTGAGTCAAAACTGGCGCCCATTCCCCCCACGCAAAAAGAAAGAATGAAACAATTACCACACAACTATTAATGCCCTTTCAGGCTTGTTACCCCGGGATAGGGGTTTCCCATCTCTTTTTTGCCTTCATAGAATAAGTCTTCCTTGGTAGTGTCAAGATGCCCATCATTAGTTTCTACCATATCAAGAACGCCAGCTCCATCAATCGTCAAGATTGATTCATCATATCAAGATCGGATTGGACAGGCAACACTCGTCTGTCAAAAGTGAGGGGAGAGTCTATCTCTACTCCCATCCTTCAGCAATGCTTAATCCTCAGAAGGAGTACTAGCAAGATAACTTATTTTCCCACCTCGTTTGGTCCTCAGGGGATTTTCTTAAACCACGGTTGACACCTCATACATCCAGGAGAATTAACACCCTAGACATGATTTTGGAAACCAGGACTGGTTTTAGCCCATCCAACCTTGACAACGGCTTTAAAAAAAACCTTCGTCACGGCTAGACATCAAACAGTACGTTCAGCAGCTGGAGGGTGACTATAGGTTCTTATTTGTACTAATTACTTTCAGCAGCGCCAAAAGAACGCTTTAATCTCTACCTCCGTCAAAGCCCTTGATCAAATCTAATTGTTGTAATTTACAATGACGTCCTCTATATAACAAAACAATAGGTTCTATTTTGGATACTAAACGATTTTTTGGGGAGCCAACTTGGCCAGCTTTCCAATAAAATATGCATTGACGCCTTTTATGTACGCTGCTATAGATTATCTAGAGGAAAGAAACGTCTTAAACTGCAAATCAACAATCGTCAACAGAAATAGTGAAACTTTTCATGTATGGTGATGAAAGTGAGCACAATTACTCAGATAATGGATCCTCTGATCTTGTGTTATTTAACCTGTGCACTCCCCCACTCCCCCCAACTGTTAATAACATGGAAGTATGGCTACTGGAGACAGTGGCATCTGCCACGAGTAAAAACAAAGGTGGAAAAATGTTACGCGATGCATCTTTATATCTGATTTAACAAAGAGCAAGGGTTAAAAAAAGTTCCAATATTACTCGAAAATCAACCATCGTTAAGTAAATAAGAAACCTTTTCTTGAATCTTGATCAGCACGAAAGAAATTACACCGATATGTAAAACCGGACACCCGGTTGTATAGAATAGCAATTCTAAATAGGGGTGTAGGCCCCGTTTTGGGGTATCTGGGGTTTCAAGGTGGGTAAAAGTGAGACAAGTTTTGCTAAGATTCCTAGCTGTACCAAGTGAGTAAAATAGATTGTTTTGGGGCAATGCTTTTTTGTTGGTCAATTTACTAACCATTAATTGATTTCAAAAAGTTAATAGCATGTGTCATTGTTTACCTTGTTGCCAAATGCTGAAATCAAACAAGACTGTAAAATACCTGTTGTTCTCGTTTTTCTCCCACACCTTGACCGTCTAACTTTATACGTTTCAATTCAGAGTTGTCCTGAAAATAGCCTCAGAATACACAAGATCGGGTCCTCATTCCCCCACGTTTCTTAATAAATCCCAATTCAATCCCAATCGTTACATTTTAATGATAAAATTTAAAACTCATAGCACCAAATCAGCAGTCTGATAATCACATACAATAGGCATATCAAAGCTGTTATGATTTACATTGAGCCTTGAGATGTATAAACAATAAAAACAGATTATTCAAAGGACAACCCTAGCAAAAACAAATACGGTAAATATACGAACAACAACAAAGCGAACAAAAACTAAACAAACAAAAACACAACAAACAAAAAACAAACAAAAGCAAAGCGAACAAAATTAAAACAAACAAATAATAAACAAACAAAACAACAAAACAACAAAACAACAAAGAAAACAAACCAAACAAAAGCAAAAAAAGCGAAAACAAAACAAAGAAAAACAAATCAAACAGAAAAGAAGAACCGAAAAGAACAACTGTCATTATAGAATCTGTTTGGAATAGTTAGCGTCCACTATAACTAGATTAATTGAATAGACCTAGTGAGAAAACGAATTCTTTCTGTCTACATAGCGAAGGCTTTCTTTATGTGGACTGACTCCCCACAGGGAACAGTAGCGTCCCCTGTGACCACATGAAATGCAGACCTTGCCTTTCAGAGTCACATTGCTTAACGGTGCTTTTGGTCTTTGAAACTCAATGTGGTTGTTTCCTTTTAGGAGTTAAGGTTTGGATTAACTTTAGACCATAATGATGGCCCCCATTTATTCAGACCCCCCTATTTATTCAGCACTCTGGAGTAGTTGAATTGTGTGGATTGCCTGTTGTTGATATTGATAAACATTCTAAAAATATCGAAATCACCAACATAAACTACCTGTAGTCAGAATAAAAAATTGAAAATTATGGAGGATTCCCCGTCGGGTTGTGGTGTGGATGGCAGCCTGAATCTGCCAGCGCTATACAATCAAAGTTTGTTTATGGTACACAGCTTATAAAATTTGCATCTTCAGATACTCATCAGAGTAAAAAAGGAATGTCAAAACTACATGATGAGCTGTTTTGAATTTTCACATAAAAAAAGCTTTAATCCCCCAAAAATAAAGAAAATTGACTTGATAAAGGACATATCTTTAAGTGCCAAAATGCCACACCCATCACTGTTCATAATGTGTTTCAATCATGCGTGGCTTTGAAGTAAAACATGGGACATCCTTTTGCTCTGTACAGAATCATATCATATTACTGTGATTTGATTTTTTCCTGTAGCTAATTAGTCACCTTCATAAATAATGTAAGGAAACATCAAAGGCTAGGAAATAATATAGTAATGCATTATGTCTTACATTACTGATGATTTACTGGGTATTTATGTTTCCAATAAGGAAATATTAACTGTTTCTAATGTTCATAGTTACTCTAGGTAACTTACTTTTCCAATCAAATAGGCTGGTTCCTTCCACGTTGTGACAGACTTCAAATGCTCTAACATTTTCCATAATACCTTACATTTACACAGCATTGACCATAGTGCTCAAGTCAAGATCTAATTCTAAAGGCATGCATACTTTAAGGCTGCGTTCTCTTTCTAATCCTTTTTTAAATGTATACAAGCTATAAAACCCCTTTCATAAAAACATTACTTACTGGTGTTACTAATGCGTGCATTTGAGGATGCATGAAAGGTTGGTTCCTTGAGCTGTTCTTTTCATTAAGTGCATCACCCAGAACACCACAGAATCTTGAAATTTTGTCATTTAGCATGCCTTCTGGCACCCAGTCAATGCAAAGGGGCGATTCCATGAAAAC
This sequence comes from Alatinidae sp. Z8VKAUB7J3, assembly GCA_010016025.2. Taxonomy (NCBI): domain Eukaryota; kingdom Metazoa; phylum Cnidaria; class Cubozoa; order Carybdeida; family Alatinidae; species Alatinidae sp. Z8VKAUB7J3. The sequence continues at coordinate 69,368,877 of JAAAKM020073195.1, read as the reverse complement.
AGGACCATGACAACCACAATGAAATCTCCTTTGTTCAACGAGAAGTGTTCTTATTCAATCCACTTATTCACAAACATTTGGATTATGTAAATTATTTAAAGAAAAATAATTTTTTGGCATAAATCTTCCATCATAAGCATAGAGAACATATGTGCGGGCCCGTAGCTACGGGGGGGCATTCAGGGGCAATGCCCCCCCCAAAAAAATTTGAGAATGCCCCCCAGATTTTTTGCCAGTCAAAAAAAATTTATGTATGATATATTGCGATAAGAACTCTTGTGATAGCAGCACATCTTGGCTTCCGTGAGGTACTGCCTACCTTGCTTTCAGATGATCGCCTGTCAGAAACAAAGAGGTTACTACAACAGATAAGCAAGGTCTGAGGATCATTTCATACATTCTCTCTAAATTATCCTTATAGAGACAACTAAGTATTGCCGACTATTGTTCTTCCTAACATAAACATCAGAGGTAAGAAAATGCGTTTGGTTACATTACACGGAAGATGTTACTGACCATAACAAAAATTCAACCCTCGGTTGGAAATGGGGTCAGCCATCAATGTATGTTGATGACATTCTTACAAGCTACAGTGGACTAAATTGTAACATGATCTGAAACTCACGCTTCGGAAGTATGTTTCCAGAAAAGATGTGTCGGGCTACCAAGCATGGATGACAATAGTATAGCATGCTGCCATGCAGCCTCGTGTATAAGAAACTATAAAATTCAAACCTGTAACCAAGGCTACCGCTAAAGGTTACTCACTTAATGGAAGCATGCTGCTCCTTATGAGATGAACCCTTACTTCAGAGCACTTATTCACAATTACTACTGGCAACCTGGTATGTAAAAAATTTGAGGTAAGCTCATGAAAACGCGTGTGGCATTATCTGGACATTCTAATGGGTTTTATTATTGTCTTTGGCATATTACGGTGACGCTCACGGAGAACGGGACAATCATTCGCACCTATGGTATGACTACAGCCGAATTCTTTTCGGGTCATTTGAAAATGACCTTAGCTTTCGCAAACCGTTCGTAAATTGATGGATGAAATGTAAGGGATAAAATAAGGGCTAATTATTTTAGTTGGAACTGCGATAAACGAATCGTAATAACCTTCTACAACCTCTAAACATACAGTAAACATTTAAATGAACATTTAAACATTTGAATACTGAATGACTAAAAATATTGGAATCTTCAAACGCTACTCGTCGTCGTTGCCATGCTAGATGGTGTTGGCTACCATGTTACGCCATTCCTGCCGATCTTCACTCTGATGAAACATCTCTACTGGTCTCGCACCAAGCTGGTTCCCCAACCCGACCAGGTACGTTTCTCTCTTCCTCCTTCGTTGTCTTCTTCCAGGTACGTATCCCGATAATGCCAATCTTTCCAATCCATGTTCTCCATGAATAACTCAGGCTCACAATTGGCTCGTTGAAAAACTTGATCGTTTGGTGTTCGGCTTATCCATGCAATACGAAGCATACGTCTGAGGAACGACACCTCCGTTGCTTTCAGATATCTCTCCATTGGCGAGTTGATAGTCCACGACTCACAACCATACAGTAAGGTTTACCAAACATAACAGCGGAGTACTCGTAGCTTCGTCCTAAGACCGATATTACTTGTTAGCAGGACGCCTTTCATATTTTCAAAAGCAGATTTAGCAATTCCAACTCGCTTTCTGATTTCCTTCTTGCATCTGACATCACTGGTTACAACACGGCCCAGATAGTTGAACTCTGTAACTTGCTCCAACAAATGCTACTAGTCTCACAGCCCTACTTGACCTTATGGCTCATAGACTTCCTAACTTTGCACCCATCACTAGCTCCATCCATTTATTTAAAGTACTCTTGCCAAGTCTTAATGCAATCACCAAATAATATTTTGACTCACCTTATCCTCATAGCGAACATGCACATTCTTTATTGTAACCTGAAAAAGAAATGAGACAAAACGTAAATCTCTTTAACAAAAGTCTAGTAAAAAATCATTATGCCTTGATTAGTAAGTGATACCTATGAAGCATTACTAATAAAACTTATTCAGGAAAAGATCCTAGAGAAATAGAAAATATGTCACAACCAGGGACTAAATCCATGGCCCTCACTACCATGGCCCTTGGGGTGTGTTCTACTAACTGAGATAGGTGATCTCTGATGTTGACATACTCTATTTTGATGATACTTTTAGTTATTCTCCAAATCAATTCTGCAATATCATTCTGCATAGGGCAACCTGTCTAATGCATGGGAAACTCCACAATAGTTTATAAACACACTTGAGTATAACTCCCACTTTTGTGACCACCATGTAATGCAAAATCAAGTATGAAGTTTCATCAAGCTTAATGAATAATTCATTTTTCTGCATATATAGTTTAATCATACTTTTATACAGAACCAAGAAAACAATATTCCTAGCACGAATACTATATTAGTAGCATTTGCGCAGGTGATAGACCCTGGAAACTTAGGTCCAGGCAGAAGCCATACAGACAGGAAAAAAAGTTAAGAGTAGGGGGGAAAGGCGTTGGGATTGAACTTTGTGGTAGCCATAAGCACAAACAAGAGGTATTGTTAAGGATACATGCCCAACGCCTGTTTTAAAAACTCACTTGAATATTTTTCACAATTTGGGCAGTCAATTTCTCTAATAATGAGTCTTCAGCAACACCTACAAAATAATAATACAACTGATTATTACAGGAAAAGTATTTAAAATCGAGACTGCACATATATATGAGTAGTAAACCTTGCCTGCCTGTAATCAGTGACAAACTTGTTACTAGAATATACTAGCAAGTGCAATTTCTGGCATTTTACATATCTACTCAATGCAAAAATAATAATACTAATAATATATATTTCTTATATAGCACCTAATACAAGTTAATGTCTCTAAGCACTTTACAATGTAATTTAAACTACATTCGTTTGGTATAATGAACTTTCTACGTGCCGTATGCCTGGCAAAATATGTTTTAAGTTTACTCTTAAAAGTTTCTATTGATCTACAAGAACGCAGTTCTAACAGAAGGCTATTCCACAATAATGGAGCAGCTACTGAAAAGGCTCTTGACCCGTAAGTCTTAAATTTTCCTTTGGGAACATTTAAGAGGTGCTGTGACGATGACCTAAGCCGTTGTGATGGTGCATAATATTCTAAAATACTTCCTAAATACAAAGGAGCCAAAGAGAAGAATCTGTCTATCCATTGTCTTCATGTGCTGATTGTAGTACTGTCCCTCACACTGTCAACTTTATGACCTTCGGAAATTTTTTGTTCTTTTTTGCCACAGGAACAGGGGCTAGCTTCTGAATAGTAGGAAGTGGGATGGAAAATTTTTCACGGACATAAACGAACAACTTTCAATTTAGCTGCTATTTTGGATAAGGCTCAATTACCTCTTCAGTGTTTTTCGTCAATGCTTGTTCTCTATAGCTTTGGACAGTAAACGCCGTAGCTGGTTTTGGTGCCATGTTTATCAGTATTCAAGGCCGAGAGAGTGCTCTTTGATACGTGTATCTCAGCATACCCAGTTTACCACATCTGTACGTGTCTTGTTAGGTTTCTTAGGCGTAGGTAGAACATCGTATACTAACTACGCTATGAATTTGATTGTTGGCTAATGGTAAAATTGAAGGTACTGCACTCGGAGAAATCCTCTAAGTGCAGTAATCAGAGATTGTATATTTCATGACCGGGACCACCACCAGTATCAGGATTGTAAGAATATTTGTTTATTTACTCTTGTTGTGCAGCTTAGACTTATCCTAGCAAGTGTCGGAGTTGTTGGGGAAGTTGTCCTAGTTAGAATACTATAATGCAATGCCTTTATCAAATTTGTAAGGCATTATAGTATAATTGAGCTAAATAATTACAGACGTCGCAGTTTCGTCTGTTCCTACATGAACCACGGCCTTTATGTACACCCTCCTCCTTCTGGAGTAACCTAGCACTAACTTGTCTTTGAGAGACTTTGCTCTACGAACGGAGACCATTGGTTTCAAGGCAAATACTTTCCTGTACTCCTCATCGCATCCCAAAATATTAAAATTATCCGACACGATCTTATATGCAGTGCCGCTTAATGCTGGGTGATAAGACAAAGTTAAGACGTCCCTTGAATCCCTTATTTCTAAACGTCGAACGGATTCCTTTCTGGTGAGGAGTTCCTCACGATCTACTGCCCTTGCTCTTGTCAATTCGTCAGATACTAACTTACTATTATAATCCCCTAACCAACAATCATCCCTTTAAGTCCTTACAGCGCTGATTAAACAAGTCAGAGTCTGAACAGATTTACCTAATACGAAGTGCCTGGCTGTAAGAAAACAACTTTCATAAACAATAGGAGCAACGAAGCTTCCCCAAATTCCATTCCGTATTTAAGGTATTTTTAGTGGGAATTTAAGAATACAGTCGCAAGGTTGAAGTTTCAGGTCAGAATCCTTTTACAAATAATTTTTGTTCTTAATTCTTGCACATAAATTTCTATTGTTTTAACTCGTATTTATTAGGGAAGGAACTATCCGGACGGTTTTAAGCCAGAAGAAGGAATGAGAATTCCGAAAGCTCGCCTTGAGGAAAAACTAGTTTTTATATTGATATTAACTTAAGCTACTCCTATCCCAAGTCAAGTTTTTTGACCTCTTCTTTTGACCTATTCATACTCTTACTATACTTCAATACTACCTTTTACCCTTAACTGACTAGATAGTCTACCTCGCTCTTCACGATGTTGTTGGGTAGTGCTTTAAATGGCATGTCTTCTGCTCAGAAACACCATCGGCTTTAATTGGGCATTTCGTGCTATTCACAACTTCATAGAGGCATTTTACGTCCACACCAAATACTGCATCATCTTGGACTATAGGTTGACAATATGCTTGATGTCGTAACTGAAATACAACAATGGTGCATCAGTTTCTTGTGTCTGTTTCTCGTCATCACTGATTAAGTGATACTTTTAAAGACATTGTTTCATCCACGAGATATTAGGTGCTTGAAGATTGCTTAAATTATAATTTTTGCGATGATCTTCGAAGACCATCATTTTATTAACAATAATTCATCTCTTAGTGAGATTCCAAATGCGATTTTATAACATAATTCTGTACAAAAGAAAAACTGCTAATGCTATGTTGTTAAATTAAACTACACATAAAAAAATACTTCTCAATTTGGTTAAAAAAGCAAGCACAACATAGCCTATGGATCAAGACTTAAACAAACGTCAGTTACACCAGAATTTTAAAACGTGTAGTAGGTGAACATAAGATTGCATCAACTGCTGAAGTTACAACATTGAAGTGGTCCCACTATGTCAAAATGCAGTCACGGAATAGCGAATGAGAATTGGATGACATAAGCAGTGGGTTGCTGGCAGACAGAAACGACACTTAATAATTTCCGGTTTAAATACTATTTACGGTGAGGCCTTGGTGGCGTCAAAGAAGAGACGCTCAAGCCCTTGACGTTTGGCGTGGCTGATACCTCTGCCAGTTGCGCTAACCAAGTCATAGTAGCAGACTTCTCAGATTTGATTATGAGAATTGTATTTAACGATGAAGAGCCACATCACGACCTCCGTCTAACTTACCAACTGTTAACTCCTCTATAAATAGTTTCTTATGTACAAACTAATGTTAAATATAGCAAATTACATGTAAAAATATCCCACTTCAAACTGTCCCGAAATTGATTCTTACGTCATCTGTTAACAGTTAACACACCCGACTACAAAACACTTGGCTTTACATCATCAGATCATCGACAAGTTGAATTCGTTGACAATATTACATTTCAAACAGATTATTGCACTTGACAAGTGGTACAGTATGATGACAGTATGGTGTCTTAAGAACCTACAAATTAATTATAGTTCGCCTCTTATGTTTTTTGTATAACTCCTATCTGGCAGCCCGATGCACAGGAACCTGGGTAATCTTATCCGAAGGTTCTTACGGCGTGTCCTTTAAAGCAACAGATTTTTACGAAATATCAGTTAAACAATAAAATCATGGGTAATTTACAGACCAAGATATTACAAATATCTCAATGTGCCAAACAAAATACTTATGAGATGGGGGCGTGGGGAATGCCTTTTAACACGGAAAGGAGAGGAGAATGACAGAAGTGGCTATTACTAAATACCATATTTATCTTAAGCTAAATGAGGAGGGAGCTGGCCTTTTGCTTGATCGTTAAATTAAATCGTGATCTTCTCTTTGGTATATTCACAACTCAATGTAAATCGCAATTTTATATTATGGAAATCAAATTTTGCTCAATCATGTTTGGTGTAGGGGACATTTTCTTTATCCAAATCAAGTGAAATGATCATACATTTTAAGTTTATGTAACATATTTTAGTAATGTAATAGTATTATTAAAGATCAAAAACCTGCAAAACAGAGTTTGTCTTCTCACTTAGCCTTTCCAGTCAATCAACATTTAATCCGGCGGACACTGATTGTTCCTATATATAGCGCGGATCAAGCGCTCCACATTCTGACCGGTTCTCTCAAAAACTCATAGTTGGGTACATGTTTATGACTTCACATTTCAATCATTCTGACTTTTGTGTCCTCCGAGGAGTGTCAATATAAAAATACAGTACAGTACAATGTCATTTTCTTTTCACGTGAAGTGTTTACGTTCTGCATCCAAAATATCTTTTTATACCTAAAGATAATTTCATTTCTGATTATCAATTGGCATCTTGCTATCAATTAGGCTTTGTTCAAAATGACGATCACCGAGATAGTCTTTTACTTTGCTTTATTTGTGCAATAGCGGAATTGTCAGGTAAAAACAGCTCATCAGTACATTGAAAAAGGGAGCAAATTCAATTGTCTAAACTCCACTTTCATACTACTGTTCTCAAAAAGCATGATACTACATGATAACCCTTTCACCATTGATTATGAACCACAAAATCTAAATATCTTAAAGGGTTACTCAGGGTAAAATACATTTTAACCTTAACATAAGCAGTTTAATCACAATTTAATTAAGGTTTTCAAGGCGCTTCGTGAAAGAAAAGAAATAACAAATATTTATCCACACGGTGATCAACATCGCCACACATAGAAGGATATACATAGGTATCTATATAGAAACACCCAGACAAACAAAACAAGAGACATGATGATGCACACAACAACTAAAGTTAATGAGAACAACTTGACTTTGTGAGGAAACCTCCAAACTAAAGACAACAAGAACTTGCCTGCACACACTCTAGGATAAACAGATACCTTCTCTATTACTCTGTATGTGTATACTTCAAATAAGAAAAGCTTTCTCTTACCTTTTGTCTACAAGACCATCCTGCAAGCTTCTCTTCAAAAGTTCATTTTCCAACATCAATTCTTTTAATTGGTCAGCCATCTGATCCTCATCGTCTCCGTTACGGAATAATGACCACTTTGGATGAACTTTGTCTGAACCCTTGCCTTCTGATTTAATAGCAATACGGGGCGGTCTGGGCCGAGCCCTCCGGTGAGGCCCCGGCGACGTCCGAGGCGACGACGATGGGGACGGCGAGCAGCGCGGCGGCGGCGCGGAGGGCGGTACGGGACGGACTCATCGGGTCACCTCGGGAAGGCCTCCGGGAGCCCGCCGTCGATGGTCAGGATGCTCCCGGTGGTGAAGCGGAGACGGTCGCTCGCCGCCACCACGGCCAGCTCGGCCACGGCGTCGGCCGGGATCAGGGACGTGCCGAGCACGTTGCGGGACCGGTAGCGATCGAGCTGGGCCTCGACGGTGGTGCCGGCGCTGTCGGCGCGCGCCTGAACGAAGCTCCGGAACAGCGGCGTGTCGACCTGGTCGGCGTTGATGGCGTTCACCCGGATGCCGTGACCGCCGAGCTCGACCGCGGCCACTCGCAGCGCGTGCAGCAGCGCCGCCTTGCTGCCGGCGTAGGCGAGCGCCTCTCGGCCGGGAGCGAGCGCGGCCTTCGACACCGAGCCGAGGATCGTCCCGCCGGTTCCCTGGCGCATCAGCACCCGGGCCGCCTCGCGCACGGCGAGCACCGCGCCGACGTAGTGGACGTCGAGCTGACGCCGGAGGTCGTCGGCCTCGAGCTCGGTGACCGGCGCGAACGACGGGGCGAGCCCGGCCGAGTAGACGAGGTGATCGCAGCCGCCGTACTCCAGCACGGCTCGCTCCAGCGCCCCGGCGATGCTCGCCTCGTCGCGCACGTCGACCGTCGCGCTGACCGCGCGCAGCGGGTGGCTCTCGGCGATCCGCTGCGCCACGGCCTCGGCGCGCTCACCGTCCAGATCGGCCACCACGACGTGAGCTCCCTCGGCGGCGAAGCGCCGGGCGACCGCCTCGCCGATGCCGCTGCCGGCACCGATGACGACCGCCACGTGGCGCGGCAGCGCGAGCGTGGCGCGCTCTTTCCGGATCGACTCCTCGACCTTGCGGCGCTCCAGCGGCCAGCGCTCGAACTCGAACACGTCGGCCTCGTCCAGGAAGCGGAACTCGCCGACCGACTCGGCGAGCTCGAGGCTGTCGATCACCGCGTGGTAGCAGACGTCCGCGACCCGGGCGCTCTTCTTGTCCTTGAACGCGGTGACGATGCCGAGGCCCGGGACGAGCACCACCTTGGCCCAGTCGGCGACCGGTTCCTCGCCGTCGCCGGCGTGACGCCGGTGGTAGGCGAGGTAGTCCTCGCGCGCGGCCGCGACCTGCTCGCGCACGCGGGGGACGATCGCCTCCTCGGGCTGGTCCGGGTCGATCTCGACCCAGATCGGGAGCCGGCCGGCCCGCAGGATGTGCTCCGGTGTCGCCATGCCGCGCGCGGCGAGCTCGCGCATCCGCTCCGAGCCGACGGCCAGGAGGGCGCGCTCCGAATCGTCCCAGTGGAGCACGATCCGCTCGTCGGCCCCGAGCGCGCCAAGCAACACAACAACATTTCATCATTGAAACAAGCAAGTAAAGGTCAAGCGATCAATGTTACTGACTACCACTTTAAAGTAAGTGGACAGAAGAGATGGCGATATGTGCTTGAATGAGACAATCAGAACAATACTTTTTGAATCCTCGTCTGTGAAGATATTGGCAAATGTTGCTGACTCATACAATGCATCAACAAATGCAATGTCCACGTCATATAAGTAAGTCCTGACTATTGCTGTACTGCGGCTTAATTTCGTCTAAGACAGTTCTTCTCGATGACAAAAACAGCTAAATTGGCCAGATAAAATTTTCGAGGTACAGAGGTTGGTCAAGACAAGCAATGAACTAATTAAAAAGAGGCAAGAATTTTCCACTTTGTATTTTTTCTGTTTTATTACATTGATTAATTGCTTCTACTTGTTGTCTGCATAAAACATTGCTTCCTTTCTCAGACCAGTCTTTACTGACAAGTTCAAATTACAAACCTTTTACTGGTGGGAGACCACCTTTGCGTGGGTGACCCAGGGCCTGGGCCCCTTGGACCCTAGCCTTAACCCGGCCCTACTTTCTCTCTAATTTTTTCTTAGTATTGGTAAAAATAAGGCATAAATTTGTTGCTTGACTGCCTAGGTTCATGTTTTGGACGGATTTTGGTAACAAGCCACGTGTTAAGAGAGCTGATATGGACGGAAACAATATAAAATCTTTAATAGAGGAGAAGCTTGTGTTGCCCTCGGCACTCGCACTTGATTATATTAACGGGTAAGTCTATGTTGGAAATTATTACTATTTCACGTATTTTCATGTTAGTTATGTAACGTGATTCTTGTATGTTAGACTCTTGTCCATGGTCGATGTTGGACTCAGTTTGCAAACAGAGACAATAGGTCGTTTATTGAATACTTGGGATGCAATAGCATGCTTAATCATGCATATTCACGTCAGTCGAATTGTCGGATTCTAAAAGATTAACGACCGAGAATTTTCGTTAGTGAATGCACAGGAGCTCACTGGAGCAGTTTACGTCCTAAACGTTGCTGATTAATAACTTGCATTTGTATACCTGTAGTAACTTAGGATTCATAATAGTTAAGGAGTTTCCTGCAGTTTATTTTACAGTAAATTTTCTTCGTCGTTTGAATAAACATATGTGTTCTATCTCCCGCAGTATATTTATAATTAATGTTAATACATTCTTATGAAAGGATGAGCTTTTTCAGTAGAAAATAGAGATTGTAGGAAGCGTAGATTTTACGGACGTCGGAATGTTAAGCTGATCGTGAATCAAGTATTGTGTTATTAAATCAATAGATTAATCAATCATATATATTTTTGTATATACGGAATGCATATGTCAACATCTGCCCGGCTCGTGATGCTGACATAATTGATATGAAGATATTACATACAGAAGATAAGTGGAACAAACAGCAGAGCAGCACGATCATTGAAGCTTTTTTGAAAAAAGTAATTAAAATATGGCAACAATTGAAAAACAAAGACTCTCTTTCTTTAGGTGAATTTTTACCTACAGTGGATAGCATCTAGTAACCAGGGCGTGCAATTTTACTGTAGAGATCAAAATATCCAAGAGGGATATTTTTCGTAGGGATTTTTGCTAGGAGGGAATATCTTCCGTTGGGGATTTTTTCTTTACGGATATTTTCCGAGGTGGATTTTTTCCGCAGAGGTTTTTTCTTTAGGGAGTTTTACCTACATGCTGGTAGGCCTATTTTATGTATCACAAACATGTTAAAGATGCACATAAAAACTCAAAATTTGATTCACTGCCACCTTGTATAAACTCTATTGATGAAACATTAACCACTGTACAGCATTGACCCTCATATATGTATATATCTACAAGCTGTGAAAAATAACGAGTTCATCTCGAAATAAAAAGTTTTGCCGCCCCTTAGTATCCTTGCTTTTTTCAGTTCTGTGCGAAGTGACCTCAACTTCTTCTTCCTCGACTGTATCCTGTGCATTTCACGGCGATCTCTTACGTATGAAAAAGTGCGCACGCGAACGTAGAGCATTATCAAATGTTCAAGCAAATTCATGCCACTTCCTTACTGACTTTTTCTGAGCCCCGATCGCGTAGTCTTCTGTAATTCGCCAAAACAATGGGATCAGCCAATACATCAGATACAAACTGTCCACTATCTATCCTCCTGTTAACCTCGACTGTAAACCACCGGAATTCTGTCTCCACTACATAAAAAATTTCAAACACTTCGGATGCAACAGTCCAAAGACCTCCGCTATCCTTTGCATGTATGAATGAAGTGTTGTCTATCGAACTGCTTTCAGAACTTGCCTTTCCAGCAAGTAAAATGGCCAAACTTTGCGATCCAAGTAACTTCTCGTGTAACTTGATCGACTGAAACGCCGATAAACAGTTCCAAAAACATAACCACTTAGATAATGGACGATATTCTTCTCCTTTGAAGTCAGGGAGACCGGTTCTGGGAAAGTAACGTTACTCTCTGTGGCAACTGCTCCAGTTAAGTGGGCCAGGACGTGATTGGCAAGTTCAAAATTACCGACCCTCTCCGGGATAGATTTTTGAAACCCTTTTCCTCAAAGGAAAAACACTTGCAAAAATCTGGGTAGAACTTTCTACATCTAACTTAAATGCACCGATAGCGTCTATGACAAACTGATACGAATAAGCTGCATCATCCTGAGTCGCTGTGTAGTTGGAAAACTCTCCACGCAGACTATCCGAGTAACAATCGTCTAGGGCTAGTGTTAATGATACAGAACTCGATGACTAGATGATACAGAACTCGATGACTAGATGACATTAAAGAACAATTTTAATGTTACCATAGTTACCTTAATTAGAAAAAGGCCACTCTTTGAGAATTATATATAATTGCAATGTGTCTGCTGAGAATATATATATACATATATATATACATATATATATATATATATAAAATGGAGTTTTTCTCTTTGAGTATTATATATATATATATATATATATATATTTGTATATTCTCTATGAGTGAAGCATTACCACAGAAATGCAAAATACAAGTAATTGTTTTGATTCTTTACTTTTCAGGAAATACGTATAGTTGGAATGTGTCTGCTGTGTACATATAATTAGATTGGACATTTAAACGTATCGATAGTGCGGCCGTCGGAAAACTCTTAACGAAAGGAAGCATTCTCCACTTTTTCTCCGCATGTGTAACGACCCAATCCTCAGAAGTTGTATTTTGTGATTGTAGATTCTGTATTAGGGTCTTTCATTGATCATTCTAGGCTGTCTTGTATTCCATTTCCCCTGGGTCTCTATTTGCCGTATCTCTTTGTTACGTTCCTGACAGAAGTACAAACAGCGTACAAGCAGTGGAAGATCCTGGGACAGTATACATTAGATGGTTGTGGATTAGTGTCAGATGAGGGCCTAGGTGGACATGCATGCTGGGGCTGGCGGTTGACTATCATGTTTTGGTCTCTTGCAAGGCCCTCCTACGTTTTGAGATATGGTAACAATTAGATTACACAGTACCTTAAACTAAACTGAGAGATTACTATTTGGAAAATAGCTGTTACCTTCGTGCCCAAAAGAGGCTTTGATTTACCGATTCGAAAAACAAACATAAGGATGAAAGCGAAGACATTCATCTAAATTTTGAGAAATTTACTCGCTAGTGAGACCCAAATGGTTAGAATTCTTTATAATCTTTAGGTACTTTCGGACTTCAGCTTGGCTACTTTAATACTCTTTATATTTTCTTGAAGTTTTGTCTTCCAGAGCTTTCATGGTCAAAGGAATTTTAGTCACTATCAAACTGCCCGCCAACACGTTCAGCATATTATGCCATGATGAAGAAGGAAAAGCTTTGAAAGCTTGCAGTTCTAAGAACAGCATTGCTGATTTTTTAAAAATATATAGTTGTAGTCAACACCACTTTACCGTTTTTGATATTTACTGATATATGTACGTATGACTGTGTAATGATGTAATGATTTATTTAGGACTAGAGCCCAGTACTCCAATAGTCAAGGAGAGCGCGCAGGAGGATGATCAGAAATAGATTGAGGTATCACTCGAAATACTAGCTTGTGTGTTTATGTATATTGTTCTAAATGCGGGCAAATCGATAGAACGTTCCATTGGCGACGAGCAAAGTAGCTCAATTATTCTCTTTACGACCTATGCCGGAATTCGATCCCGATTCTGAACTTGGCGAAAGTATTGCCTTTCGTTGGCAAACATGGATTTCAGATTTTGAAATGCATCTTACTGCAAGTGGCATCACGGACGCTGATGATGATGATGATGATGATGATGATGATGATGATGATGATGATGATGATGATGATGATGATGATGATGGTGATAGATGAGGAGGAGGAGATGAGGAGGAGGAGGAAGAAGAGTAGGAGAGGAGGAGGAGAGCAATAATTATGAGGAGCAGGAGGAGCAGGAGCAGGAGCAGTAGGTGGAGGATGACGAGAAGGAGGAGAAGGAGGATAATGATGACTCTTGATGATGAGGAGGAGCAAGATGAGGATTATGATGATGATGATGATGATGATGATGATGATGATGATGGTGATAATGATGACGTTGGTTATGATGATTTTGCTGTCTCTGATGATGGTAAGGATGATGATCGTTATCATAGCGATGTCCACTGAACCACCATTGCTCTTCGTTGTTATTTTTACCTTTTTCTCTTTATTTTCAGGTGCCGTAATGGGAAGTACCCTCCTCCGCGCATCGGAGGCCGATACTCAGTCTCTTGCAGTAAACAAGAAAGCCATGTCTCAAGCAGCGCAGAAAAAAGCACGATTCGTGTATCATTTTCTAGTTAACGATTTCAGAACATAAGAGGAACAGTTCGTATGTTGCTTTCCCGAGATCATACACTAGCCAAAGAATCTGTAGGCCAAATGAATACCGTGAACGTCCATGCTTATTACAGACACAATATAGTATGCCAAGAGATGGGAATATTTTATGTCAACTTCAGAGAGAAAGCGAACCGACGTCGTCATTGCCCTTTCTTTTTTGAGGTGGGCATGGGCCTCCGAGATGTGATCGGTGGAGGACCTAGATCGGAGGAGGGCCTAGATCGGAGGCACTTGTCTTGGCACTGATCATCAAAAAACGAAAGTAACTATTTTGGTGATCAGAGCTTGCATCCATTTAACTCTAGTCACGCTTCTGTGCACATCCTAATACCAACTGTGTGGGTAAAGAACATTGTTTTGACAATTTATAACATTGATAATCGGTCTATGGAATCTAGCGTTTTTTCGGAGAACGATGAAGGCTTTGAAATGTTTGGCAGTGACATTAATGAAATCGAATGTGATTAAGATAGGAATCTATTGCTACCTGTCTTTTTGACAGTTTTAGGTCTTGCGTAGATTGTTTGTTTCAAGTATCAAGTTTTGATTTGAGTATTTGGTTTGTGTACGAAATTGCCATGGTTTTGCAGAAACATCTAACTTCAGAAACAACTTAATTTAAAAGTCGTGTTTATTAATGATGATGATATCATAAATGTTTCGTGACAGAGTTAAACAGATCGAAAAACGTAAGTCCAATTCTTAAGGTGTCACTAAACGTGCGACGTTTGGCAGTGGTTCAATCTACAAGCCTCAAGTTTCGGTAACATGTCAACGAATGTAATTTTGTACATTTTTCACAAATTATACAAACGATGAGCACACGTCATATACATATGTGCCATCCACATATCATAAGACTTCCACAGGCTCATGTAGAAACGATTTTTATTGGCTACAAACGACATCAGGTCGCCTTGAGCCCAACTCATGATCTGGTCTTAGTTCTGTATAAATATCGTTGTTACTAGGAGCCTAGTTGTTGGATTGTAAGTTTGTCGACTTCGACGTTATCACTCTTTTTTGTACATGAATTGTATAAACACAAGCCGGTAAAGCTTAAAGCTGCACCAACAACCTTGTGTTTTGGATGATTGAATCTTGCGACTCGGTCACATAAGAATGGATTTGAGAAAATTTGGAATTCTAAGCTTACTAGGTTTTAGAAATTGGCATATTTAGAGAAGGTGTAAAAGGCTTCAAGCTTCAAATCTGTTGTTTTGAAAGTGATTAACATCATCCTCGCTTTTTATTACACCAAGGGTTTCTTATTTTCTCTTAACAAACCCTTTGGAGAATCCATACAACACGCAGTAGTTTGGCATCTGCTACAGAAATGCTTTATAATGGTCAATTAAATAACTTAATTTTAACTATGTTCCCAAATTTTTGAAGACTGTTAAGTCACTGTTAGTTATGAAAAGAACACTAGAGAAATAGAAAAGCATGTCACCACCGGGGATCGAACCCGTGACCCACGCTTTCGAGGCGTGCCGTAGGTGACCTCCGATGTTAACATACTTTTATTTCTCAAGTCACCACATTAGCTCCCAATCATCAACCGATGGACATCGACATCCAACTCAACGCAATTGGAGACCAGCCTCTCTGCGCCATGTCACTTGACCAAGGATAAGTCACTGCTCGGCAGTGTCAACTGCCATCTTCATTGTGACACAGAAAGCGTAGTGCCTATTCATCACCTATTTCATGCTAAGGAACACTACATCCCATTACATACATCCCACTACATCCCATTACATAACTAATACGATATTTTGACATTTACATAAAGCACATACTGATTACGTTCAGGCTTTAACTTCTGGATGTATAAAGCTTCCTTTATTTTAGCAATTCCATTATCCGAAAATTTCAGTTATGCCTATCCGTATTAAGAAGTGATGTCCTAACTCAAATGCTAATGACTATTGCAGTTTAAATGGTGCTTCAGAAATTTGCCTCTCTTTAACAGAAGAAGCCTCTGCCATCAGACATGCCTCTTTTTGCAATTGTAAAGACAGTAACCCGTTATAACTCCCTATAAAGTAGGGGCGTTGTGACGCTATGGGGATTGGAAAACAACAGTGGGGGTTCTCAATGGGCAGGTCATAGTCCTTAAGCCAGGGTGTTATAGTTAAACTATAGCAAAGCTGTAAGTAGGTAGCAACCAACATGATGGGCCTGGTTTAAGGCTTTCCCCATTATTTATTTCTCCAACACTACCGTCTGACGTATTAATAGCTTTGATTTTTTAAAAGTTGGAGGAAAGGACGTAAAAGCAACTGCCGCTTTACATACCGGTCCATTAGATATGAAAAGGTAGCTTTACGTACCTCCTGTAAGAAGTGGTTATGTCTTATGGTAGGGAAACGTGGTCTCTAAAAGAAGACGTATGTGTAACGCAAACGTGCATACATACATTTGCATCTAATACCAGCTTTTTTTAAAAGTCAACGAAGAAGGGAAGTATAAAATACTATGTATCTGTCGATACTTTTTCAAGCTTCTATAGGGGCATTTGACTGTGAAAACAAAGTGAATTTAAATACCACCCAAAGTTTGATAATTCAGGCGTAAAATTTTAAAAGCATTCAATTCTTTTCTCAGAACAACACCGAATTCCCTTATCTTCTCTGCAATTTACGTTCGTTGGAAGAATCTACAAATATCTGCCGATTTAGAGGACTTGTCTGTCGATTTTCCTGGGAAGTGTAAAAATTGTGTTACTAGTTTTTTGCATTTTGACCGTTAGCAGGCCGTAGTTTCGATCCCCGGATAGGCGCTTCTGTACGCTTTCTGTACCAGAAAGGAGGAGGAAGTTGAAACAACGACTTTTTTGACACCCAAACCACCTGGGAATTTATTATCAAGAACTAGAGTTGACTTATTGTTAAGATTGTGAATACGGCGCAAGAGGGAGGATAGGAGGCTCCAGTCCACCTAGTTCGCTAAGTGGTATTTTTCTCTGGCTAAGGAAAGAAGGGAAACAGCAAAACAAGAGAGAAAAGAGGCAATGAGAATCCCATGTCAAATATTGATTTTCGAAATCTTTTCTCGAAGATTGAATAAAATGAAAGGACTGAAATCTGGTGATCTCTCAGGCCCCGACTTTTGATTTGTTTCCGCCGCCCCTCACATGTCTCAAAACAAGGCAGTTGACTTTTACTTACAGTGTGTTTTTAAGACTGCTTTCTGTAATGAATTTATTCAACAATGTGAATTCATTGTATAATTAAAACTTCTCGGTGACAATCACACTTCTGTATTAACAATTTCTTTTTTGGTACTTCTTGTTACCAGTAATATCTTTCGTCTCCCTGCTCCCCATCTCTCTGTAAGTTCAACTTATTAAGAACAATATTTATCAATGCCAAGTACATGGCACAGTCTCATTTTGATAGGGTTAGACCTAAAATAGTGTTGATTTGACCGTACGTTGCGAAAGCGTCCCTTCAAAAGTGAAATGGTACGCTATATACTTTTATTGCTTACACATGCAGGCCGTGACTGTCACAACCAGGGTGTAGGGGGGGTAAGATCAGGTTGGGGTAGGCGAGACCCATTTTAGGTACCATGCCTCTCATGTACTTAAAGTCATATACGGGACGTCACATATAACTCAATCTAATCCTTAATAGGTTCCACATCCCTTGACATACTTTGCGGAGCCAAGATTGCGGACCACTGCCATGTTCAACGTAAGCTCGTGTACTTTCCCTTTTGAGTTATGATTTAGGGGGTGGGGGCTCTTCTGAATTTGGATTGGGCACTCTCTCTGTTTTGGAGAGGGGAGGGGGTGGCTCGACTCCCCAACTGCTAAAGTAAGAGATATGTATGTTTCATTACACGTGTTCTGTGTGTTCCTTTTTATACAGTGTGATCGTAGTAAAGAATACCCTAATAGGATATTGATATTTCGTTTTTTAATTAAAATATTAGATCCAAAAGATCCTGTCCCTATTAAAATTTTGAGGGAGGGTTATGTTACTGTTAAAAATCGTCTGTCGAAGTTCCCATGCTAGGAATTTCCATGACTAATTTTCTCAAACGTCTTATAAAAGTTGAACCCGTGTGACAATAAAAGACTTTTCTATGATGCAAAAGGATGTTGACTTAGATTTCAACCGAAGACACATATTGTGATATTTTTCAATTTTGGGAGATTGGTTTTTAATAAAAAAATACGATTTACTATCTTGCTAGTGCAAGCTAAATAATTTACAGGAAATTTTTAGGAAGACCGTAAATTCTGAGAAATTTTACGTAATTTTATGCAGTTTTATACAGGTACTATTGTTCTGCTTTCTTATCCCATTGAGGGTGACCAAACAGGCAGGTAAGCAAAGCAGGTCTTAAAATAACAAAGGCAAGTTCATTTGTTTAACATAAAGGCAATCCAAGAGTAAAAATCAACATGAGCTTGATTTAGTATATGACGCAGGCACGGAGCTAGGGGGGCAAGGGTGGGCATTGCCCCTCCAAAGCTGATTTCTTGCCCCAAATTGCCCCCCTGTACAATTTCTTGACATCCCCAGAAAATACTCAGATTTTTTGTCGTAGTAAAATTTTCTTCAGAAATATTGATTTTGACAATGTTGTAATGATTCATCCTTGCTTTATATTTCCAATTTGTGAGTATGAGTAATTTCCTGTTTGCAAAAAGACATAAGGAGAGGGAAAAAAATTGAGAATCATTTCCTTTGCCTCCCCCCCCCCCCCCCAGACCAATGGAGCTGCCTCCGTGCTTGATATGACGTCTAATTTTTAGCGTCATGGGTAGACAAGTCAAAGATAAACGTGAACGCAAACATATAGCGGCTAAAGTCCCTTAATCTCCCTGCTCTACGGTCCTTGAGGTAATTTTCAAGTTACTACCATCAAATAAACGCTCTTTTTTATTCGTAAGTAGACACGACGTTATCATAACTTACTTTTCTTTTTGGTCTCAGATTTAGAATTACATCAAGATGGCTACATATTGGTCTAAGTGGTTTGTTTGGGTCATTAGTATTGGAGCCCTGATCAAAATTATTACATAAAGTGTGCGATCCTTTCTTTGAACTTTCTTATTGGATGATCAACTTCACGTGATCATTTTCAATCAGTGTTGAGAAGGCCTTACCAGTTATGAAGGTTTCAATGAGTGTCAGAATCTGTGCACATATCACGTGAACATGATGATACTCACTGTGATCGTAAATGTTTCTTGCCCAGTCCCACTGCGCTGTCTCTTCCTTGGTCTTGCTTGCTGCACTGATCCTGCTAAAAAAACAATAAAAAAATGCGTGCTTAGCGATTGGAGACGCGAGTAAAACCGGCTTTCGCCCTAAAGAGAATCTAGGAACTAACAAGAGCCAGAGCACGAGGGGTGCTCCCCCTCCTCCCCGCTTTTACTTATCAAGGAAAGGTTTTATTTAGATTTGTTTACCAGAGGTCATTTGTGGTAACGATCTTTCGTTACGCAATTTATTAGGTTAGCATTTCCGTCGTAATAGCATCCAGCTAGTTTGGAAAATTCTAGTTTTTCCTTCCCGAAATTCAGTCAGATAACACTGACCTCTATAGTATGTTGAAAGTTTATGCTTTCGACTTCTGCGTCAACCTGCTTCATAAGATTATGGGTGCAACTGCCCGTAGAAATCACACAAAAGTGTGGGAAGACGTGTTCGTCATATTGGTGTTGGTTTTACATTTCTGACAGCTTTTTGTACATTTAAAAAGTTATCTAGTTAAGATACGAACAGTATTGTGTTTACGATAATGAAGTACACTGGCAAAAGAAACACAGCTCTCATAAGTCTTTATTTTACAGAAGTCTGTTCTTTGGATCAAGTTTACAGCTAATGTTTTGGCTACATGGCAAGTCTTAGTAATATAGTTCAAACTTGTCCGCAACATCACCTACATAACACGTCTGTTTCTATTTGATCACATAGATACCTTCCAACGGTATTAAAATTTCGAAGCAAGTTGGTACGGGACTGATAACGTAAGCAGTTCATGGTGTGTGGATTGGGTATACGCAGGCGTACTCTGCCTACCACTTCAAGCTTTTCGATGCCCTTGTCAGGCCCATAATCATGAGGAAATTCGACTTCCTTCGGTTACACGGTAACTGTCAAAGCTCCAGTCATCTACAACTGTCTTTTCAACAAAATAGCGGCTTGATTATGTTTGCTATAGCTCCCCTCTTCCCTCACTATTTGAGCCCCTCCTAGGTACCTTCCGCGGCCCCTAGTAGTATTCAGTCAAAATGGTAAAGCCACAAATATCGCTTATCGCTTATGTTAGTTCTAGGCGACCATTTCTTAACTATGAGAGATAAGGTTTCCCTTGCGCCTTAGAAAATCATCTACTTAAAAAATGTCCACTTCGAGCGCCGACTATACATTACAATCGAGTGACAGTGAGTTGATTAATGATTAAAACTTGTGATGGTTCACCTTTACACGTTCCCGATCCTTGCCACCTCATAATGGAGTGTTAAATCAATCAAGGTCCATCAAACTTCGCAAAGCGTACTCAACCGTCGTAATTGGTTAGTACCCTCTTGCATGAAGTCGTGCCACTTTGTAAGTTTGTAAGTGGTTGAAGTTTTAGTTTACTCTTTTGGTTTTTAGGCTTTTTGTTATTAGTTCTTTACTTCTGTACTGATGTACTGTGAAAAGTTAAAACTGATCATCATGCTTTCAAAAAATAATAATTGGAACTTTTGAAGGAAAATAATTATGATACGGGGAGGACTGTGGAAAGATGTGTTAGGAGTAACCTTGGTCATGCTAGGGTGGAAGATACTGAGCATAACACATAAGACATCTCAACTCATGGTTTTAGTAGTTTAATGTTTGTTGTAGGTTAAAACTGATCATTTTCAATTGTAGAACCTACAAATTAGCAGCAGTATAATATAGGTATTCCCAGTGTGGTTTAGTACTGCACCTCAGGGCATTGGGAACATTCAAGGAGGTACTATCTAAAAACATGGAAAGTGAAAGGAATTAGATTACAAATGATGTGTTAAGTCTATATATCATATATATTTCAATTACTTTTTATGGGCTGTACACTTTTGATTTCGGAATTAAATCCTTTACAGTCTTTCATTTGCACCCCATTGATTATAAGCTCAAGCTGTAAATATTACTACTACTGTTTTATTTTAATGTCAAGGGGCAAAGGATGTGTCATAGGACCAAAGGGGCATATAGCATTAAACATTTGAGAACCACTGATGCAAACCTTAATATGTGACAAACATGTTTTTCATAAAAATGTGCATTCATGGAAAGAACCAAATCATTTAGGTAGTTGGGGCTGTGGAGGTGTGTCATCTTAATAACTTCCAGTAGAAGTAGATTCTCTTAACCATTCTTTGTTAACTTTGTACAAATCTAAATTTCTTTCTTCCTTTGTAGATGTCATCACATTACTTAAAGAGCAAAGGTATGACTCAGTTTACTGAGGATTACTTGTTGTGGCATTACTTTGGGAAAGTTGATGAAACAACCAGTGTTGACTTGATCACTATGGTAAAAGACCATTTTCATAGGATTAAGCACCCTCGGAATCTTGCTATGTTTATTGAATCCTACATCAAGAGACCTAACATCAAGCTTGTTCGGCCAAACAATCCTGCTGCAACAGACACACCTGATACCTTGAAACCCAGTGTATTGCTCTTTTGTGGTGCAAAGTCACCACATGAAGATGCAACTGTAACACTAAATTCAAAATTGGACCCCAAAAATTCAACATGGATGAAAGTATCCGATGCCAGTGGCATGGTTTTGGAGGAGCAGCCAACAGTTGTTACTAATGCATTTGTGCTCTTTATGCAAGGTTTGGGATATGGTAAGTATATACCTTATGAAGTTGAATATAATTAAACTATTAATTAAATTATATGTCTGTATGTATGTATGTATGTATGTATGTATGTATGTATGTATGTATGTATGTATGTATGTATGTATGTATGTCCATAAGTGTGTATATGTATGTAATTGACAAAATAGACAGTTTTTATTAGGTTCTAATGTTGTCATTTTCAAATTTAGTGTATATTTTGAAATAAACAAATATACAATGATATCCTTTACTACAGTTTCGTGATATATCCTATCGCCAGACAAATTAAAACATTTTATGATTAAAAAGATGAAATATCTTTACAAAATACCTGCTTTTTCAATTAAAAGCTTCACTATATCGGTGTATCCTCTTCTTGCACTATTATGAAGTGGTGTCATTTCGTATGTGTTTCCAATATTTGCATCAGCTCCCTGTTCTAGCAAGTATTGTACTTGTTCCAAGTTTCCACTGCTGATAATAGATAAAAATACATCATTTATCATTAGATCTTTAATTGACGTTAAAATTCTGTGTGGGGTGGGGTGTGGAGATACGGTAGTCTTGCCTCTTCTATCATAATATAGTTACGACTACATTTAAAGTTACCTATGTATACGTGATAGGCATTTCTTTCACAAACAAATTTATCATTATAGTTTGCAACGGAGTCATCTTCTGAGCGATTACCAAGTTGCTACATATTCTAGTAAAACAGAGCTAAACCTTCGTAACACTTGATATGGCCTTTAAAAGATTTCATAATTTTTATTTCAATCTTCAATTTACAGTTAACATCAAAACGTCAGGAGTAAAGATAGAAAGATCTAAAGGGATTTAAGCTACTGAGCCTCATACTGGCCCGCTTATCAAGGCACGTAAACGTATTTTGCGCATTATACCTATGTTCACCTCAATACTATTTAAAGGAAATTGTTACATAGTACACATAGACAATATGAGAAGGGAATAAATGACTTACTCAGCGGCTACGTGAAGAGGCGTGTTACCATCTAGGAATCTGGAAAGCACGTATTGCTGTACTTTATTTTTTTCTTTGTCATCTTCTGTTGCCTTGTCATCTGTTGTTGAACTCCGATGATCAAAATCATTATCTAACTTACTTTCATGGCTATTGGATGAATCTGTAGGTTGTTCGTGTAGATTGATCACCTCTTCGTTATTCATATTTGAAATATTATTCTAGGAAGCAAAAAATGTTCAAAATTTTCAACAGGAAAACAAGACATACATAACACCTACAATCCAAAGAATACAGGTGAGCTTTAAAGGAGATATTGGAAACTATTCTTCATCAACAAGAGTTGATAAAACTAGAAGGCAACTATTTTCACTATAGCGTTATAAATTGACAGGCGTCAATATAAAAGGATGAATAAAAAGTGTGAAAATAAATTGTTGTCGGGGCGAAAAGTGACGAATTGAGCGAAATAGACTACAAATGAGCGTCTGCAATGAGTAATGGTAAAAAATGGTCACTGTCAACACGAAATTCATAGCATTAGGGAAGTGTGGCTGATTATTGCATTGAAACGTGCTCCATGCGACTTGACCAAGGAAGAACTGCCATCCGGCCCGTCATCAATCCAAAGCCCATTAAGTTAGAAAGTATCATCTATTCAAGACTTACATTTCAAATCCTCTCTTCTCGAAGATATGCTATTCGGTGACACAAGAAACACCTCAAAAACTACATGTTTATATAAATTAAATTAAGTCTAGAAGAGTCATCGTTGCGCACTCCCTTGGGTGACAAGAACCAAGTACTAGACTTTATTAACTTTGTGAGGACCTGCAGCTGAATGTTCATCATGAGTGTCTCAGAGGGATAGCCGGTAAATGATGATGTGACCGCATTCGAAACGCTGGTTTGATAAAGGTGTTAAATGTTGAAACTGACATATTACAACTAGTAAAAAAAGACTAATGAAATGGCGTGGTCATGTTATCAGAAGAAACGATGAAAGCTATGTCCTAAATACTGACAAGAACGACTTTGCAAAGAAAGAGTCTAAGGGACAACGACCTAAGAGATGGAGTGATCTAATCAGAGAAGATGTGGGTCTCCCATTCCAGAGTGCGGAACGAACAGCAAATGGACCGAGCAAAATAGAGAACTCTTGTTCACTCGAAGTGTGCAAGGATCCCATTTGGATAAAGCACAAAAGTCAAAGTCAAATCAAAGAGAACCTGAGCTTTACATCCTTATAACTTACTAGTTGATCTAGACTGAGGAGATCAGGTGCAAAATGTTGACTCGGTCCTAACCGAAAAAAGAGTATAGGCTACCGAAGAACATTTCACCTTGGGAGCTAGCCATTGACCTTGAGAGCTAGCTATTGACCATGGCAGCTTTTGACCATGGCAGCTAGCCATTAACCTTGGGAGCTATCTATTCACCTTGGAAGCTGCCTATTGCCCCTGGGAGCTAATTATTGACCTTGGGAGCCAGCCATTGACCTTGGGAGCCAGCCATTGACCTTGGGAGTCAGCCATTGACCTTTAGAGCTAGCCATTGACCTTGAGAGCTAGCTATTGATCATGACAGCTATTGACCATGGCAGCTAGCCATTGATCTTGGGAGCTAGCCATTGACCTTGAGAGCTAGTCATTGACCATGGCAGCTATTGACCTTGGGAGCTATCTATTGACCTTGGAAGCTGCCTATTGACTTTGGGAGCTAGCCATTAACCTTGGGAGCTAGCTATTGACCTTGAGAGCTAGCTATTGACCATGACAGCTATTGACCATGGCAGCTATTGGCCATGGCAGCTAGCCATTGACCTTGGGAGCTATCTATTGAGGTTGTTGAGCTAATTATTGACCTTGGGAGCAAGAACTATAACCAGTTTAATTCTGCCTCCTTTTTACTGAAGAAACACTGATACCAGTGATGCTATTTTGTGGCATAAATACATGATTTTTTATCATGCGTATAACTCCGCTTCTCACTCGCAGCCAACAATGTATAAAATAGAGCTACCATATTTAATCAGGGCGGTGCTTATGACCCTCTAATGTATCTCCATTCTGCCGCTAGTCCCAAAACAATGTTTCAAAAGGACAAAGGGAAAATTAATACGATTGTAACGCAACAGAAAACCCAACGCCGGTGGGAATAATACTGTAAGAGTTCTGTCCTATTTAAGCCACTATACGATTTTAAAAAGCCTACCAAAAATACGGCTAACGGAGCACACAACGTCTGAAAATTTTATTGCGTAGTACTTAACTTCCTCTAATGTCTGTAATGAGGGATCTCAAAACGAATTAAGAACAGGCGCATGCGTCAGAACTTTCACTGTTATTCCCATTGAAAACAAGGTGAGACGTTAAGGCCAAAAGTACAAAGAAACAGCTAAAGAGAATGTGTTTGTGGTTGCTCTATGCAATGAAATCTTCTTGCTACATTGCATCACTTCCAACCAATTAGATGTTCGTTGACATAGATTTCTGGCCCAAATTTATACATACGAGGTAGATTGTCTTGTTAATTGCTTTCTTTGTTGAAACACAGAAATGCAACTTGTCAACGTCAGGAATCCCCGAGGGTAGCAACAAGAGACGTAATTATAGTTGGCTTTAAAAGCGAGATCTTCTTCTTTTCTCAAGGCGCCACATTTTTCAAGGCGTACGAGGTATACTGTCTTTTTAGTTATTTTCCTTATGGTAACACAGAAATGCAACGTGTCAATATATGGAAAGGCCTTAGCGCAGCAACACGGGGCGTATTTGTAGTAGGGTAATATAATGAGATCTTCTTTTTTTCTGAAGGCGTCACAAGTTTCCAGATGAATGAAAGAGGAAATTGCATTCGGCTTTAAATGGACTCATACGAGGTAGAACGTCTCATTAAGAGTTACATTTTGTGAGGACAAAAGAATGCAACTTAAAAGCCTCTTCATAAGTCGGAAAGTAGCTACAAAACACTGTTATTTGTTTGCTTATGTACCCCTATATTTTGTGTTTGCAGTGCGTCATCTGTCCTACGATTTGATTTTATTTTACGATTTTATTTATTTTACGATTTGTTCCTTTTACGATTTTACGGTTTATTTTAGGATTTTTGAAACTGAGCTCAGGTTTGATAGACTTCAACAAGGTAGAACATGTAAGTAAACGTTTTACTTCAACTGAAAATGCTTGGGGAAGAGCCGTTGAGAAATTCCTTAAGAGGTGTTGCTCATTGCTCGTTGTATCGAATTTTTTTTGTCAATTTGTTAGCGGATATGAGAAATTGAGCATCAAATTCGGGTTCGATTGGACTCGGACGTCATTTGTAAGAATACAGCACTCGCAACTTCAGGATCTCAAAAAGACTCTTCTCGGGAGATGTTGTTCACCCGCTGCATGTAATGAGACATGATTTACTTGTGATGTGTCACTCTTTCCCATATATGTCAAACCATTACCTACTTCGTGCATTAACCCATGCCAGGAGGAGGAAGTGGCTATTGCTCAACTGAAAAGACATAGTCACGCTTTTGCCTCAGAAATAAAAAATGCGTTCCTTTCGGCGACGTGACTCGATTATATTGCTTGTGGTATATAAATCAGTTGTATGCCTGGTTCTGGCAACCACTCTCTTTTTAAGGAAGGCAGGCAGAAGGAAACATCGGCATGAAACTCGAGGCGTTTTCGGCTACCTGCAATCATGCTATTCATGCCTCACACCGGGGAACTAAATACAGCAGCAGCGCTAACCAAATCAGCTGGATTCCGCATTACCTGCATGCAATCTGATCACGCACGTGGTATCACTATTGATGCCTTCATCTACAAGCTATATGTTGTCGAACCGATTCTGTACAAAAACAATACACCCACCAGAAGTACATGCATTTGACTTTTAGAAAAAAAGGTTCACTTAAGACCCGGTACTAAGATTTTCCAAGCGAAGGCCACAATCAGAGGACTAAAGACGTTCCCTTGTCCTTTCTAAGCAAATTTTCATGGGTTTAAAATCTGCTGTACAATTTCTCCATGAGGATTCTTCAATAGGTAAAGCGTGCAATGTCAACACAACATGGAAGGCCGTACAAAAGTCAACAAAAAAATCATGTCATAAACACATCAGATAGACCAGCTGTTGAAATGACAACATGCAGCTTCTAAATCGATTTCAAAATAGATTTTTCATACCTTTTCCCAACGTTTGACAGTGCCGAAAGTCTTTAAAGTTCCCCTTGTACTGACTAAATTAAAATTTATAAAGCACTTCTTTTAGAAAACACGTGTATGCCAGGGCTTCAGACGCGAGGGGAGCCGGGGTGGCTCCTCTACCTTTTTTACAACAAGTACTTTTTGGTTTATAAACTTATTCTGAATGGAAATGCTTTTAGAATGTGATTAGGTAGCCAATCGTGCTTGTTATTGCCATTTTCTTCCACAATGGTTTCTTGCGCATATTACAATGCTCTTTCTAGCTATGTAAAGAATGATTAACTTACCATTTGATCAAACAGTTAAAGTAAGTACGGCAGGAAGTAATACTAAGCATTAATTAAGTTAACAAATGTTTAGATCAGCGCCTCCAAAACCTTCCTGTTCTGTACCTCTGGACGTTTAGGCTATCTCTTTCAACCCCTTAGCCAGCCACGCCTAGGGGGAAGGGGGTGGTAAAGAACTATCAAGGGGAGGGGATTACTTGGTTGATAAAAATTCAAAATTAACTAGTTATTATTGATAGCATATGATAATGTAAGAGATCATCGTTATTCAAAGATTTGTTTACACTACCCAAGATTATTAAGGCCGATAAAAAACATTAAATCACAGAAAGTTTGTCAATATGTTTACACATAAGGCCAGAGTTTTGTCAGTCCCTAAGGACAACTAGAAGTGAAGTGGTGACTGGCACGCAAGCAGGAAGAAATTCAGTACTCCAGTTTATGAACAAATACAAAATAAGAAGTGAAAAGGAGTTAAGAAAGTTAACATCAGATCGGAAGATATGACGAATCATGACAGCTAACGTCTGTCAGGACATAGCACCCTGAAGAAGAAGAAGAGGAAGAAGAAGAAGAAATAGAAGAAACAGACGACGACGAAGAAGAAGATATGGATGTTGCCCCACCTACCCTAGGGAACGAATCTCCCTTTCAATACTGCCTTAAGCCAGTAAATTACGAAAATCAATAGTTTCTTCACATATTATAGCTGCATTTCAAGTCGAATGGATTCGAAAACCTGATCCAATGAAAAAGTGTTTTTCGATTGGATTTTACTCAGAATTATGATCTTGCAAACTTCGTAAGGTTAACTAACACGAACTGTTTTGTGACCTACTGAGAAACAAAGACATTTTTCTCCATATTCTGTGTCACAGGCGATTTGGGACTTCACTTTCTATCGTAATTATATTTTATGTGTGATAATTTCATCACATCGTCCAATTACCGTGACCTTCCTTTCCCATTCAATTGTTTCTTATGTTTGATGCCCCTTCCGTGGTTTGCGGTTCTCGATACGATTACGAGGCACTATTGTTCTCCTGCACGATCCATGCTTCACATGAGAATTTAGCGCGCAAGTTAAATTAGTTTTGGCGCATCGTTGATCATGATGGTTGACAAGGAAAATCGAAAGGAGTTCATCAGGTTAAGTCCATCGCTGAAAACAAGGATGAAGACAATTCCGAACAAAATCGCGTTCAAGATCTTTTCACCAGATGGTGAGCGTGTTGGAAACTTACCCAGTAGTACTCATCTCGGCGTGAAACATAACTATGGGAAGAATGAAACGTCGAGCCTCGATAAACAAGGACATGGTGTACTCAAAGCAAAACGGAGGACATTGGCAACCTTGCAGCCTTCAGCTAACTCGAAAGGAAAAGTCGTTGGTGTTACACGTCAAGAGGACGAGCTATCGACGAAAAAGAAGACTGCAGATACAAAACCTGTGATTGAACTATCAGAATCAACGGACACGACCGAGATGGCGCGCTTAGCAGAACCGAAGAAGTCTGACGATACACGAGAAACTAGACAAAAATCGAATTCTCCAGACTCGATAGTCCTTGCCGATGATGAACACAGTACAGATTCTGAAAGTTGTTTCGATGATGACAGTACCTTAGTTCAAGATGCTCTTAAACTTGTGAACTATAATCCTCCAGCCGAGAAATATTGGAAAGACTTGGCAGAACAGCGGCGCCTAGCCCTAGAGGAGGCATTGATTGAAAATGAACAACTTTATGATGAAGTAGACGATCTGAAACAAAATGTTGCAGATTTAGAACAAGCTCTAAGTGAAGTGCAGGAGGAGATTACAGAAAACACAGGTTCTAACCTAAGAGGAGGAAGGTGATCTAGTAATGGAAGCATTTTGCAGAAATTACTTTTGGCGATTGGCTATACTTTAGTTTAGGTTTTGAGTAGGGGCAGGGTTTCGATTAAGGTTGCCGTGAGGACTGATCATAGTTCTATGGAAATTGGCATATGTTCGTTTGCAAGTTGATACCTAGCTTTTAAAATTTGGAATGTGCCGGTCCCAAAATTACAAAATTGGGAGTAAAAACAAAATTTGTTTGTCTGCAAAAATCATTTGTCAACTGTTTGACATTTTTCGGAAAAATCTCTAATAAATTATTCTGGCGACTATTTACTGAAATCGATATAAGAAGAAGTAATTCGTAGTAGAAATGTTTCCCAGCAAAACGATTTTCCACATTATTGCAAAGTTTCAAGTAAGTACACAAGAAAGCAGAACAAACCTTTGCTAAAGCTGCGTCGACCAGACAAAATGTCCCCGAACGTCCAATACCCGCGCTAGTGAAAACAAGGCATATCAAAATGCCGTTAAAATATGAATATCAAACACGTGTTATAACTACAAATTACCAAAAAAGCAAGGTTATAATTTAGTTGATGCCAAAAACACAAGACTTGTTCCACACATTTCGATAATGCAAATCATTGGCCTGTGTTGCATATGATTCATCTGATGCTAAATGGCAAAAACTTTTTGTCGTTAACTGATACAATGTAATTGTCACTACACAAAAAGAGTCTTTCTGCACAATAGTGACCGAAAAGATAATAATGCCGGGTGATATCTTGCAATGATTTCCTCAATTCAAACGTTTCTCAGCTAGTTCCCATCCTAATTATTTCAAATACATGTGAAATTAGGCGCAACCTTATTTATCCAGCAAAACTTTTTAGAATAGTTGAAATCTTAAGCACACCTAATCTGCTGATCCTTAAGCCAAGTAATGCACTTGTCCCGATTACTTCTACGTGATCAACTATTTATAATGACACTACTTCAAGGAAATGACCCTTCAACAGATTCTAGGATTTAAAAAGACACATTTCTGCAAAACCCATGACGTTCTCCAGGGCTTTAACTGAAGTTGTACCACATACCCCGTCCCCGCCATAAACCTGGTCATACCATGTCTAGTTCTAACTGACGTTAACAATGTGCAAATGGAAATGATGGAATAAAGTTGTTGAAACGACTCAAAATCGCAAAATTGAACGAAATGAACTCCAACTTAATAACACTTGAAGTAGATACCTGCAGTGAATGACCGGTGGTCCCCCGTCATTGCTCATAGCACCTGAGTCTCGAACATCTTGTAAAAATTCAAGAAAAGAATTCGGGCTGGCCGGGACACCAAAGTCAGGCCACAGCATGTAGTGAAACTGCTTCACGGTCCGTGTATCCCCTGTCTAAAAATCCTTCAACACCAAACCACGAAACAGGGAAAACCGCAAGTCGGATCGGTGGCGCTGCCGGCAGTCATGCGAGCTGCGGGTCAAGGTAAGAAACAAAATTTGAATATGGACAATTTCAGATGGTAGAGTTAACGTTTCCTGATGTAAGAGACACTGGTTTAAAAAGGGGAGATCTTGAGAAGGCTGCGATGGACCGTAACTACTGGAGAAGAGTTGTACACGTTGTTTTTTTATAAGCAACTGAGTTGCTGAGGTGTGAGACCTCGATTGGTCCAAAACCTAAGCAACAAGCTAAGTAACTCGTGGCCTCAAATTCAGGACGGACAATTTTTAAAACGCCTGAAAAACAAATCAAGAAACGTTTTTCTTTAAGAATTGATTACAAACGGTTCATATATAACAAATATCACACTGTTGATAATGTGTCATGCAAAGAGATCAAAGATCCAACCATCATTTGGTATTTCATCATTTACAACACAACGAAATTCGACGATAACCTGTAGTGATACCTAAGCAACTACTTAAGTAACTCCAGGCCTGATTTTGGAAAATTGCTAAGCAACTCGAGGCCTGACACCGAAAATGTAGTTGCTTATAATAAGAAAAACAGTTTAAAAGACATATCGACAGTAGTCACAAGATGATGATGATGATGATCATGTGTTTAGCCCTTGTCTTTTTGCGAGCTATGCATCAATAATGTTTGTTTCCTGGTCAAAGGTGTGTCCTTTTGAATTGGGAATGGGAAAACAACCAAATTGTAGATAGAGAGATCCACACAACCGCCAGAAAAAATCAAAAAAACTATTCAATCCTTAGAGAACTAACTTGCTCGTATAGTTATCCCACGGATACAGAGCTCAAAAGAGTGTTCATTATTGTATCCGCCGCGAACTTGACGTTGTAATAAAACCCGAGCACTCCGGATCATGCAAGAATTACTACAACGTATAGGAAAGGCCGGTCCAATATACAAATACCCCAAAATGCAAATACTGGACAGCTTTGATCTTGCGTTTGTTATTATATATCCACCATTTTGAATCAATCTCCATGACAACGCATTAGCAGCGTCGTAATATTCTACACCAGATTAAATCGAACGCGTGTTCACCGATTGAATATTGTGTCAATAAGTGAGACACCGAACTTGGATTTAGTAGCACTAGGATTTCTAGTATGTTATAGGGGCCTCGCTTTGTAAACCGAGAATTCATAGTTTGCAATCACATGGAATTAGGTAAGCTGAATTGGAAGTGCCACAGTTCAGTAGATATTTGACTTGTCATTTTTGGCTTTGGTAAGGCATTGGTGGCCATTAGTGAAGTTGAGGGTTGAGACTGTCATATTACATCATCATCATCATCATCATCATCATCATCATCATCATCATCATCATCATCATCATCATCATCATCATCATCATATTTGGAGAAAAGGAGCCCAGAGTAAATAAAAGTCGTGCGAGATGACAATTCTGATTGACAATGAAGGGATTCTACTCAAGAACAAAATCGTGACCTTTTACGTAAGTAATATTCACGTATACTGCTTTGAACCCAGAGGAAAAGTTTGCTCGAGAAACTATGGCTTGTTAAGCATATGAGGAAACTACTTTCCAGTGTTGTATCCACTACATGCGCTTTATACAAACAAGATGATTGCTTTTCTTAGTATATCTCTTCCAATAAAGGTGTAAGGTATTTTCCAGGAATTACTTGCTCAGCTGCTAAGAATAGAACCACTTAACGCACGCACTAGCACCTTCGTATCATTCTTTTTTATACTTTTAGACCCTGTTTACACGGGTACGGATCCAAACTGGTACGGATCCAAACTGGTACGGATTCAAATCGATCCCGTATAAACACCCTAGAAAGGGAATCAGGGGCCAGATGTATAACACGTTCTACCCCTCAGTCTACCCCTAGGTCGATCTACGTAGACAAGGTAGCATGGGGTACGTCTTATGTATAATGGATTTTGATAGCTTGGTCTACCATAGATCGATCTACCTGAATTGGGAAAATCCGTGTTTTTACCTAGACTGACCAGTATCAGTCTACCTAGACCTAGACCGATCACAAATTCTCAGAAAAGAAAAGGAAACTATCTAATGATCTTTCAATTCCTTTTAGTGAAAAGTAATAACTATCATCAGCATGGCTGGTACAAATTCATTTTCAGACAAACTTAGCTTTCTCGTTTGTTTGTTAAAACAAGATCCACTTTACAGAGGCCCTGGTTAAATTAAGAAAAGGACATAATGATATATACGAAATAAATCGTAAACAAATCGATTCTATTCTATGTACACCGTCTTTAGTATTTCATATCCGTTAGTTAGCTCTCACAATTAGATGATTTTACGTCATCCATCTGGGCTCCTTATTAGAAAATGTTCGATAAATATTTGACAAAATAACCTTCGATAAAGATAGGTGTTACTCAGTATAAATGGAAGGTAGCCATATGCGTAAGTATCTTTGACAATGACGCAGTTTACATCCATTTCGTCACAAAGAAAAACTCTGGTTTATTTTTTATCAGATAATTACCCGCTTTTTAGATCTTTGATAATCTCATGGCAGCCCAAAGGAATTTTTTTCGCGGCGGGGGGAGGGGTAGCTACGCAATGTTAATAAATCACTTGCCACAGAAACTCATGATTTCAGTGCAATCAATAGGATATTTTAGAAATCTAAATTAAAACAATAAAATAGTTGCCTACTTTACAAAAGATTTCTTTGGTGTAATTTATCCCTTGACAAACCTTTTCCGGCAAGAATGCTTCATTTCTTCTTGTCTCTACTGTTTAAATCAAAAGCTTTCTCACAGAAGGGAGTTTGTAAGCATTTGCGAAATTCTACAGATCCCCAGACCCGCTGTGAGATCTACATAGGGCCTGATCTTACACGACTCCAGCTACAGACTCAAGCAGAAAGAAGGAATCTCAAAAGAATTGAAAATGCCATCCATGAGCGAGTAGCAACAGATCAAACACAACAATAGCAACAAAGAACCATAGACAAAACAGTGAATAATATGTTACTTGACTACTACCGCCTGACACCCCCACCATCAACTCTACAAATAATAACTATGAAAAGGCCAGGAATCCGCAACCCACCGTTATCTGAGCTGTCGCCTTCTTGGTGCCAATTCTACAGAAACATACCTCCACCATATAATCTGTCAAATGGGGAGCAAGACCAACAAAGCTCCAGCCCAGCGTTCTGCAACTTGAGGAGCCCATCTGACAATCACCACGACAACCTGCAAAAAGGGAGGAAAACAGGTAAATCCCAAACCAAATCGACTCTGTCAAATAACCTTCTACCCGGAAAGGGACTCCCCTGTCCACAGCAAATCAAAACAAATCCAAAATGCATCATCACCACCTCCACCTCAATAAATACTCAAGGTCTAAGTCTAGAGACTCCTGATTCTTCTTCCTGCAATCTGGAAAGAGGGAAAAAGAAAACAGTTTTTAATACGAAGCCAACCCAAACTTACCGCTTTCCAACAATAGCCCTGTCGAATGTTCGCTCTCTCAACAACAAGACAGAAGATATGGAAGTTTTCTTAAGGAAACGCGACATTGACGTCATGTGTATGACAGAAACATGGATTTCGTCTTCGGCTTTGGCCATTATCGACGGGTACTCCTGTTACATTTCCCCACGCTGCAGCGCATCAGGTGAGCCTATGACGCACGGTGGCGGTGTCGGTTTCTACTGCAAAGAAAACATGCCTCACAGGATCCTGGATGTCTCAGTGCCAAAGACCCATGACATCGAAGTTTCATGGCTTTGGGCACGACCAAAAGGCCTACCTCGTCAAGTGTCGTCACTGATATATGCCACAGTATATTTCCCTCCAAGAGGACCATACCGGCGACAACTAGTGGAATATCTCCAACAAAGTTGCGACCTCATCAGAACTAAATACCCATATGCTGGAATCTTTCTTTGCGGGGACTTCAACGACCTGAAGCCGAACTGGATCGAGAGCTCTACAGCCCTTCGTCAAATAGTTAATGTAAAAACAAGAGGAGAAAACACCCTCGATTTGATCTTCACTACACTTGGTGATTTCTACTTAGATCCCTCGGCGGAAGCACCACTCTCAACCAGCGACCACGCAACTGTTCTATTGCGACCAAAGTCAACAGTGGAACCTAGTAAACCAACCCAGTTCACTTACCGTCCGCTCACAGAGGAAGGCATAATTGGCTACAGAGAATGGCTCAACTCGGTATGCTGGTTCCGCCTTTTCAAAGACGAGCCGCAGAGTTTATGCCCTCATCACATCATAGGCAGCGTCCTAGCACTGACTAAGCAAGGAGTTATATGCCTACAATGCATTATTTGTTTTCAATGCCACATTGTATAGAAGAGGCAGTCATAATCGAAACTCCTAGTAGAAGAACAAATTTTTTACACACCCCCTCCCCCAAAAAACATTGAACAAAAGTGGCCAAAAAAATTTCTTTACCGGCCATGAGGTATGGAAGGTGTGGTTTTAGGAACTTGAGATTGCTCATCCGATTGAAAACTGAAAGTTCCAGTATTATTTTTAAGGGCCGAAAGTAATTGGAGAGCAGCCGACCTCTTAAGTGCCCATTTCTGCCACCCAATCTTTCAGTAGTCCGCGTAACATGGGGTCAAATCTTGAGATATCGTTTTGCCCTTAATTTTGTAAACTACCGATTTTCCTCACAAAAATTATAATATGAAAGACGGCAAATTTAGTTCTTGGTTGGTCGATCAGCTAAGACCCCTTAGGGATCGTTCTCTAGGCCAAAAATCCTTTCATTTCCTAAATGTACAATCTGAAAACGACACGCACATCTCAGTTAATCAAAGACATTACGGAACCCGAGATTTTAGATTTTTTGTAATATCTCAGGAGGGGTTTAGGGGATCGAGCTGAAACTTCCAAAAATTGAGAGGGTTTGGGGATGGAAATCAAGTGGATCCCAAATATTGAATTAAGGTAAAGCAGAGAGGCAAATCAAAAGATAATATGTGAATCAAGGTCATTGTAATAGATTATCTACAATGTCATGGAAATGACTTGGGGGATGAAGTTGGAACTTTCCAGTTAAAAATACTTTTTCCCAATCCACCTAAATGTTTTTGCACTATAAACCTCGATGAGACCTATAATCTACTCACAGATAAATACCGAGAAAAACTAAAGACACTATGAGCTGCCAGGTGATCAAAATAGTGTATCTGTAATAGTCTGGAAAACGGCATTGAGGATTAATTTGGAAATTCCAGGAAGTAATAGGGGGGCAGGTGGATCTCAAATCTTGACTAAGTGAAAGGAAGCAAGAACTCAATGATTTTATTTCAAATCTGTTTTAATAGTTTTGGAGCTATGAGCCCCTGATGAACCCTGTGTTGCCAGATTGGCTTGTTTCAAGCCGCGGTGGCTTATTTCTCTGGGCTGGGGCGGACGTTTTTTCTTGCGGCGTTCTTGGGGCGGTAAACTGGGCTTATTGTTCTTTAATTTGGCTTGTTTTGGGCTTTTTCTACTCAAAAGAATAATATTTTCTTTTTTTAAGAATTTTTTTTTCAAGTTCATTCCTTTACAAAACTTTCGAGGAAAGAAAGCGAACGGATTTAAGGAAAAGTTTAACTAAACCCTACGATTCACTAAAAAAGAGGAAGAAAATAAGTAAATTGAGTCACAAAGAACTATTCAGTTTGCATTGGAAATGATGTCTGAAGGTGATGGGGCAAATTTCGAGAATTTAAAAGATACCATTAATCAAAACTTAAACGAACTTGACTCTTTAGTAGGAGAACTACTCAACTTCGCCCGCCTTCAACACAAAGGAAATATAAACATATCTGATAAAATATTGCTGCTTCAAGTTTGTGAAGATGCGATTAAAAAAGTGCAAGCCGAATATCATGAGATCAAGTTCTCAATAGAGCCGGAACAAAATGTTGAATGCTTAGGAAGTTACGCCTTAATTGAAAGAGCGATTGTAAATGTATTGAGAAACGCTGGTAGGTATGCGAAACAGGATTGCAGGATCGATTTTCGAGTAATTAATAATTTTGTCGAAATCAGCATTGAAGATGATGGCCATGGAATTCCTCCTGGTAAACGAGAGCGAATTTTCGAGCCTTTCACGAGACTTGATCCCAGTCGTTCGAGAGATTCGGGAGGCAGTGGACTAGGTCTCGCTATTGTGAAGTCCATAATGGACCTCCACAATGGCGAAGTCGATGTTACTGAAAGTGCTTTGGGTGGAGCAAAGTTTACCTTAAGGCTCCCAATTAGTACCGATAAAACTGACTAATTAGCTACTAATTGTAACAGTGAAGTTTGTATCGTTTTTTGCAAACTTCATTTCATAATTTTTACAGTTTGCTGGGCAAAGGTCATACACGGAAGTATTTTTTCAGACCTCATTTCAGAATTAAGACACATCAGATGGTCATTTTACAAGTCACCTGTAATCAGCCATTATTTGAGCAAACGATATCGATAAAATAAAAGAGAATGAATGCAATTAAAGTTGATTGGAAAATGCTTATAGGCCGTTTTTAATTGGTAATTGAAAACAAGTTTTTGAAAATAGCCAAAATATGCCAACAATCCATGTGGCACATACGAGAAGTTTTTTCTCCTATTATTTTTCTCTTTCATTTTTCTACTATTTTATTTACTGACAAGCATGGGACAGAGTAAAATCAGGCTGGAATCATAAAGACAAAGCTGTTTCCTAAAAGATCACTTAACATTTTCCCTCGTGCTAGCACCAGGGAAAATGTCATAAAAAAGAAAAAAAATGAACGTCTTAATAAGATTAAGACTTGGGTAATTTCGAAGCACACAATACCTTTTAATGACGATAAATAAAAGTTTGAATAGGGATAAATCCTTTTATTGGACAGTGACAATAACAATCACAAAATATGCTGGATATCTAATGATTAATATCAGACTGGAACCATAATGACAAAACTGTTTCCTTAAAGATCACTTGACGTATTTCCTGGTGCTAGCACCATGGAAAATGTCATAAAAACGAAAAAAATTGAACATCTTAATAAAATTAAGGCTTGGGTAATTTCGAAGAACGCACTACTTTTCAATGACGATAAATAAAAGTTTGAAGCTTTATACTTACGGAATATCTAATGCAAAATAAATGAAGTTAATTTTGAGTACAAAGTTCCGTGACAAAATCATTTATTTACAATATATTAAGCTTCTAATATCATATTAAATCCCAATTATTACACTAAAATGGTAAAAGACAAATAGATACAAAAAAATCCGTTTCATGGCACTTCGCAATTTGACTGAAAAGCTAACAATCCCAGATATATATTTCGTGGTTTTATCTTATATTGTAATGGATTTATTTTTCAACTGACGTTGTCACGCTCTTTAAACTTGCGGGATATTTAATATTCAATAAATGAAGTCAATTTTTGAGTTCAATGTTTTGTGGTAAAACCAGAGACGAAGCATGAAAATACTCTAACGTGATCGTCAACAAAAAAAATCTAAAGGTTAAAATGTCACTGGTAATTATAAGTAGTAGCAATGTCTGGTAATCATTTCCTTAGGAAAGTTTCAAGCTTAGAGAAATAGAGAGTTTACCTGTAAAAATGCTGTAACTCAAAATCTTTTCGTTCTTTTTACCGGCTGAGTATGTTTTACAAAGAACCAATCAGGTTTTATAAGGCAGAGTTATTTGTCTCCAGAACTTTTTTCGTCTTAGAAGACTGCTTAACGCTCAGTATTAGTTAACTCAAAGCACTGGTTGACTGGTTTTACAAGGCTGGGCTATTTTCCTCTCCAGAACTAAGCAATAATGTGATAGCCTTACGAAAATACGTCATAATTGCAAACCAAAGGAAATCAAGCCTACTTTTTAACATGAAAGTAGTAAGGTAATGTATAGCTTCTACGAGGTATCGGGTCAAGGACCAACAATTCTTGTTGGAAAGCGAAATGTTTCGAAAAAATAGGTTTCTACGCGAATTCAAGAAAAATTTTGCTTCTTGACAAATTTTTTTTTCAATTTTACAAAAAGTAATCTGTAGCCAAGCTGGCCGAGTGGATAGCACACTGGCATTGCAATCCTAAGTCTTTCAGGATTTAGTTCTAATTCTAGTGTTTCCAGGACCCAAGTCCTGGGCTTGGGGTGGGGGTAAGTGGTATGACTCTGCAAGCTCAGCCACCTGAAGTCTGGTGGCAAAGAACCTTTGAGACCTGAGTCTCGATACCGTTGGGTCCACTTCACCACAAGTTACAACAGTAATCTGCTGGTAAAAGTGCCTTACCTGTAAATCCTGGTAGACATTCACAAGTGAAGTCTGAGACTCCAAGGGATTTGCAAGCTGAGTTAACAGGACAGGTGATGTTTTCACAAGCGTTGAGTTCTATCTCACACCGCGGCCCATCATAGCCTGGCAAACACTGACATGTATAATGCGTATTATGGTTTCTGCACAAACCTCCATTTAAGCATGGTTGAGATTCACAGACTTTTTCTACCCACTGGAAGAAGAAAAATTTATTTTGTAAAATGACGTCATTCACCAATGTGGTGTTCGGGCGATTAAGGTATTTCTAAAGATAATTTTGGTCAAGCGGAAACTCTAGACAAGTATGAATCCACAATGTTCGAGCTAGCTCACTTGCGAAAAACTTTTTTTTTGTAGAAAGCCGAATATCACTCAAAACGCCAGACCTATGAGCCCAGAAACACCACTACTTATGTCTGATGTGATTATGCATTTGCATCATTGTCGGTTTTGAATTTCATTTATTAATTGCTGGTAATTTCTTGTCGTTTTAGGTTTGAATTATAACAGGACTTTATTTTTAATCGTCATAAGTGTTATTTTGACTATTTATTTTTCTTTCAGAGATTTTCCTCCCAGAAAAAGTTTTTTTTTAATTAATTTAAAAATACAAATTACCTTGGTGGCAAATGCTTTTGGCAGTACAAATAAATTACTTCTAGTTTTTCCATCATATAGATAGGCCCGTGCGCTGCTAAACCTTTGTCCATCTTTCATCGTGACCTGAGGAGTTGTAAACCCTAAAAAGAATATATAAATGAAATGCTACTAGAAACGTGTGTAATAAATCACCATAGATAAAAACACAAGAAATAAGACCTGTTTTCCTTTGTTATTTAACAATTGGAACTGACACTATTATTGTTATTTTGCATGAGAAACAATAACTTCGGAATTCAGGGATTAGCATTAGATCTCATCACGTCGTATTTGGAGAGCCGCGAAGTTTAACTTAATATCCAAGCCGTCTGTCATAGAGCGAATCACTGGATGACATTGGGGCTACTTAGAGCTCAGTATTGGGGCCACTGTTATTTTTAATATTTATATTAATGATCCACCAAATTGTCTTGTTAATTCAACATTTACAGTTCATCACTTACTTATGCCGACGAAACAGTGGCGACTGTGGAAGATTAAACCCTTTCATTCTTGATTGAGAGTTTGAAGGGTGTAACGAAATTAGCAAATCAGAAGTTTTCTCTTAATCTTAGACACTTTTCTTAGACAGAATGTATGGTCTTTGGCAAATCAAAACACTTGAATAATTGTCCAATTATGATCAACATTGCTATATTCTTTAATAGTCTAAAATCTCTCCAGGTAATAGAAAATAAAGCTATAAGAATTCTTTATACAAATGTTTATCACCCTAAATGGCTTTAATTACTTTCAGAAATAGAAGTCAGATTTGTGCTTCTAAGCATATTAAATACGAATAAAATAAAAGTTCAGTAAAGAATTGATCAAAATAATCAATAATTAATGTAAAAAAAAAAAATGAAAGGTGCGAATTTATCACTCTTGCGTTTCAAGACTCAGAGTCAAAGAAACATTTTTTTTAATTTATATATTCTTGTCACTCCCTTGTCACCTCATCTCGTTCACTTGCCTCTTCTCCTTCCGTGTTTCAGAATATAGGAATATATTTTCTTTAGAAGGCGTGAAATACTAAGGACCAGAGACCGACCATGCTTTACTCCTCCGCCCAGGACTGGCGCGACGCGCCCGCCAAACGCGTGCTGTTCTTCGGCATGTCGGGCCTTGGCAAGACCCACGTCAGCAATCTCCTGCGCGGCGCCGGGCAATGGTTCCACTACTCCGTCGACTACCGCATCGGCACCCGCTACATGGGCGAATACATCGCCGACAACGCCAAGGCGGAGGCGATGAAGGTGCCCTTCCTGCGCGAGCTTCTGCTGTCGGATTCGATCCACATCGGCTCCAACATCACCTTCGACAACCTCACCGCGGTTGCCGCCTACCTGGGCAAGCCCGGCGATACCGCCAGGGGCGGCCTGCCGATGGCCGAGTACAAGCGCCGCCAGGAGCAGTTCCGGGTCGCCGAGATCCGCGCCCTGATGGACACCGAGTATTTCATCGACCGCGCCCGCCAGCTTTATGGCTACCCGCATTTCATCTGCGACACCGGCGGCTCGATCTGCGAATGGGCCGACCCGGAAGACCCCGCCGACCCGATCCTGTCGGAGCTCGCCAAGCACACGCTGATGGTCTGGATCAAGGGCGACGACGCCCATACCGAGGAGCTGATCCGCCGCTTCGACCGCGCGCCCAAGCCGATGTCCTACCAGCCCGCCTTCCTCGACCGGGTCTGGAAGGAGTATCTCGCGCAGAACAAGATGGACGAGGCAGTGGTCGACCCCGATGCTTTCATCCGCTGGACCTACGCCCAGGCGCTGGCCCACCGGCAGCCGCGCTACCAGGCGATGGCGGAGAACTGGGGCATCACCGTCACCGCCGACCAGATCTCTGCCGTCAAGGATGAGGCCGGTTTCGTGGATTTGATCGCCTCGGCTCTTGAGGCCCGCGGCTAAGCCGCTTATCTCTCAGCTTCCGCTATATCGCACAACCTTCCGTAAATCAGGACAGTGACATGCCCATCAAGATCCCCGCAGACCTCCCCGCCTATGACGTTCTGACGAACGAAGGCGTGATGGTAATGTCGCCGGATCAGGCGGCACGCCAGGATATTCGGGCGCTGCGCATCGGGCTGTTGAACCTGATGCCCAAGAAGATTCAGACCGAGAACCAGTTCGCCCGGCTGATCGGCGCCACGCCCTTGCAGATCGAGCTGAGCCTGATCCGGATGACGGAGCATCAGACCAAGAACACCGCGGCTGAGCACATGGAGGAGTTCTACCACTCCTTCCAGGAGATCAAGCACGAGAAGTTCGACGGGCTAATCATCACTGGCGCGCCGATCGAGCATCTGGAATTTCCGGAAGTCACCTATTGGGACGAGATGCGCGAGGTGTTCGAGTGGACCCAGACCAACGTGCATTCCACCTTCGGCGTCTGCTGGGGCGGCATGGCGATGATCAACCATTTCCACGGCGTGAAGAAGCAATCAATTCAGAATTTCTATCACTGATGAAGTACAATTGTAAAAATTTATGATTCTCGCCTGAGAATGGTAGAAGGGAATTCTGAAGAAGTGTGAAGAGTAAAGGGTCTTGAGAAAGGAAATGTTTGGAGTGGATGAGGGGGATGAGGCTTGGGTGGAAAAATTGCTGTGAAATTGGTGTTTTAATATCATAAAAAATCTGGTGCGGGGTTTAATCCATCGTGAGGGAGTTATATGATAACTTAGTTTGTTTTTTTGTATTAATGTTTTGAATGGTTCTCTGTGCTTTAATCGTTTTGAAATTGTAATCAGTTAAAACTTTAAATTGAATCCTTTAATTGTATTTGCATGTTATTCATTATATATTTTTTTTGCCATGTCCCTCAATTTTTTTTGCGTCAAATATACTAATATAATACTACACACAATACTCACTCAATTTTTATTGCCTTCCCTGTTTAGAACATGAAAGTCAAATCTCTTCTGAATATGATGGAACTTCACTTTCGACCTCCAATGACTTTTGGATTTGATCATCCGATCGAAGAAACTGGTCGAATACTCTTTGCAACTCTGCTAAAGCATTTAGATTTAGGTCATGAAGCAATGGATGTTGCATCTTCCAAAGATCTCTCACCATCTATGCTTGAACTAGGAAAGAAAATTAGTCAAACGAAATGGAGATTGATTCGGCAAAGGCAGGATCAAGATAAATCTTATAAAGAAATTTGTTCAGTCATCATTGAAAAGTGCAGGTAAGAAACTTGCTCAT
Organism: Alatinidae sp. Z8VKAUB7J3; assembly: GCA_010016025.2. Classification (NCBI taxonomy): domain Eukaryota; kingdom Metazoa; phylum Cnidaria; class Cubozoa; order Carybdeida; family Alatinidae; species Alatinidae sp. Z8VKAUB7J3. The sequence goes on along the minus strand of JAAAKM020073195.1, from coordinate 69,326,310 downwards.
ACATTTCCTTATTGTTAACAGTGTTAAAAACTGGTCAGGTTAGTGAGACGGAATGAAAATACGTTTCTTATGAGGGTGCCTATGTCCGCTTTGCGACAAGCTTACTTGTTTATTTTGAAACTTGTCTACAACACTAAGGAAAGAAAGGAATATTATGTACATCTACATTAAGAAAACAAGGACAAAATTGAAACTAGTCTAAATAGTTTTTGGCCGACAAAATAGCCAGAAATTTCTTTAAAAAGGCGTATTACTTTAATATTCTTTTTTCTATTTTTTTGCAGCTTCTTGCTGAAAAAGCCTGACATCAAAGCAGGCTAGAAACAGTAGGAATTTATGTTTTAACGGCAGATATTGTATAGTAATAATTATTTCGTTGAAATTATTCTATCCAATTGGTAAATTGATATAATCAGTCCCATGAACAGTTTCCTGGTATTTCTAACTCACGAAATGCCGTTTGATTAAACTAGATTTTTTCAGGTGTGTTTGTGATAGTAAAAAGAAGGAGAAGGAATTCTTATCTGATTGAAAGTTGAGATGAAATAATCAAATGATTTGGAATGTTGAGGGAACGTACAATAATAGCAGTTATGTACATACTGCCTTATTGCAACTTTTTTTTTTTTTTTTTTTTTTTTTTTTAATTTTTTTAATGATAGTGCAAAAAGAAGATTACCTACCTGAGACTATTTGTGAAAAAAACAAACTGTTCTAGACACGTTGGAAATGTAAAAATGCAAAATGTGCTAAATAAAGATTAATCTTACCTACGGTACGATCCACAAGAGCTATTTAGGTATAATTGTATGGGTCAGAAGAAGCGGAAGAAGAAAAGTAGCCATCATCCCGATACCAAAACCAATACCATCGAAGACTGACGGAGGAGGGAGGGAACGGGTGCGAGTAGTATGGGGTTCAAAAGAAAGAAAACTGTCAAGATACACAGCAAGAAAATTCACCATAGCAGCTTGCAGTAGCATCCTGTGGGTACCACCAGGGGGTGTTGGCAGAGGTTTGTTGCACAGGTCATTCATAGATTGTCATGTAATACATGCGTTAACACTATCTACAGAGTCCATGACTTGGAGTTCTAGATCTGCGTCAGGGTAGGAGGACATGCCTCTGTTCTTTCCTGGTTTTGTCTTGGTACAAAAGTCACAGATCCTAAGATTTTGTTCACAAGAAATTATTCTACTCTTAAGCTCTGTAGTAAGTGCTGTATCTTTTAGACTCTGTTTGTTGTCTCAAAGGACAATTCAGTAAATAAAAGTGTTTTTGCCATATTCTGGGCAGGATCACGGGCCTGGTTTTTCTGCTTTTTCCAGTGCACATTGTTTCTGAAACCACAATTGATTTCATACTTTTCGGATAAGAGCTACTTGAGTGTGTTAATGTCCAACTGGAAATGTTGATACATATGCAATAATATTGCTTGTTCTTAATTCTTGGTCTTTTCCAGCATAGATGATCTGGTGTATTTCAGATTCTAATGACTGCTGAAAGTTAGTATTAAGTGCTAAAAGCTTACTTGCAAAATTTTCTTTGTTTCTTCTGTGCTACTTTTTGAGGATAGGGTTAGGCTAAATCCATGCTGTTTGTATTGGATAGAACCTAGCTCAGGTCAAAGTACACTCTCAGTTTGCACAATTGTATTTGACAGAATAGTGTGAAGGCTTTGTACTGCTTATGTAATCACTGACATAATAGCTTAGATAATTGCTACAGAGTGAAGTTAAGTAATAAATTTAGGAGTGGATTTATACTATTTGAGACAATGGATCTTGTTTATTTTCCCAAGAAGGTTGTTCTTTGGGTAAGATACTTTCAAATAGTCACTACACATTCATGACCCATATCCATCACAAAGTCATGCTTTTCTGTTCTCCCTGCAGAACAGGCATCTATGAATCTTTTTCAGGGGGCTCTCCCTAGGATGCTTTGATTTTTGTGGCGTTTCAGGTGCACTGTTGTTCTGTGTTTTTTAAGGGATTTTTACTTTGCAAGTAGGGTAATCTCCAAGCTCAGCATCTCATGACAGAATGATTAATTCAATTTGATTTACGCAATTTACGATACACAGTATAATCTATATGTTGACATTTGGGGGAGTTGGAGGGGGGAAACCGGAAATCTTGGAAAACGCTTAGAGTGGAGAAATCAAGATGAAACTTGGTGGGTAGAATAAGCAAATGTCGTAGATACGTGATTGACGTAACCGTACTGGATCCGCTGCATATTTTTTTCTGCATATAACAATTTGCTGAGAATATATCAATCGATTGTTAATGTAATTTCAGTAGCTTAATTCTAAGCAGTTGTTATAAGCCAATTCTACTTTTTTGTGCAACAGTTTTATGCAGAAAAAAATATGTCTGTGAAGCAGGCACGGATCTAGAGTATTGATTTGGGAGGGGCTGCCGTGTTAAGAGGGAAAATTGGGACATTACCCCTCCGTCAAGAATTTCTTTCAAAATAGGTGTGTTAAGGCCGGGTTTACTACCGACGTAACTTAACAAAAGGGGAAGTTAAAACCAAGCGTCGTAGTAAGACGCTTGATGATCAACGGATAATGTTACCGCTTCCGTAAGGCAACGAGAAAATTTTTGAGGTCGAGATTACCACCATTAATTGCTACAGCCATCGATTTCCGTTCGACAATGAGAGGTGACCTCTGTCAAAGTGTAAGTTGTACAACTTTTGTCTGCGACATATCTACCGGTGGTTTATTGTAATTTTCTTCATTGTTCCGTGATGTCATAAGGGTGGGGCAATTTTGCAATATGTGACATGAATGGATAGTCGCTAGTTGCAATAATCTTTTAAACGATTTGTATTGTAAATACCCCAAGTAGGTGCTCCTCAATGGATCCGTAATGAATTCGCACTGAATATTGCAACTATAGCAACACACTTATTCATTTGTTGCTTAAGCTGGGTGATATACTTTGATGAGAAATATGAGTGAAGGGAAAGATACAAAAATAGTATAGCATTCATTTAGTTTTGGCTTCCCTTCATATTCCATCACGTTCGGTTACGTCGACTGTAAACCTGACCCTAGAGGTTTAATGTGTATTATTTCTTGCGGAAAAATGTCCCTGTTAATCTTAAACTCATATTTTACCTCCTATAATTAAGGATGGTTCTGTAAAGTGGCTCACTTTCTACAGTAGGAGCCAACCGTTCTATCAAATGCATTTATTTAATTTTTAACATGTTGAAAGTATAGATTAATCTGAAAATTCGAAAAGTTTAAACAATTTTAAATCGTGGAGGGGAAGGCTGAAAAGTGGGTTTGTCATCAATATGATCCTAGTAAGCGGTATATGAGTTAAAGAATAGAACGGTAAAAATTGAGCTATATTAGACAATATTTGATCAGCTACATATTTTATGAAGACCAGTTTTTACTGCGGTTACAGGTATAAAGTATTAAAGTAGAAAACAAGAGCTAAGAGCTCATATGGCACTTGTGACGAGGCAAGAAGAGCTAAGAGCCAAGAGATCATATGGTATGAATGGCGATTCATTTTTATCGTAGATAGTCGAGGGGGGTGAAATTTGAATTGCTTGTGATGTCCCCTGCAATCAAACGGCAGTCGTTGGAGCTCTATCTTGGCGCCTCAAAGAGTCATGTGTGCAGTGGTTTGGGACATACATTTTGCTGATTGATTTTTCTGTTGCACATGCTAAACGATCAATAAAGAAGTTTTTTGTGAGACGCTTAAAAAGACTGCACCGAATACAGAACAAGGACCAAGGAATGCTCACAAAGAGTATGGGTTTCATTCATGATAATGCCCAGCCCACACTGCAAATGCAACCAAAGGATTCCTACAGCACTTTTGTTTGGACGAGATCTTTGCAAGACAAGATTTTGTTTCTGAAAAATGCCTATTTAAACCCAGAGTGGCCAAATCCGCACTTTAGAGTAAAAAATTACGCACATGACTTACTTTGACTTAGGGCTCCTGTTGCATGATATGTGGTGTAGGAGCGCAGCAACTTTCCTCCTCCAGGTGCACCGCTCTGCAGAAATGAGGGGGGTCTCACCAACAGCAATCTTGGTCTTCCACCTGGTCCGAGGTCTATTATTTGGGCGTAACCAACCATGGGATGTGGAGTAAAATTCATATAAGATTGCATGTACTTTCAGTGGCATCCAAAGGAGATACCCAAGCCCTCTAAGAGTTTGCTGGGAAATTTGAGTTGAGAATGGAACTTGGTGAGCAAAGACAAAGAGCCTTTCATTACTCACAAAATCATCCCGTCTGAAATCATCACCCTTGATTTGATGGGGTTGTTTCGTATGGTTGGCATCTATCACACTCAAGATATTGGATTTGCGGGGCCATGTCTCAGCCACGTAAAGCATTACTGAGCTGAAGGATGAGTTATGTATTTTTCATCTTCATCACCTAGAAACGTGGAGTGGTCTCCAAATGACATTGAGTCTTCAGACGACAGAGGTAGCTTTCGCGATTCGGCTGCCTAGTTCCGCGTCCACGGAGAGCCATTTATTTTTGTTTTTTAGTCAATTTATTTTAAGTCTGACTTTTGCAGCTTCTTCCCGCAGGATATTTACAGCATCTTTCAGCTGTTGTATGGAGTCAGTAGTGAGCGCAAGGTTGTTTGTGCAGTCTACGTTGGTCAGGACTCGATCTCTAAATTAGAGGCCAAAGGGCTATCGATCGGTTGTTCGTGTCATGACGGGCTCTATGACGCAATTAAATAATTCTGGGGTGACAGCGCACCCTTGTCGCACACGAGTTTGATGGTAAATGACGTGCTGCGCTTCCCATTCACTAGGATGCAGCTCACGGTTCCCTTGTATAGCTTTTCAAGGAGTAGACAAAATTTGGCTGGCAATGCGGGGAAGGGGGGCTATAAGCCACAGGGATTTATGGTTGGCCAAAATCAAAGGCAGCCTTAAAGCCCACAAAGCGACTTTCTTTTGAGAAGATTGTGCAACAGTCTCATAGTCACAATTAGTCACTTCATTACCAATCACATCATCATTAATGACTTCATCACATTGGTCATTAGTCATGGCCAATCTTTAATGGCCAATTTTGTTTCAAAGTTTATCTGCAGCCACAATATAATATGGGCAATTGTGCTCAACGTTATGAAAAATTCAAAAGGTTTTAAACTTTTGTCACCTGAAACTTCGAATACTCATAAAATTAAAACATTTTACATTAAGAATCAACTTCTTGATATTTCCGAAACTAGATATTATCAAGTTAGCATTATCACATAAAAATACCCCATAATATACTTCCCTCTTCGTTCAAATTTTTTCCCCTTTAGTCGTAATCTCCATAGTCATTACACATCAGGAGCATCAAATTCGTTACGTCCATTTGAAGATACGACGAAAATAAAGAATTTTTGCCCCCTTTGTATGGAATATAATTCCAGTTGCAGTACGAAATTCAAGTCGTCTGGCATTCTCCAAGATTGCAGTAAAGAGATTTTTGCTTGCAAAACAATAGTAATTATGCGTGTTTTATGTAAGTAGAATGCTTCTTGTATATGCATGACAACGTATGAATGGCATCAGGGCTGGATTTAAATCTTTGGCACCCCTAGGCCCAAACAACTTATTTTCGGTTAGATACAGAGATTCATTGGGGAAATCCCCAAAAATTTGAGGATAGTGGAAGCCCTGAACAGAAGGAAAACTGATGAGTGATGAGCCAAAAGTAATGCAAGAGAGAAGTGATAAGAAACCGCAGCTGCCATTCTTAGGAGACATCTGACAGTTGATAAGCGGCTACAGAATGTAGAATAGAGAAGACTATTTAATAAAACTTATCCAGAATAGTAGAGCAAAGAAATAGGGAAAACGTTTGCATACCCCTAAGTACTCTAGTCTCTAGAGTCCTAGAGTGTTGAGCCTCTCAACATCTCACTGTAATGGCAAAATTTTCACCTCGAACACTCCTATGAAATTACACTACTTGATTTTACCAGTACTTGACAGATAACTTGGCCACTACTACAGTCACCGAATAAGACGAACAAGGTGAATATTCTGCAGTGGCTTTTGAGATGATTATATTGGAAGAAATATTATCTCATGTCTAAACAGTAATTTCTCCACATTCGACAAACAGCAAAATAACCAAACTTTACATTCTAAGAATCTGCCGTGAAACTTACTAAAGACGAAGAAAATTATAATTTTTCATAACAAATTTCCACTCAAATCGTTTATTTTGAATAGCAAACCCAAGAAAAAAGGAACTATAATAAAGAAATTCAAATTATATTCTGCAGTTTAACTTTCACATTTTAAGGCTCCTTTTCACCTTTTGCTTAAATTTTAGCATCATTTTTCTAAATATCGTTTCTACCATTGTCCCAAATACGACACACATGGCTGTTACATAATGGGGGCACAAACGTGACAGTTATGTAATATCGTTGCACACGTGGGATATTACATAATACTTTAAGAGATTTTTCTTCAAGATTTCATTTTCTTCAAGGAGTTTTCGTTTTGTTTCAAGGTGTTTTTTCTTCAAGATTTTGTTAGCAATAGGAATCGATTATTAGACCAGAGATTTTACCAATGACCAGACCAGATCCTTAACCAACTAGACTTTTCATAATATTATGATTAAAAAAAAGATTCTACGTGACAAGCTGTTGATCTTATGTTTCCAATCAATGTCACTTGAGAGTGAAATTAATTTAACTTAAGTATCCAAAATTGTTATTGACTATTGCTCTATTAGACACACCTGTTTACTACATTGAATTAATTTTCTAATGTGATTTTCTCAAATGACTTCGTAAGACAGGGACTTTCTTATGTATATAAAAGTTTTAACAATAAAAATGACAACATATAATCACGAAACCTCAGAAAAAAGCAGTTAAAACCCGACAAGAAGAAAAACAAAAACTTGAAAAAGCTGATAAAGTAATACATATAAGCTAAAAGCGTGAATGAAAGAAAGGCGGGAACTCTAACAACCACTGACAGGGGGAGAGTTGTTATTCGAGGTAATTTTAAGCCATATTAAGAGGTATTTCTGAGATGTTTTCATGAAAATACCTTGTTTATTTGAGCAAAGACTATACACTTATGATTGTTGAGCATTATATTACAAAAACTTGCAATCATAGAATAAAGCAATGACAACTCAACAAACAGAAAAACGTAACGTTAAAAAGTTATTAAAGTTTAAGTAAAAAACACGAATTAAAGGACGCAAAATTTGTGAAAAAGCTGATAAAGTATAAAATTTAACTAAAAAAGCGTAAATAAAAGAGAGGGGGGAGCCCTAGCAATCAATTCCAGGGGGAGGATTGTTATTATAGATAAATTTGATTGACATTAATTGGTATTTCTGAAAGGCTTTGATTCAAGATGTCTGGTTCCTCTGAGCCAAGACAATGCATTTCTGATTGTCAAGCATCATAAACATGATAAAATCGTAAAATCACAGAAAAAAGCACATAAATCTGAACAAAGAATAAACAAAACGTGATAACACTGATAAAGGATAAAATATAAAGGATAAATAATAAAATAATATATGAAATAATAAATAATAAAAATAAAAATTTAAAATAAATACATAAATAATAAAAGGATAAAATAATATGCAACTGGCCCCTGGAATTTCTGTAATGCACACTACCATTCCTAAGGTATTTTCATATTTTTTCCTGGTGAAAATTATGCTTTAAGTCCAATGGTTCTTTTTTTCTCAAGCCACCTACTCTTGAAACAACATGTCAATTTATGCCACCGTGGTAGTATGTGGTTTGCCATTTTACATCCCTTTTATGGTCATTTTTAAGAGGTCAAAAACTGCTTAAATCTGAATTTGCGGTAGAAGCGATTATTGTATTTGTAAACAGCATTAAAAAAGGCATCGAGTGGTATAGTCACTTTATATGAAAGCCAGTAATACTGTTTGCACCAATTTTACTGACCTTTGTTAGCAATGAAAAAACAAAAAATCAATATATTACTTAGGGCTATAAGTTATTAAGGGGCAAAGGGCGAAGGTAGTGGCCATTATATTTAAAAGGAGTTTTGAATAAGAGCATAATTGCCTTAAATTGCAGCTTGGAGCAATCTAAGAATTATTAAACAGGGTTTAGCTGTCCTTTTTATTAATTTTTAACTAGAGGAAAAACATTCCACTTGATGCATCTTTTAACACTATTTCAAAATATTCGAACTGCTACCCTTACAAATGCCCCCCCCCCCAAAAAGAGCCCTAGGTTAGACACATATTTCTTTGTGTCTAAACACTGCCCTAGATTAGACACAAATTTCCAGATCTTGTGGGGATTTGTTTCAAATGGACTTTATGAGACAAGCTGTTGAGAAAGAAATAATCCCAAAAATAGCACAAACCTGTAAAACCATCAAATTTGTGTAACCTACATAGCCTAGGGTTGTATGCACTCTTTTTTGACAAGGTAGCAATTAGCAGCCTATGTTTGGAAATAGCAGTGAAAGGTGAAATGGATGCTTATCCATTGTTTCTACTTTTCTATTTTTCTTCTCTCTATTTGCATACAAATTTTCTCTTAAACTCCTCATGTTAAGGTCTAAATTCTTCCTGGAAATAAAAGGATATTTTACCCAGAGTTACACAGAATTTACATGAAAAGAGCCACAAGAGGAAACCTTGTACCTACGGTCCATGATGGAAACTGACACCCTTGCCAGGGGTCGTAAATACAGGCGGAGGAGAAAGAAAGTCCCTCAAATGCACACTTAGCAGGTCCATTGGCATGCAGACAAGCCCTGTGAATTACAAAACTTATCCTAGCATTGCATTCAATGGCATGGTGATGCAAAAACAATCATGGTAGGATCCTCTATATGAGGACAACTACACCAGGGCGTAAGATCCAGATCCATTGGCATTGGCCCCTGCTATGGGCTGCCTTGACCCTGTTAGGGTACCTGCAAGACTGGGAACCTTAAACTCAGCTTTATTCCCACTTGAGGAGTGGCGCCACTCAGGGAAATTATAGCCTTGTAACCAATACATCATTTGCATAGGATTCTGATTAATGGACAATTCTTCTGAGATGGGTCTGCTCTGGTGGGCGTGACTAGGAAAAAAACTATTCCTAGCTGATTTATTGACTATGGGTTACCTCTTCATAGAAGCATTATATTTGTAGGCAGGAATATATAATGAGACAGAGGTAATAGGCTTGAAACTTTCTATGCAGGATTTCAAATCTTGTTGACGATGTAGCTATTGGTATCAAAATTCTATTTTTTAGAGTTTTGGTTACTATTGAGCCGGGTCGCTCCTTACTACAGTTTGTTACCACGAACTGTTTGACTACTGGTATCAAAATTCCGTTTTTTAGAGTTCCGGTTACTATTGAGCCGGGTCGCTCCTCACTACAGTTCGTTACCACGAACTGTTTGATCGAGGGATCGGTCTGCATTGACTCTCGAATCTCCAAACCAGGGTTTCATAGTCTCTTAGTCTCTCCCTAACCATACTTGAAACGTCTCCTTCTGTTAACCAGTTCCCAGCCCACAGTTCCAAAGCTCTGAATATCCACAAAAGAAAGAAAAAGGATGATGATGAAATTAGGGTTCTTTTACAAAAGAAATTAATACATCAACAAAATTACCTTTCATAATTCTTGAAAAATTCTACTGATAGCAATAGGTTATTTAAAACGAAATTTTCTGGATTCTTTCTAAGATCATCCCTCAGTTTAGCTAAATTATAAGCTTTAATTGCAGCTTTCTTCTTTTCTTTGCTATCAGCAAAACTTTCATCTTTCTTATCATTGGATTCTTCACTTATCACCTTTGTAATGTTTTCACTTTCGTCAATATCAAATGCTACTGTGGAGTTAGGGTCAATATCTTTTCCTTTCTTTTTATTTCGAATGCACACATTTCCCATTTCACTAATCGCCTCAAAGAAAAGAACCATGTCTATTTCTATTTTCTAACTGCTAGCTATTTTTCAAACTGATTAAAAAAACCGAGTCCAGAAATGCACCTTTCTCTTATCATTCTATTTTTTTGAACTTTGAACACAATGAGACTGGATTGTGTCATTAATTACTACTAAAATTTTATTGACTCGTGGATGAGCTTTATGGTAAAAATTTTGTGTTAAGAGGTAGGGGCGGATCTAGAACAAAATCTTGGGGGGAGGGGGGGAATGTAACAAGAGCTCCAATAAACAAAACCTTGGGTGGCCAGTATGACAAGGTCAGCATAATTGACTAAACTGACAAATTTATTTTAACAAAAGAGTGAAGAACAAAAAAAAGGAATAAGGGCGCAAGAAAATTCTCGGTGGGGGCTCCCTGGATCCGCCAGCGGAAGAGACTTCATACTGTTTTGAATATGGATGTGTTCATTTTTATAGGAAGAAACACAGTGTCATCCAGGACTGTCAAACTTTTTTCTTAGGCACATCTAAATATTTTTGAAAATTTTATGGCATGTAAAAGCATCACAACTTAAAAGGATTGAATTGAAAAACCTATAAATTTAGTTTTTCCGAATTCATCTTGCTTAAGTTTGTCACTTACAAAACTGTCACATGGCACATAAGACAACTGTCAAAAATTACTTTGGAGGGCCTTAAATTAAATTTCACCTAAATTGTCGTGAACAAAACTTGGACGGGAAGACAGCTATTTGCCACCGGCTGCAAGCTGAAAGATTCGGCGCAGTATCAGTCCTGGGCCAGGCTGCTGGCCATGTCCGGTGTTGTCAGCGTTACCTATGCCAACCGAAACCCGGCGGAAGACGTTTATTCGCTGCTGGTCTACCTGGAACAGAACGCCACATCATTGGGCATTGATATGCGCCGGCTGGGCATCTGGTCTTGCTCAGCAAATGTTCCGAATGCCATTGCGCTGCTGACAGCCGAACAAATCAAGGTTCGCTGCGCCACCTTCCTCTACGGCTTTATGCTCGACATGCACGGTGCAACCACAATAGCGGACGCAGCAGCCCAGTCTGGATTTGCAGCACCCAATGATGAGTCAACCTTCAGCCGCATCCCAGGCGACATTCCAATACGCGTTGTTCGCGCGGGTGCAGATAAAGTCCCCGGCCTCAATCAAACCATTGATCGCTTCTGTGCCGCCGCGTTGGCCAGGAACCTTCCGCTGACATTGGTTAACCATCCCAACGGCCCACACTCTTTTGACATTCTCGATGATACTGAGGTCACCAGACAGCTTATCCAAGATATTCTTGATTACTTCGCCTTCCATCTGGTGCAAAATCGTTAGCTCTGTTAGTACTGAACCCGTTTACAAGGAGTGTTGATATGGGGCGCAAGTGGGTCACCTTACTGCATATCACTACCGCGCTGGCTGCGTTCCAGACGGCCGCAGCCGAAGAAGCGCCGCCAACTCGCACGATCGAACTTGGCCATAACATTTACGTCATCGAAACCGGCTTCGCCTCCAACGTGGGTGTAGTGACCTCCAGCCGCGGCACGTTGCTAATCGACACCACCGTCTCCTCACGCATCGAAGAATTGGCTGCTCATCTACAGCAAATCAAAGCGCCAGAGGTAAGGTTGATTGTCAACACGCACTACCACGGTGACCACGTGAACGGCAATAACAAATGGTCGAACGCAACAAAGATTGCTCACCCCAACACCTTGACAAAGCTCACCACCGGCGGTGCTGGCGGTAATTACATGTCGTTTCGCTTCGACTACCCGATTCTCGACGCGGACTACCTGCCAAACCTGCTGGTGGAGAATCGGCTGACCATCAAGTGGGGACAACACACCCTGAACATCACCCACGAGCCGGACGCACACACCGACAGCGACCTGTGGATACACTTCGAGGAAGCCAACATAGTCCACTTAGGTGCTCTGTTTACCATCTACGGCTTTCCCGACATCGACATCGCTGGCGGCGCCACCACCGCAGGTTGGGTGGCGGCCCTGGACCGCATACTCACGAAGATCGACACAGACACCCGGGTAATCCCCGGGCACGGGCCGCTGAGCACCAGGAACGATGTGGTTGAATTCCGCGATATGCTGCATGACACCTACCAACTGGTGGCAGCCAAAGTTCAGGCAGGCAAAACCCTGGAGGAAAACAATTTTAAATATATATCGTATTGTTAAGCGAAGCTTGCCATCAATAAATTAATAATTGAATTGTAAGCTAGTAATATTGATTTTAAATATAGTTATAGATGTAACAATATAAACTTTATAATGTAAATAAATATAAACATTATGAATTAAATGTAACAAGTGGAAAACTTCGATATTCACAAATTGAAATGGCCATACTCTTTGAATCTTAACGAAGAAAATTTGAATGTAAATGAAGAAGATTTTGATATTGAAGAAACAGAAGGACATTATGAAAATCCAATAATGTTACTAAATGCAAATATCAAAAAAAAGCAGGCTCAAAATTTTATCGACAAACTGCTTGAATCTTTACCAAATGAACAAGTAAAAGAATTAGTTGATGAAATTGAGGATAGAACTGAAGATTCAAGATTTCATTTAAGATTAGACAAACAGGATCTAATCAGTGGAAAAATCAAAGTTCAAGAAAATGGTACAATAAAACTAAAAATCCATACTCCAATTTACAACAAAAAAGATACAGTCAAAATATTTTCTGAAATTTTTCAAATTGCCAACTAGATTAAATAGGAATAAAACAACTATACAATTTGGGAATGAGGAAATAACAGCCGCTCCAGTCTGAGCGAAAGCTTTGAAGACGCCGCGACGAACCGACCCCTTTATCAATTAACGATCCAAACATTGATTCTGTAGATTATTTCATGGTATTATTTTAAATACTGATAGACAAACCTCAATATCGTGGCAGATTACGATGTTATAGTCGCAGGTGGAGGTTTAGCTGGTACTATTACAGCACAAGCTATCGCTCATTATTCAAATCAAAATTTAAAAATTTTAGTTGTTGATAGAAATACCGAATTTTTACCAGGTAGAAAATCAATGGCAGGATGGGTATGTGGAGATGCATGCTCTAAAGAAGCAGTTGATTTTATGACAGAGAGAATCAAAGTTGAAGGGACCAGACCAGAAATTGAACATGATGTAAAAGGAGTCATGGCATTCTCTCCAGATTTAGAAACTGCAATTCCATTTGATGGTGCAGGATTTATGTTAAATCGTCAAAGACTACCAGAAATTCAAAATGAAAGATGTAAAAAAATGGGAATTGAATTTGAATATGAGATTAATCTAACAGGTTTAATTTACGAAGGACAACAAGCAGTAGGAATACAAGGAGTAGATAACAAAACAAAACAGCCATTCAAAAAAACATCAAAAATTGTAATTGATGCTACAGGAATGACATCCATGCTGAGAAATGGTCTTCAAAACTCTACCAAAGTAGAAAAAAGGATCGATAGACGAGATATAGAATCAACTGGACGATACATCATGCATTTTGAAAAAGGAGAAAACAATCTTACAGACTTTGATCCAGATTATTGTATTATTCATTTAGATCAAGATATTGCACCAGGTCAAAGATTATAACATAGTTGAAGTTGAAGTTGTGAATCAACATTCGAATCTTATAAAAGACGAAGCATCGGATATTCCCAAAGTTTCAGATAAAGAAGATGGCACATCTTCTCTGTTAGATATTGCCAAAAAGAATGAAGATGCTGCACACGAGGCTGTGGAGTTGGTCGGTACTGACAAAAAGTTTGTCAAAGATTCTAAAATAATAGAAATGGAAGCTGACGAACAACTTTCCACTGTTATAAAAGAAGTAACATTGGATATTCTCAAAGTTTCAGATATAGAAGAAAGCAGGTCTTCTCTTTCAGATATTGCCAAAAAGAATGAAGCTGCTCCAAATAAAGTTTTCCAGCTGGTCAGCACTGATGAGAAATCAGTCAAAGATTCTAAAATAGTTGAAAGGGAAGTTGACAAACAATATTCCACACTTAGAAAAGAAGAAACATTAGATATTCTCAAAGTCTCAGATAAAGAAGAAAGCAGCACTTCTCCTGCAGATATTGCAGAAGCTACTTCACCTGAAGCTATGGGGCTGTATGACACTGACCAAGGATCAGTCAAAGTTTCTAAAATATTGGAAATAGAAATTGACAAAAAATACCCCTCTCTTAAAAAACAAGAAATACAAGGTAATCGCGAAGCTTTAGGTAAAGAAAATAGCAGCTATTCTCCTTTAAGTATTGCCAAAAAGAATGAAGCTTCTCTATATGAAGCTGTGGAATTGGTCGGCACTAACGAGGAATTAGTCAAAGATTCTCAAATACTAGAAAGCGAAGCTTACAAACAATCTTCCACTCTAAAAAACGAAGAAACGTCGGATTTTCTCAAAGTTTCAGATGAAACAGGTAGCAGCTTTTTTCTTACAGATAAAACCACAAATAATGAAGCTCCTCCGCATGAAGTGGTGCAGCTGGTCACTACTGATGGAAAATTAGCTAAAGATTCTAAAATAGTTGAAATGGTAGCTGAAAATTCCACTCATAAAAAAGAAGAAACGTCGGATAATCTCAAAGATTCAGATATAGCAGATATCAGCTCTTCTCCTAAAGATCTCACCAAAAAGAATGAAGCTGCTCCCCATGAAGTTGTGGAACTGGTCAGCGGTGACGAGAAATTAATCGAAGATTCTAAAATTGTGGAAAAGAAATTTGGGAAACAATATCAGACTCTTAAAAAAGAAGAAACACTGGACAGTTTTGAAGTTTCGGATAAAGAAGATAGCAGTTCTTCCCCTTCTGATACTTCTAAAAAGAATCAAGCTACCTCACTTGAAGTTGTGGGGCTATTCACTATTGACAAGGAATCAGTCAAAGATTCTGAAATAGTGGAAATGGAAGTTTACGAAAAGATTTCTACTTCCACAATAGAGGAAACTTTGGATGTTCTTTCTGATGAGAAGGATATCAGTGCATCTGCAACAGATATTCGGTCTCGTAAGGGTCAGGCGGCGGGCATTGTTTGGTTGGTGGTTTGCTTGGTGTTTGGGGTTTTTGATTTTGCCTTTCGGTACTTCCACCCCAAAGCACGTAGGATACGGCTCACATGATCAGGATGGTACCGAATTCCAAAGGTTCGCCGGATAATCTTTCCTACATGTCCGCAGGTCCAATAGTCCGTGCGCAGTTTTGATGCCCGCGGTCCTTTATGTAAGATTTTCCTCAATTGCGTGCGTTGTTGACGAGAAAGCCGTGAGGGTCGTCCCGTATGGGGCTTGGCTTTGAGAGCGTCGGTTCCTCCATCTTCTAAGGCATCTTTCCATCGCTTAACGGAGG
Source organism: Alatinidae sp. Z8VKAUB7J3 (assembly GCA_010016025.2). Taxonomy (NCBI): domain Eukaryota; kingdom Metazoa; phylum Cnidaria; class Cubozoa; order Carybdeida; family Alatinidae; species Alatinidae sp. Z8VKAUB7J3. The sequence continues at coordinate 69,311,003 of JAAAKM020073195.1, read as the reverse complement.
AGGGAGCTGCACCGATTTGTCGGGCAACTTCACGAATGCCTTTTCCCTTGGCGAGCATTTTGGCTGCCAAGCGTCTTCGACTTTCCAGTTTTTGGGGGCTTCCTTTTGGGCGCATATTCATTGTGTCGGAACGCGCCCCAATATTCTTTAGGAAAAAATTCAAGGTTTAGGAAAAGAATGGTAATTCAATAGAACAGGGAGAGGGTATTATTACCTAGAGATAGGGTCCTTCTCTAAGTAATTGTGGAAAGGGGGAACTTTAATGCTCCTGGCAACTTTCCTTGTTATTCGGGAAAACATCAGGAACATCCAGAAGGTTGTGGGTTCTCTCAATCCCCGCTCTTCAGCGTCAAGATATAGCTCGTCAGATCATTCAATTGGGTATCGGTCAAGGGAAATTTTGGCATGAATGAGCCAGGAGAAACGGATTGAGGGTCTTGGAAATGGCGGAGATGCCACTCTCGTTCAGGGCGGCGGTCTGCGACGTAAGAGAGGTCGGGGGCAATATTGGCCCCGTCCCCATGGATGCGGTGACAGGTTTTGCAGGCGAATTTTTCAACCAAAGCTTGTCCCTCGACGATAGCGGGATCGGTTTTGGGAACGGCATAGAGATCTCGTAAAGAAATTCCAAGTAACACAAACATGCTGACAAGGAACGCCAGTCCTGCTCCTAATATTCGAGGCCTTGTCGAAGGCACGCGTTCAGGATTGCGGTCCAAGAACGGTAACAAAAACAAACAGAGGATAAAGACAGCCGGAAGTGCCCACGTGGCCAGTGGCGCCAAGACTCCTGGGGCGTATTTGAGTAATTGATAATGGAAGAGGAAATACCATTCAGGCACCGGGACAAATGAATGGTCAGATGGGTCGGCCTTATCGGCAAGTGGATACTCAATGGTGAAAGCCAGAGCTGAAACGATCAGGAATACGGACGTTCAGGTACCCTCAAAAAAATAATGGCGTCGCGTCGGTCAGATATGCAACAAACATGACGTCATGCTAATTTTAGACGAAATACCCATTGCTTTGGGGCGAACGGGCAAGCTATTTGCTTTTGAGCATTTTGACATTGAGCCAGACGTCAGCTAGGGCCCCAGTGAAATTAGACTTTATGGCCCAGATGGTTAGGTTGGAGGCAGGATAAAATTGGATGCTAGGGCCTGATGGAGTTGGTTGCTAGTGCCTGTGTTAGATTTTATTACTAGGACACGGTCGGAGTTGTTTGCTTGGGCCCCCCTTAAAATTGACTGCTAGGGCACCGTTTGAATTGGTTGCTAGGGTCCCCGTTGTAATTGACTGCTTGGGACCCCCGTTAGAATTGGTGGTTAGGGCCACAAGTTGAATTGGTTGCTAGGGACCCTCGGTGGAAATGGTTTCTAGTTTAGATTAAGTTAGGTTAGGGACACCGATGGAAAAGGTATTTAGGTGCCCAGTGGAATTGCTCACTAGGGCCTGGCGTCTTGAAGGTTCCCCGCTAACCGGCCCTGAAGGTTTTTACTTTCCTCCTGGGTTTTTAAGCAATCAAAGAAAATATAAAGTAACGCGTACATTTGCTTCTTAACTAGAGGACACTAACAGGTCCTATTACGTAAAATCCAAAGAAGCCATTTGAATAAGTAGACAAAGACTTATTATGTAACAACCAAAGAAATCCTGAAGTAAACAAATCATATTACGCAACATGCAGGTTTACTATACAGTTGCAGGCAACTATAGTATTGCGTAGGACCCAGGTTCCCTTAATAGCCTCTTGAGGGGTTAGTAGCTCTAATAGTATACCCCCTATTCGCCTGGTCATAAGTAGAAGGTCTCACTACCCATCTTTCAGGAATTATAGAAAAGAAATCCAATTATTTACGAAATATTGTACTGGACGAAACATATACAGATTTTAGAGTACTCAAGGATATTAAAAGAATTTAGTATGTGTAGTTAGCACACTTCGTGAAAATTCATTATTATCGTTATTGCAATGTTTTTGCCACAATTCTGCAAAGAATTTCGAACTCTTCCAAGGACATCTACTTTCCTTATCTTTGCTCCTTGAGCTCTAACATTTTAGGAGAGCTGTATATTAGAAATGAAATTTACACCATTGGAATCACCATACTTGAAAACTCTATACACAATAATTACAGTACCCCACTTTGAGTAAATAAGGAACATCACTGTTTTGAATGGGGAGCCGTAAATGGTCTCTCTTTTTACCTTCACTATTTTCCTTTACCTCTGTTAAGGTACTAAACTTTGAAGTGCGGTGCTATTTCACAAAGAAAAAATCGCAATACCAAATATTAGGGCATATTTATCATTAGACCTAACCATTATAAAATTAGAATTACCTCGGCCACAACGTAAGGTTCCTAACGAATAGACTGTCACGTCATGTACAACAACGTTTGCTACCTCTCGATGAACCTTTTATGCAATTTATAAAAACAAAAAAAGTTTTTCCGAGGGACGTAAGGAGCGAAGTTGAAACTTAAGACAAACAAAAATTATTAGTTCACAGCTGTGAGAGATCAGTGTGACTACTTGCATCTCATTTCTGAACCACATAGGGATCCCCCTGTCTATGTCTTCAATTTACTGCTTTTAAAATGGAAACGAAAAGCGACAGAGTTTCACAAAGGGGCTAAAATTTAAAAGTATTTTTGAAATGTGCACTAGACTCTAAGTGGATTCGACAATTTCAGAGTCAAATGTCACATAGAAAATCATAGGTGATGTAAAATATCCCCTCTTTTGATAGTATTTCCTTGGGGAAAGAGAAACAAATGAAAGACAAATAAGGTTTTGTTAAGAACTAATGCAAACAAAGAGGAAGCGCTCTTAGAACAGACGGTTGCGACGTAAGCTTGATGTTGTTTAAACAGAATATCATTGGCAGATACAGATAAAGCGCATCAATGAATTATTAGATTTAAATCATGATTGGCTGAATCCTTTATCAGGTGACATCCAAGCTACAAACAACTAATTGAAACGAAACCAGTGTCTCAAACACAGCTTATTTAAGACTAATTCATAGAGGTAGAAAAAAGAATATGCGCCGAATTCTGCAAAATTCATTTTGGTCATATTTCGCCGTTAACCTTCAACAGTTATATTGAATAAAAAAAGATCATAACTGTAGTTCCATTAGTTTTGTTTATATTGCGTGCTATTATTTTGTTTAAGGTCTAATGGAAAATGCTGATGACACAGAAAAGGACTTTTATAGTTTAAGAACTGTTGTTGCACCCTAAAGAGGACAGTTTAATGACATGTTTTCTAACACCTTACTCATAATAAACCTAGTATCATCTGTGACAAGCAACATATATCTCTAACAGGGAAATCTCTAGAAACTAATCTCTTAGATACTTACAAGCAAATTACCAAGCTTCTGGATAAAACCCTTCAAGAAGATTTCATTTTCATGGATCTAGCAAAACCATTTGATAAACTCTCACACAAACAGCTTTACTTAAAAGCAGTAGGAATAAATTTAGATCTTTGTTGGTAGAACACAAATGATATAACTATTCATAACAGGCAGTGTGTGTGTGAGCCTAATCACAACCTAACAAGGTCATAAGTGACATTTCTCAGGGAATTAAACCAACATTGTTTCTTTTCTAAATGAACAATTTTGTAGCTGAAGTATACAACCACCTAACCCTCTATACCAACAATCAAAACTATTTAATGTCTCTGACAGTTTAAATATAAAATCTGGCCTTGATTGCATATATCCATGAGTAGACAGTTGACATTTCTCCTTCAATATTTTAAAATGTGCCATGCTTCACCCTGATCACAACAATAAAAACCACCAATAAAGCCTAAGGGACAACCTGACATCATCCTCCATACCACTTCTGATTTGCACCAGCAGTAAACACCTGTGAATTACTATAGATAATGTCCCAAAGTTCCATGATGATTCTCAGTTTCCAAAGGTGATCATCTTGTATTCAATATCTATGAAAAATGCGATTTTTCATAAGATGACGAACAACTCCAAATGGCTGAGGCAAAAGTAAACTTTTGGTATCTAGGCAAAATTATGCAATATGAAGAATGACTGAAAGGTTGAAGCAAAAGGCATGGAAAAAGCAAAAAACGAGAATCACACTGAATTGCAATGACAATATTCCAAAAGCAAATCAGCAGTTAGAAGATAAATATAAACTACAATGACTCCATGCAAAATTGTACCAGATGATGAATAAATTCAAGCACCTGAGGCATGGAAAAAATGTCTGAGAACAATGACCAAAAACAAAGCAAAAAGCAATCTATGGATCGAAGACATGCGATGGCAAGCATCACAACAAATCACAAATACAAATAATGGACAATAAAATCTGCAGCTAGAAGACAAGCAACAATACAACAAGGATCCCACCAGGTCGTAGACAAAAATGACTCGCAAAAACTCTTTGGTTAGAAGAGAATCAACAGCAAGAATCACAAAGAATCCCAGGAAAATATAAATTCTATAAAGTAAATGGTTCTATCCAGGGTAAATAGGAAGGAGAAGCAGAATTCATGCCAGAATTTTTTAATTCACTTGCAAAAATATACAAAATGACAAATAATCACAAACAAATGATTGTGATCACAAACAATTTTAAGTGCAATGCAAATTTGGCTGCTCTGGTGTCTTTCTACTCAAATGAGTTTTTTTGGGTTGTTTGTATGGGCACTACAGTCTTCATACATTCTTATCTGTCTTATGATGATTGTTCTACCAGATCAAAGACTAGATATGCCAAAGCACATAACACATTGAAGTTTTTATAGGAAACTTTCTTTCCATTTCTCTAGATTATATGATTGTTGGGGACCTAAATACAGATATAAATCATTCGTCAGTGAGAAGTGATTTGTTGTTCGATTGACTTCCTCCTTATTGTACTATGTCCAAGACTCATCCATTTTCTTACATTCACAATTCAAGCAGTGGCAGCAATACTGATCAGATTATTTGATCACCTAGTACTACTACATCAATATACTACATCAAACTACAACATCAAAATAATGTCTGTGCACACTGAAGAACAAGATTTATACCAGCTCCCTATTTCATTGACTCTAATGCTTAGTATGAACCTTACACATATTTGTGAAGTATTTTGGTCTTCAAAAGGCATAACAAACCTGTTATCTGCCACAAAAGTTCCCTATTATCTGCCCTGTATCAGTGAATTGCAAAAAGGACCTTGATTGCTATTATATTCAAATCATTAATTGTCTAAAAGAAGCTGAGGCAATTGCTCTACCATTGCAACATGTTAGATGTGGTATGCAAAAACCTATTTGGTCTTTAGATCCTAATTTAAAAACTTTGAAAATTAAAGTAAAACTGTGGTTAAAAGTATGTATACCCAGTGTAAAATAAACGCCCCGGTTTTTGATCCCCGGCCGACGCGCGATTCTCTCATAACTTTGAACAACCCGCATAATCACCGAATTAATCATGTAATTAGCGGAAAGCAACAAAGAAGATCGCTCGTTGAGTCGGTACAAGACGCCCAAGTCGGCGCTAAAGCCGGCGTCAAAATTGGAGAATTCTACGATAGCGGGCGATAAATTAAGGAAACTAAATTCGGGTTCGGTAACGGTTTCCTGATAATCAAACCCAAAGCTATTACCCAAAATAATGCCAATAGACGGACGCAGCGACCATTGCTCTGAAATAGCCAGTTGATAGCCGAGCGTCAGCGGAATATGAATGGTATGGTAACGAAGCTCAATGGCTGAAAAAGCGCCCGGCTCCGTAGTGGGCGGAATATTGACGTGATCCGACTGAAAACGCTTATTGATGTAGTAAGCGCCTGCTTTTACCATCCAGTTGGGCTTAATCTCGTAAACGATATTGGCTCCTACCACCCAATTAAGGCTGGATTGGCTTTCGCCTAAGGAAAAATAACTGCCGTCTGAAAAGTAGACTTCGATATTGCCCAAACCGATTATGGGTTCCAGGCTCCAGGCTTTGGTCAACTCGGCGTTTTGGGCTTGTATGGAACTAATGGAAAATAGATCAAATAGTAAGATGAATAAGAATGTTCTCATTTTTGATAATTTTTGTGGAAGAGTATCTAAAAAGGCCGATGCAGTTTGCTCCGCATCGACCTTACCTATTTTTTACACAGGCCGAGACCTTCAGCTGTTTACGACAAAATAGCCTGTGCCGATATATTATCAGCGTCGCAGCCAACAGCGCACGTCGGTTCCAACGGGATTTTCCTTTTTGCGAACCCTATATCGGGCAGAGTCCGACCGATGGTTGGCACGAGGTGGAACCCCGCGCCAACTCGTTTATTTTTTGACCTAGATAGCCTCGCGCCAGCGGGGCTAGGAGCTATGATATTCAAAAAAATAGTTTTTAAAAGTTATTTCCACTTGACCAGTATCTTCATTTTTATAAAAAACAATAACTAGCCACTGTTTCAAAAAAACGAAAAAACTAAAATCTTTTTTTAACCCTAACTCCTTATTCACTAATTTGATTGAATTATTCCCAAAATATGATTTAAATTCAATTCTTTGGTGAACTATTTCAGCCTCCTCAATAGGGCCTGAATAAACAAGTTTATCATTTAAGAATAGCTCCAAAGAAAATTCTTGCTCCAATCCATTCATGAAAATTATTTGGATTTTCTTTTCTCTATAAAACAAAAACATCAAAATAATAATAAGAGCAGATACTATAATCAAGGATTTTTTTCTCATTTCAATTTTATTAAAATTCTTTTATCTTAATGACAAACAACTTCTTGAACTCTTACTGTTTTTTCCCTGCTGCGTTTATTCATGTCGTTTGCTAAACCATTAATAGTAGGTTTCTCATTTTTACTTGATTCTTACTGTATTCTCCACAAACTTCCAGTCCCGGATATTCTTTGATTAAACGAAATAATATTAATTAGTGTCTGACAGTTGAAAATCAAATACGTCTTCAGACAATGCTCATTAAACTCACCATCACTATAACCTGTATCGCTCATATGTTTTTTTTTTAATAATTAAATAACTGTCCTGTTTTAGCATAGCCGAGGACAAATAAATATTAAAGACCATTTTCTGATATGTTTAACTTCATTATTGCTTCACCGGATTGATGTTTGACTGCCAAAAATTCTCTTCTTTCAACGATAGTACACTGAATATATTTTTATCAAACTTCAAGGCACAATATTTTCAAAGAGCTCACAATGTGGCTGTTATATTTTCAAGTATCATTATGTAATTGTCAATACTGTTACTGATAGCAGATTTTCGATCGGGTTTATTTAATTGGTTCTCTTTTTTTAAATTCATTCTATTTCTTCCATATTCCAAGAAGAATATCCCTCTCACTTGAATTAGAATTCCAAGTGGCACTAAATAATCCTTATGGAACATAGCTGGTATTTCCTTTGACACCTTCAACATGAAGATTCTTATAACAAAATCAAAACTAGAACCAACTTCTTTAGTTAGATCTTGGAATCGAATGCGTAATTAATGAGCATAAGAATCTTCGAGAAAATCGTGAGAAATTGCAGTGTAATGTTTTTGCAGAAAAGCATGCTACATACGCCATCTTTATTCGAAATGTGAAAAAAATAACCTTTATTTATTTTCCCATCATGTTTTTTTATTTCATTGGGAGGATGTAAATTTTCAATATACATATCAATCGAATTTTCTTTTAATGAGGATTCTGAATATGTATAAATTATTAAGTTTTACTAAACCCACCAAAAGATACGAGATAATTATTAATTATCTGAATAAAACCTATGACCTTATTGCGTGAAAAATTTCTACTTGGTTCAAGAGACAATATTACTTGTAGGCTAGATTAAGTTCAAAGGGGCTATTAACTTTATTTTATATGATTTTTAAACTAAGGAAATAAGTATTATGAAGAGCGGAAGAAAAGTGAAAAGGATTTTATTTATGTGACAGACTTCACGCTATATTTATAACCATTTAATTTCACTTATTTGATATATTTTCACGAGGAAAAAACTGTAATTTTTTGAGTAATTCTTTTCTCGTCTAATTATTTCCTCATTAACCAATTCACTTGATTTATTCATAGCCAGCAATTCTAAATAAAATGAATAATCAGTTTACTCATCCTTTCTTTCTGCTATTGCTGGATAGTTTTTAAGTATTTCAATCAGAACTGTCCCAAGATTTAAGGAGGCGAGGGGTAACAAAGCAAAAGCAGATAAGCCTGATGCACTATACTTAGAAATCCAAGAATATCTCTTTTTTTGATCTGGGCTTCTTCCTTCTAGAGAGAGAGCCGCTACTCTGCACCTTTACCGCTATAGCGTTTTTCTTAGAGTCTTAGAGTCCCAAAAAAGGAAAAAAGCCAAAGTCTTTTATTGTTGTGGGGTATATTTAAATATTACTATATAATAGCATTTGTGTTAATAAAAAGTATCATAACTGAATAAGAAAATAGGAACGAACACAAGTGCAGAAACAGGAAAAGACATTCATATAAAAATGAATTCTAATATAAAAGTGTCACTACTGCCAAATTTTAAGCAAAATATAATGAAGTAATCGTTCAAACAGTGTAACTCTACTCGCTGCGATGGAGTTGGCTGAATCTGAACCCTGGTGCCATCACCGATGTAATATGGTAACTAATTCATAGTTAAAATATACTCCCAGTGATCAGTGGTGTAGCTAGGGAGGGAGAAAGAAGACGGTCTTCTTCCGGGCGGGCGTCAAACTGAGTTTTTTCCCTGGCTCTGAAAACTCAAGCTACACCTTTGTTGGTAATGATTGTAATGAAAACTTCGACTCATAAAACTTGTGTTCAGTAACATGGAAGGGTCTTAATACATCTCTTAACACTAAGCGCTAAAGCGTGTCTAGTTTCAAATGAGCCCTCTTTCAAGATTCTACGACCACTTGTTCATTCAACACGTCTCACCTTTGGGAAGCAAAAGCTAAGACAAAACAAATAGGGATCCGTCATTCCTTCCATTGCAAAAGAAAACAATAAAACGTGGCATCTCGACCATGATGATTTCAGTGGTGTACTTTTCATTCGGATTCGATACCATTTTCTAGGGGTTTCAGGCTCTTTTTTTAATTCGCACAGTTTTGTTTTCGCTTTTCACAATAAACGTTTACTATTAAGATTAATCATAATATTAGTTAACATTTCTGAGTCAGCTTCAAATAAAGTATTTGCTCACTAGACAGCTTTTCTCTCCATCTGTGTCAAATTTGAACCATCAGTAGCAATGCTCTTTGTCTGGGTGAAAGAGGTGTTTTGCACCGGCATAAAGTTATTAGAAGGGAAAGCGGCATTTTATGCCTTTAGTCAAAGTGTTACTGACTGCCAATGGAAACCACTATTTCTCAAGTAAAATCAGAATTCTATGCTACTGTTGGTTCAAATTTGAGACAGAATGATGATCTCAAGCAGATGGCCAAAATAGTATTGCTGAGGGTTACGCAAATGAGATTGGTGAAACATGTTCATCATCCTAGTGAAGAAATGTCTATTGAAGTTGCTACCCTGAGATTCACTCCCTGTGTTTCTAATAAGTAATAATACAGCTATCGAGGCTTGCGAATCAATTGAAACCCAATTTTACTGACCGCTGATCCAAAACTTTCCAAGGAGGGTGTGATCGCTGTCCAAAAATCAATTCCACTCTTGTTTGCTCTTGTCATTGGGTTTTTTGGGGTCTAGGTTGAAATTTCCTCTTAGCTGCTTAACTATATCTTCAATACTGCTTTTGAAATTACTGAAATACTGCTTTTCGCATGTTTGTAATTTCCAGAGAAAAGAAATGTTTTTTTTTAGTTTTTTGAACCGGCTTCGAAAGTTTTTCCGAACCATTTACTTCGATCCTTAAATACTAATACTTTTTAACAGGACATTTTCCAGGCAACTGTTGACTTTTAAACCATGCTTTCGTTGAAAACACAAGCTATCTTACTCTAAAGCATGGAAACTTGGAATTTTGACAGAGACATTTTCAACAACAACAAAAATCAGACACAAAATATTCGTTTTTTACTTTTAAGCTCCAAATACTCTTCGTTAAATTTCACAGGCATTAACGTTTAGAATTCCAAAGTTGCTTCAAATTCCTACATAAGGAGGGATCTGCCCACTCACCATATAGCGTTATTACCCTTATCTCATAAATCACGCAACATTTAAACAAAAATCTCATCGGAAATCATACGATTATACCTAATATCACGATCCGCAACAATTTTGGGTATGTAAATCAGAAGTTTTATAAGATAGCTCGTCATCGAATATCATTTAATACTCAAAGCATTTGTGAATAATGGTTATGCCATATCCTCCCCCTGGGTAAACATTCTGCAAGACGTTACATGATAGAGACAAGTCTTTAGAGCCCAAAATTGGATTGGAAGCATAAATTGCTTCTGCTTGAAAGCAAGCATGTTTAGGAAAAGCAAAACCCTGAAAAGCTCAAGAAACACTCCCATAATATGCTTGGCAAAGAATATCAATAAGCTAGTCATAACGAGCTCATTATGAAAGCAAATTTTCAGCATAATTAAGCTATTGTTTTTTAATAAGTCCCACCCCTTTTGGTTTTCTAGCTTCATTTTTGTAGGCTTGTTTTCATTAGTAAGCAACACAACGAACTTCTAAGGGGGTATTTACGAGCGTGTTTTGCAGAAATGTGTTTTTGAACGTCGTCAAATGGAAGTACAAGATGCTATTAGGGAGGAGTAGATTCCTATTCCCTCCCTGTTAGAGAGGGAGAAGAGCAGTTTACATAGATATTTTGGCCTCGAGTAGCTTAGGATTGCAATAGGTTGCTAATGAAATGATTTTTTGTGTTGTAAAATAAAAATTTTTTTTAAATAAATAATTATTTTTAAATGTTAATAATTTTTAAATATTATTTGTGTTTACATATTATTTTTTTTTATTATTTTAATTTAAATATTATTTTTATTTAAATATAATTTTAAAAAATTATTTTAATAATCCTTTAAAATTCAAAATAATAATTTTCCTTCCAGAGCCTTTAGCTTACTTCTCGTCATTTCTAATTGTCACATAAGATTTGTCAAATCATAAAAAGGGCCTCTTTCCAATCTATATTGTCAAGTCGAAAAGTTCGCAAAGCTTCGTCATTCACTTTCACGACACATATTTGAACATTTGGCAAAGCTAACTTGAAATAGTCAAGAAGATCTTCAGGCGTGACGGTACATAACGTATCAGCGGTTTTGGTCGAAGATTTCTTTTCTATTGCACCATCTTTGCTTGTAGAAGTACTAACTTCAGTAGATGGCTCCAAAGAATATTCACTTTTCTGTTCCTGTGTAGATGACATGGTATTTTCATTATGCGTTTCTAATGGGGTTGGAGGTCCAAGATGAGCGTTCTCGTCTTGTGGCTCATGAAATGAGGAAAGAATTGGCTGAGACTCAACTGCAGAATTGCTTTCTTGCGCAAGACTGTCATCAACAGATTGAGGATTAAACATACTAGCAAAATAATTCTCACTTTCCCTAGCAGAGACTGATTGACTAGCGTCATATGGGACACTAGAACTACTTTCAGAAGAGCCAATTTTAAATTTAACTTTCTCAACAAGTTCATTCTCTGAGTGGCCTTCTTCATCACTCAGCTGTAGATCCATCTCAACATTGTTTTTAAATCCTGACTTCTCAAGCTCTAATTCTTTTTCTGTTGAATTCAAGCTAGTACTTGGAGCCCAATCCATATCATCTATGTCGAAGAGAGATTTTTTGGTAAATTCCTTACTACTTTGATCTTTCTCATTAACAACTACATCCTGAGAATTATCATTATAAGAACCCTCTATTTCGTTTTGACTAGTTATAAGAAGTTTTTTGCGCTCTTCAGCTGGTGTATCTTCGATAGAATCATGGTTGGTTCCATCATCCTTTTTCGTTTTCAAATCATCTTGAGAATCAGAACTACTAAAGCTTTCAACATTTTCTGCAGCATCTAGAACGCTTGGATTCACTGATTCTCCCTTAATAATATCATTTTCTACGGTTTGGAGTGTGCCTGTAGGAATATTCAAATCAGATGCGAGAGTAGATTCAGGCTCTTGATGTGTCTCAACAACACTTTCTGTCTCAAATTTCAAATTATGGATTTCTTGATTATTTGACCCACTTTCAAATCCAACTGCTTGGCCAACAGACACAAAATTGCCAACGTTTCCTACGCGTTCTGCTTCAAGATTCTTAGGCAAATTTTCAAGTTCATCAAGATTATGATCTTTCTTTTCCAAATCACTTTTTGATGCCTGTGCTAAGTCTGTTGTGGGATTCAAATGGAAAGGGAGTACAGACCCAGAAGCCACTGCTTGATCAGATCCTTGAAGTGTCTTGGCAACGCTTTCAGTTGTAAGTTCCACACTTCCCTTGCCTTCAGTAACTAATTCACCTTCAATTTTCGTTGGTTCAGAATGTGTTTTTTCTGGAACAAAGCTTTCAAACTGAACATCTACATCATTATGGTCTTCAGTAGCTAATGCCTAAAGGGCATTAGAAAAAACTCGGTCAACTTTCGTTCAAGGTCTATTCAGCCAACATTCGTTCAAAGTCTATTTGGCCAACAGTCTTTCAACGTCTATTAGGTCAAGTGTCGTTCAAGGTCTATTTGGCAAACAGTCATTCAAGATCTATTCGGTCAACGGCCGTCCAAGGTCTCTTCAGCCAAAAGTCGTTCAAGGTCTATTCAACCAACAGTCGTTCAAGATCTATTCAGTCAGCAATCGTTTAAGGTATATTCGATCAACAGTCGTTCAAGGTCTATTCGGCTAAGCACTACGGTAAATTATTAACATGGATGTGTTAAAATAAAAACTTAGGTGAAGGTTGTGAGGAAAACCAGAATTACTTGAGGCCAGTCCTATACTGATGCTGAAATTAAAAACAATTTTTGCTTAAATAAGTTGGTGTTATATACTCATGTGCTGCCGGTCTTCAAGGGAAGCCACAAAAAACTCATATTCGGGCTTTAGCTTTGGTCTCCTAGGGCGAAACATAAAGCAGACCGTCCTCGAATGGAATGGGAGGAGGTAGTAAGGAAAGATTTAATAGAAATTGGAACTTTCTAGAAGGATGGAAAGAGGGTGGATTTGAATAAATTGGGATATAGGTGGGGCGGGTGTACCTGTGTTGGGCTCAGGCAGCTTAGTGCTGCATTAAGTTGTTTGTAGTAGTAGTGGTTGAAGTAGTAGTACAATAGTAGCAATAGTAGTAGTTAATAGTATTTTCAGAATTTTCATAGGGATAACTTTTGGAACATATTTCTAGAAGGAGATTTCCCATAGAATCCCCTCGGACTAGAGAGCGGTCCCATAAAGTTTAAAACTGATTGAAAACAAACTTTCCTGTCCCAATTTTGGAAGACCCGTGCCCTGACCGGACATGCCTCTTAATTGGGATTCTCATGACCAAAGGAACTACAGATGAATTTTTAAGTCGGTCAAAAAAGGTTTTTCAGAATTTATTCGGGCCTCATTGTTGGGGAAAACAATATTTTTTTAAAGGTATTTTGGTCCTCTTTTCACCATTCTCTATGCGCAGACATGAGTTACAAATCAACTTACCTTATGATACAAGTTAATAGGTTCCATTCCATCTTCTCTGAAGACTGCTTGTGGTTCTAACTCCAGCTTCCTTGCATCAGATAATATTCGATGTCCTTCATCTAATAAATGTACCAACAAGGGATCAAAATGTTTATTACCATCTGGCGATCGAGATGTAGATGGCTCCAGCAAATTGGCAAACATATATCCTATATGCGGGTGGACAGGCTGGACCACCTTACGATGGATAAGGCTTGCAAGACCAGTTGTAGTGGATGCATTTAATCGGGTCATAACAACTGCATCAAGTCTATAAGAAAACAAAAGAATTTAATCCCGAGTTAAATTCATCAGTATTCCATATGCATGCCCATCAAGTACCGCTTGAGTTTTTCCTCGTGATTGCCAGGCAAACAATAGGCATGGCCGGCGGAGACCATGGCCATAACCTGTTTCAGCATCGCCGGTGAATTGGGACCTCTGTCGACCAGGTCTCCGAGAAACACGGCTGTTCTGCCTGGAGGCGGGGATGCCTCGTGTTGGTCTGCATTCACCTCATATCCGAGCTTTTTCAAGAGCTCCACCAGTTCCTGATAACAGCCGTGAATGTCACCGATGATGTCGAACGGTCCGCTGATGTGTTTCTTGTTTGTCCACAAGCGTTCTCGTTGGATCGAGGTCTCGTTGACATCCTCTTCGCTTCGCAATCGGTAAACGTAGCGAAAGCCTTCTTTGCTGAGCCGACCAATGCTTCGGCGCAAGAACTGTTTTTGTTGTCTGATCACGTGAAAACCAAAGTTGCGGTCCTCCCGTTCCTGGTTGCGTTGATGGCAGAGTTTTTCCGGGAGATCGAGCACGATAGCTACCGGTAGACAATGGTATTTCTTGGCTAGCCTGAGCAGGTTTTGACGGGCAAAGGCCTCCACATTGGTGGCGTCGATCACCGTGAGCCGACCGGCCGCAAGTCTTTTTTCGGCAATGTAGTGGACGATGTCGAAGGCGTCCTTGGACACGGATTGATCGTTTTCGTCATCGGCAACCAAGCCCCTGCAAAAATCCGAAGATATAACTTCCGTCGATAGAAAGTGCTTATTGGCAAAAGTCGATTTGCCGCTACCGGATGTGCC
>JAAAKM020073195.1:69190942-69296280 GCA_010016025.2 Alatinidae sp. Z8VKAUB7J3 | reverse complement strand
CCACCATAACGACAAGCGAGAGTTCGGGTATTTTGAGTTTCATGGCTTGACCTCCCCGGTATTGGCCTGCTTCGTAAAGATGGCCATTTGCGTGGGGGCGCCCCATTGGTCGTCCGGTTCGCCGATGCCCTCGAAGGTACAATCGTAATCGTATTGCTCGCCAATGGACTTGCTCCAGGTCTCGAACTCGGTGCGTGTCCATTCGAAACGATGGTCGCGGTGCCTCATGGTCCCGGGTTTTAGGTTTTCGAATCGTTGGTTGTACTCCTGATTTGGTGTGGTAACCAAAACCATGCGCGGCGCTGCACATCCGAAAACCACCCGTTCCAGGTGAGGCAATCGAAAAAGGTCGACATGTTCAATCACTTCCACGAGACAGGCCGCGTCATAGCCGCTGAACCGTTTGTCTCGATAGACCAATGAAGCCTGAAACAGATTGATCCTCTTCTGTTGACGTTCACTCATCCGATCTAGGTGCAACCGCGCGCCGCATCGTTCCAGAACTTTAGGGGAAACATCAGCGCCACCGATACGAATGAAAGACTTTTGTTTCAGCAGTTCTCGTAACAGCTTGCCCTCGCCGCAGCCGAGATCAATGACAGATGTTGCATTGTGCTTTAACAAGGCCTGAACCACCTGTTGATGACGCTGTTCATTGAGACTTCATGTAACCCTGGTATAGTAGATTATCCCTTTTTTGTGTTTTTCTATGTACTCTAATAACAGGAACCACAACAGAAGCCACAACTTTCATTACATAAACTATCTCAGCATAATAAATATATAATTCCAACAAATAAAATTTTTGAGACTATGACCGGAGGTGAAAAGGAATTCTAATTAAACTGAGAATATCATCTAATATGCTTTGATATAAGTTTACATCTATTCTATCACAAAGCTACTTCTGAAACCATTTTGGAATACAATACCTATGGCAAAACACATTTAAAACAATAGACACTTCAAGGGGAGAATGATCACTAATCAAAATTTCCTCAGATACTTTAACAAGACATTTTTAAACATTCAAGATCTGAAATTACAAAGTCCAAATTTGCCATGCTACCTGAATTATAAACATAAGTAAAATTTTTGTTAATTGCTGCCACAGATAGATCTTTCACAAGTGATGATAATAATATCTGGGACCACAGTAAACCAGGAATAGTGAGGTCAGTGTTAAAATTGCCACAAAGCAAAATGACTTTGCCAGATGCTCGTATTTTATGAGAAATTTTTGAGACACTTGCACATACTTTAGCAAAACGTTAGTCAGATTGTTCGTTTCTGTAATTAGTAGGCATATAAACTGCAAGAACAACAATATGGCCTAGATCAACTGTAACAAAAGTATCATTGGTTTCAAGCAAAACACACTTAAGGCTATTTTTTACTCCAATCATAATGCCAACAGAGGGACGACCACCTGTGATTTTTGCAGAACAAATGAAGAACTCGTAGTCACAAGAAACTTTCAACTGATTACTATTAATGCCACTTAACTGCTGCTCTACTGCACATACTATTTTGAATGATTTAAATATTTCGACTAAAATTATTAACTTATCTCTTGCTCCATTTATGTCTTGAAAATATAGATGCACACAATCAGGTTTGGTGCAATGGTCCATACCTGTGGAAAGAGGGGAGGGTTATCAGCTACAAGCTTGAGTGCTCGATGCAGGGACAGGCACATGGCTCTTCAATACGGCAAAGGAGAAACTATTGCTTCTGTGAATTCCATCACAATTTGCCCATTCCAAGGTGGAGGCTGAACATGCATTATTGTAGCCATTAACATGGGGTCCAACACATTTGCTGCATTTAGGTTCATTCTAACATTCTTTTGTAAAGTGGTCAAATCTTTGGCGTTTAAAGCACTACTTGGGTCAATTCAGAGGAGTTGACACCCATAAAAGCAAATAATCAACTTTGATGCCATGCTTTAGAGTAATACTGAGATCTGTCTGAGATTTAAAGGACAATTGGACAACTGAACTGCCTCCAAAGCGCTTTGCTTGCATAACAGAATTCACTAGGCATGTAATATTTGATTCATCAAAGCACTTATCAATTCGTATAATTCCTAGGACGCTCAAGGAGTTTAGGGACATCTACTAGTGCCTTTAATAATGCAGATTCGTCACTATCTTTAGTGAGGCCTTGTTCTTTAAACTCGGCTTCTTTTGGACGCATCATGCCTAAAAAGCTATCAACGCCTAGCTTTTCTTTCAAGTCAACTAGTTCAGTTTCGCCTAATGGTGATTTTAGGTATTCCACAATATCCACATCCAGCGATTTGTCGGTAAGTATTTGTAATGTTTGACGACTTTTGGAGCAGCGGGGATTGTGAAGAATAGTTATTTTTGACATTGTATATACCTTTATAAATTTCTCGTATTTTACCTTAAGAGGCTTTTTTCAGTGAAACAAAATTTTAAGCAATGGGCTATTTTTTTGGTGATTGGTGTTATGGCAATGCTGTCTGGCCTGTATTTGTATCAAATTAACCGTGCTGATTTTCAAACTCTGAATGGTGATGGACAGTCTTGGGCTCAGCTTCAAGGCAATTACGTAGTGGTGAACTACTTTGCTGAATGGTGCGCGCCTTGTTTACGTGAAATTCCCGAGTTAAACGCCTTCAACGAATCATTGTCTGGCACAGACATTAAATTATTTGGCGTGAGCTTTGATGGTGAAAACGAAACTCAGTTGTCTGAGCTGGCGCAAAAATACCAGATAAATTTTCCCTTGGTGTTATCTGAGCCTGCGCCCAATATGCTGAATCAACGCCCACATTCATTGCCTGCCACCTATATCATTTCTCCCAGCGGAGAGGTGTTAAAACAACTTTTGGGTGAGCAAAGTAGCGAATCGCTGCACGCCGCAATCGAGCATTTCAAAGGATTGTAATACACCAATCCGTTAAATTTAGATGCAACAACTAAAGTGTTTCTAAGCGCTTTTGCTGTTCTCTGAATTGTTCAATTCGCGCGCGAATTCTTTGCTTTTCTATGTTGTTATCTTCTGCAAAAGTATAAGCAGTTTGTAGTTCATCAATAGCGTTGGGGTAGGCAGCGAATAACGCTAACCACTCCGCTTTTGCTTGGTGCATGGCTAGAAATGATTGTTTCTCACCATGGGCCTCTATCAATAATTGATATGAAAGGGCGTGCCCGGGGTTGAGTAACAAAAAGTCGTTTAAAACCCGAACCGCTTTGTCATGTGCTCCGCTTTTTATCGCTGCATTAGCCAAATTTAAGGTGATGACGTGATTATGGGGCATTTTTTCGGCTAGCGCTTCTAACATAGCAACGGCTTTTTGTGGTTGTTTCAACGCGATAAAAATATCGGTCGCCACATCTACATAAAATAGGTTTTCTGGATCGCGTGTTAATAGCGGCATTAGTGTGTCATAGGACTTTTGATACTGTTCGTCTTGGTAATAGGCGATGGCTAAACCGTATTTGGCTGCTGCTTCAAGGACAAATGTTTTCTTTTTCAGCTGTGTTTCGAAAGATCTTTTATTTCTATAGCGAGGCACAAAAACGTTTAGGTGTCTTGCAAACGAGGTTTAATCCAATTAAATAAAATGGGCCGCGTTTGGTCAAAGTGGAGCTTCTGCGCAGCGTCGGGAACCTTCTCTCAGCAATGTTCTCGCCGCTAGTGAAGTTCGCTCGCGAAGCCGGATCTATGGCGCGGGACCAATTGATCGAAGGTATCGGCGCGGTGGGCAAACTTGTTCCTCTGGCTCTAGCATTCGGGGGATCGGCCTATGTTCTGGGATTAGCCACAAGCCTCCCCGGTGAGTTTGGCTGGATCGTCCATGTTCTTGAGTTCTTGAGGATGATGCTCGGAAAGTAGACGATCTCTCATTCCTCAAGCCCTACTCGATCGGTTCGCTGCTATCCGGCTATTCGGACTGCTCCACCTTCAGATCCCGCAATAGCCTGTCGAACGCCTTCTTGTAGGCGTCGTGATCCTTCCAGTTGGTGAAGTCGCCGATGTGGCGGCGTCGGAGATCGGTGGCCCAGCCGTCCTTGGCCTCGAGGACCGAGTCATCGAGGCGAATAGGGAACAGCATCGGCTCGCCGCGGCGCCCCTCCTCATCGAAGGCCTGCTCGACTTCTCGCTTGACCCAAGGGCGGGACAGGGACTGGTAAGAGAGGACAACCAAGAGTTTGTCACGGACTCGAATCGCCTCGTCGAGAGTCGGCCGGAGCTCGTTGCCGATCTTCATGTCCTCGGGAGCGAACCAGCATCTAACGCCATTGTCCTGGAGGTCCGCGTGGAGGCGCTTTGCAAATTCCTCGTCCTTGCTCGCGAAGCTGATGAAGCAGGAATAGAACTGGATCGGGTTGTCACCGAAGATCGAAGGGATGTACTCGATGAATTTGTCGGACAACCCACAGCCACGAAGAAACGCTAGGGGCAACTGGCCAGATTTCTCTAGGGTCCGATGGTCGATGATACTTGGGCCTTGGTGATCGCATTTGTCCAATCCTTCAGTCTCGGAAAGGTTCAGGTTAGCTAGAACTGTTTGGTCTAGAACCGAATGACTCAGATCAGCCCCTATCAGGGTGGCGCTTTGTAAGTTGGCCATGCGCAATTCGCCCCCACACATCCTGGCGTGGACCAGATCAGTCCCGGTCAGGTTGGCCCCGAATAGTATTGTCCCGCTCAAGTCGGCTCTGCTCAGGTTTGCCCCGCTCAGGTGGGCCCCGGTCAGGTTAGCCCTGACCAGGTCGCTCCCGCTAAGGTCGCAGCCCATCAGTATGATCCCGCTCAGATTTTCCCCGCTCAGGATGGCGCCGATCAAGTTGCCTCTGACCGGGCTCTCCCACCACCACTTGTTCCAAGCTTCCGCCCCCTCCTTCAGCTTCGCCAGGTGCTCAGGATTCGCCATGCTCTCCCCCATTGCAGTCCTGGGATTTATGCACGTGGGGGAAGGTGAGTGATTTTAGCCATAAATCTAGGATTTGGTTTTCTAATTACTGCCTACCTGAGCATCTATATCGGAAACTGAACTTAAATTTAATTACTTAATAAGTTGCTCAACATCGCAAGCCTTTATTGCACTGATTGCTGGTAAAATAAGGAGGAAGTTTCGAAAATATTCAATTTTCCATACTGATACGTTAGTATAAAAATATTTATTTAAATTGAATTGATAAAATTAGTAAATAAAAAAAATACAAATTTGCAATGCTCTGGTAACTGTTAGATTGGCGAAGAACCAATCAGACTAAGACAAATAGCGTAGAGAGTTCCAATACAGTAGGTCATCCTCATTGATCAGTGGGACACCATAAGGTCGGGCTTTATATCTTCTTCGGCCATGAAGCGGTCTACCAAAAGCAGGTGCAGCTGTTATTGTGCATAAGAATGACACCAGCATAAGGATTAGGAATAGCTAAAAAAAACATTACAGCAGATTAATTTTTCTTCAAGGGAGAGCGGAGTTAACTGAACTTAAAATTTATTCAATTGGCCAAAGTATGAATGGCGTATTTCTTATGCTCTGGCCATGAATAGACTTCAAATGTGAAGGGTGGAAATTTAATAAAGTAGTTAACACGACTTTGTTTTTTGACACCCAGGTGTGATAAGAGTGACATCAGGGCATTTTGGAAAAAAGACACCTTTGAGAAAATAGCTCAAAGAATGGGTTAAGAATTTGCAGAAAAATAAATGAATTATACAGAATTTATTAGAATTCTTAAATTCAAAAGACACAGTCCCAAAAGTTATTCTATCCACCTCCACCCCTCTGCTCCTCCGTGCACTACTGACTCGTAACGATACTATGTTTTTTCATCTTGCTCAAACATCGTGTTTAAAAATTCATTTTAAAAAATCTGGAAAAATTCTTGACTTCCCTCCTGAGCTTATTTTCGCGAATTTGTACCCTGTCATAAGGCTTTGTTGAGGGTAATAATTCTTTGGTGGTAATTTGAGGGTGACACAGCTTTGTGGTATCTTGGTCTTAGGCGGTTTTGGGCTTCGAGGAGTTGTTAGCAGTGGTAGAAGTATTTGTCTCCCATGTGACTACAAATTTTACAGTAATTTTATTATCTGGACTATTTTGTAATTTCAAAAGTATTTTTATTGTAGCTATTGGTAATTTACTGGTTATATTGATCCACTAAATATTGGGAACGAAATTAATTACTTAACAATTTTAACACAAAATGCATTTCTTACAAAATTAAGCAAAAACATATCTAAAAAGGCGAGCTGATTTCAAAAGCGTTTTATCGTACGTTTGTTGGAGACTACTTATTGGCTGAT
Source organism: Alatinidae sp. Z8VKAUB7J3 (assembly GCA_010016025.2). Taxonomy (NCBI): domain Eukaryota; kingdom Metazoa; phylum Cnidaria; class Cubozoa; order Carybdeida; family Alatinidae; species Alatinidae sp. Z8VKAUB7J3. Next base: position 69,289,986 of record JAAAKM020073195.1, on the reverse strand, counting down.
GCTGTCTATATGCCGAAACTATTTGGTAAAGAATATAGTCAATTAAAAAAATTTTGATATTTTGAAATTTTTAGTATTACTATTGATACCAAAGCAATTCTGTTTTCAGTGTAAGGTTCTGATATTTGGACCCATGAAGACGTTTTGTTTGTCGGCAGACCTGTTAAGGTGTCAAAATGGCCTTATAGTTGTCTTAGGAGATAAACAAATTGTTGATTTTTGAAATTTATTGTGATGGAACATTTGGCTAATTAGTTTAGCAAATAGATTTTACTTTTCTTATTTTACTTTAACTGTTTATCCTTTATAAACAGTTGTCATAAACTTTTTTCTATTTTTCTAACACTGGTCTTTTAGTAGTCTCAAAATTACACAATTTTTAACTGTAAATTTTATTTTGAAGGATTTATCCTAAAAAAAAAAAATCGAGTCTCGATGGGACTTCTAACATTTAGATGATTAGTTTTTCTTACTGTTTTTCACGGTTTAAAACTAACGGAATGGTTGAAGGTCCCTATCAATGCAGTATCAAGGTGGAAGGGGATACCTTTTTTTAGGAATGTTTTTCATAATCTTGCTTTTAGATTCGAATTAGCCGCATCGCACGTAATCAAAAACCCATTGGCTATTTGTACAAATTATCAGAGACGACATTATTTTCAAAATATGGGTTCCAGTGGTACCAATTTTAATCGTAAAGATGGAGGAATTGAGGAGGGGGCGTCCCCCCACAAACGTAATAATTTCTGTTCGTTATAAGTTTTGATGCTGCTCTGAAAAAATCTGTTATTTCAGTTCGTTTATGAATAATGCCGGAAGTCCGTATCAGCAGTCAAACAGCCCTTGAAAGTTTAAACAATTCAATAGTCCCCGAAAGTTTCAAAAGTTAAAGATTTCCCGAAAGTTTTAACAATTCAACTGAGAAGCTGAAAAGCAGTGGGTACTATAAACCTAAAACAAACAAAGCAAGTTTTAATCATAAATTGTGAGGTATTGAGGAGGGGGAAGTCCCCTTTATACCATAAATAATGTGATCAAAGAGAGATCAGTTCTTTGAACAACTTATTAGAGACGACATTAATTTCGAAATATAGGTTCCGGTGGTACCAATTTTAATCGTAAAGAATGAGGTTTTGAGAAAGGGGCCTCCCCCATATACGTAATAATTTCTGTTCATTATAAGTTTTGATATTGCTCTGAAAAAACTTGGTTTTTAATTCTGGTCGTATAAGAATAATCCCAGGAAGTTCGTGCCAACAGTGCAACATTCCCTAAATATTCCAACAGTTCAATACTTCCTGAAAGTTTTAACAGTTCAACTGAGATGATTGGGTAATGCAAGAAAACGACGTCCTAAAAAAATCCCTCGGGTTTCAGGCTGTTACTATGGGATGTGTTCGTCTTTTACTAGGTTGTAGCTACCTTTGCAACCACGATTAGAACTGCTGAATTTCCAACCATGATTGAACCTACTAATAGACAGAGACTCACTTAAATTAAACTCTTATTTGCAAAAAGAACTTAGAACACCTGTCGCCATAGTTAAATCTTCGCTTGAAAATTTACTGTTAGAGAAACCAGAAGAAAGTGATAATGCCTATATTAGTCGGGCGCAAGAGGGGTTGGGACGGCTTAGTAAAATTCTCAATAACATGAGTGAAGCATCGCGGTTAGAGCAAGCACTGCAAACTAACGAACCGGAGCCCTTCGATTTGGTGGCGCTGTTAAAAAGCTGTGCTCATGGTTACCAACTGGCCTACCCAGGACATGTATTTACCTTAGATACCCAATTGCAGAATGCTTCAATGACCGGCTCCCCTGAACTTTTTGTTCAAATGCTGGACAAAATCACTAACAATGCTGCCGATTTTAGCCCTGAAAATGGCACTATAGAATTTGCATTATCCAAAAACACAAACACGCTTGTTTTAAAAATAAGCAATGAAGGACCTTTACTGCCTGAAGACATGCAAGACAAGCTGTTTGATTCAATGGTGTCACTGCGGGGAAATCGCCAAGACACCGTTCCTCATCTCGGCTTAGGTCTTTTCATCGCCCGCACCGTTGCTGAATATCACAAAGGAAAAATAACGATTGCGAACCGAGATGACAATAAGGGCGTTGTGGTTACTATCTCAATTAACCACAACTAACGAATACTGAAACAAAGTTAGATAAATTTAACGACTATTCTGATTTAGCTTTCAATTGCAATAAGTCATCTGCTGATTTTGGCACCTCGAAATCACCACTAGACAGCATATAAGCAATCCAACGGGTTTCAGAATTGGACTCCAAAACAATTTTCACAATCATAGTCAGTGGTACCGAAAGCAACATGCCCACAGTACCTAACAGCCAACCCCAGAATATTAATGACAGAAAAACAACGAGTGTCGATAGTCCCAAACCTTTGCCCATATATCTTGGCTCTACTACGTTCCCCATCACAGTATTAATCACCATGTAACCGGCTGCTACCAAACCTGCGGTTGTGGAACCCAGTTGGATCATGGCCAGTAACACCGCGGGTATAGCTGCGATAAAAGAACCTATATTCGGTACATAGTTAAGCAGGAAGGCTAAAACGCCCCATAATAAAAAGTGATCAACGCCCAAATAATAAAGCCAAAGTCCGGCAATAAATCCGGTTCCAAGACTCACAACCGTTTTAATGACTAAGTAATTTTTCACTGACGCCAACACCTTATCCACTTGTTGTAGACGCATCGTCGGATCATCCAGTGCGATATGCACCTTTTTAGGCACACTCTCGGCTTCAAACAACATAAAAACAACGGTGAGCAAAATAAGTAAAAAGTTACCCAGCACACCACTCAAACTAGACAACAAGTTTGTAGCGACATTCATTGCCATACTTGGGTCAAGGTAGGAAATTAATTGCTGTTGATCGATTTCAATGTTGAATCGATGCAACTGGCCCACCATCATATGCAATCACCCTTCACGCTTTAAAAAACGCGTATCGATCTACTGTAACTCAACTTTTCCCATTGTCTTTCGCTGGGTCCTGCGCCAGTTGTTCTTCCACCTCCGCCGCCACCGGTATTTGAGGACGTGGTGGAGCTTTTTCCGTCAGAGGGGTGCGCGCTGGAGTTAGCCTGTGGTCGTGGACGTGGGGCGGTATGGCTGGCCAGTCGTGGGATGTCAGTAATCGCAACTGATGTTTCTCCAGTCGCAATAAAACTGGCGAGTGATCTTGCGAAGCGGGTGGGGTTCTCTTCGGCTTGCGAATTTCTCGTTCACGACTTGGATGACGGCCTCCCGTTCACTGAAAGGGCCGATCTTATTTTTTGCCATTTGTATAGAGACCCGAGATTGGATGCAGCCATCATCGAGCTGCTTGCTCCAGGCGGGATGCTGGCAATTGCGTCATTGAGCGAAGTTGGCGCCGAGCCCGGCGAATTCCGAATTCCGCCAGGAGAGATGAAACGTGCATTCAGCGCGCTTGAAATTCTAGATGAAAAAGAAAGTGAAGGAATCGCCCGAGTTCTCGCTCGCAAAATGGCTTAACTCTAATATTGCATAACCCATAGGGCAGACGAAAAACAAACATTCCCCCGTTCTTGCCGTTTGACCGGGTATGGCCCTGCCTGCGATAGTGTTGCGCTTTGTTGAGGGTGAGGAAGACCATGAAAGACTTTTCCGGCCGCGTTGCAGTGGTCACCGGTGGCGCCAGTGGTATTGGCCTGGGTATGTGCCGGGCGTTTGCCCAGCGGGGTATGAAACTGGTCATTGCCGACCTGGACGACGATGCCATGGCGGCGGCGCTGGCTGAGTTTGCCGAGGCGGGTGTTCCGGCAATAGGTCAAAAGTGTGATGTGTCACAGCTCGAGCAGGTGCAGGCGCTGGCGGACCGCACCATGGATGAATACGGAGCGGTGCATGTGTTGTGCAACAACGCCGGCGTTGGCATTCCCACCTCCGCGCGCAAAATGAAGCTGGCAGATTGGAAGTGGATTATCGATGTGGATCTGTGGGGGCCCATCTACGGTATCAACGTGTTCTTGCCGTTGATAGAAGAGCAGGGCGAGGGTCACGTGAACTCCACCTCCTCCATGGCCGGTCTGATCTCCAGCCAGATGATGGGGGCGTACAACGTCGCCAAGCATGGCGTGGTGGCGCTGATGGCGGCCACCGAACGGGAATTGCGCGCGAAAAAGAGTGAGGTCACCGCATCTGTGTTATGTCCGGGGCCAATTAACACCAACATCAGCCGTCATTCAGTGGAATATCGCCCCGGCAAGGCCAAGCCCAAGGCGGATGGCGCCAGCTCCGGTAAACTGGCCAGTAACATTCAGGCAACCCTGGAACAGGGTATGCCGCCTGATGAGGTGGGAGAACTGGTGGCGAACGTTAGGGAGTCAATTATTACTAAACTTTTTTTTAAGGATGTTTTGGCTATTATCTCTGATATTTCTCGTTTTAAGTCTCCTTCATTGGGATTAAGAATTGTAATGTTGTCTTTTTTCTCGATGATTCCAGAGTTTACATATCCAGTCAAAAGTAAATCCAGATCTACCACAATCACAATATCCTCTACAGAATTGATTAATTTATTCAAAAATTCTACTTTGTAGAATGGTTCTGAACATAATATTGTATTTTGAATTTGTTTCTTGAATTCTTCACGTATGTTTATTAGGTTATCATCTAAAATCAGCTCAGAACTTTTATCCAACGTCACTATAGCTTTTTACGTATATAATAATGAATTTTGCGTCAAAAGATATCTCATCAGATTTTCCTACCTCAAAAAAGATCTACCTCAATAATGCATCTATATCACTTATGCCTTATCAAAGCATTAAAGACATGAGTGATTTTTTATTACTGTACAATTCTATAGGCCCTGATTCCAAAGAATCTGAAAATCTTATTGTTGAAAACTAGTTGCAAAACTTATCTCTTGTCAGCCTGATGAAATTGTTCTTACTCAAAGCACTACTGATGGAATTAATATTGTTGCAAATGGATTGTCTTTTGAAAAAAATTCGAATATTATTATTCGTGGTATGACACATGAACACCATTCAAATTTCTATCCATGGTTAAAACTTAAGAATAAAACCTTGATCAAAAGTTTACCTATTGATAAAGATGGATTTTTTAAAATAGATGATCTAGAATCCTTTATTGATACTAATACTAGATTAGTATCAATCAGTCATGCATTGTATAACACTGGCTCAATAATGCCTGTTGAATCAATTTCTAAAACCCTTAAAGACAAAATTCCTTTTTTTATTGACGCTGCACAAACCATTGGATGTATAGGCGATATTGACGTTTCAAAAATTAACTGTAATTTTATGTCGTTTAACGGTTCCAAATGGTTGTGTGGTCCTATGGGTACTGGTTTATTTTATTGTAATAGAAAATCTAGTGAACTCTTAGAACCATCTACAATCGGAGGAGAATCTGCAATCATTTATGATGACACAAATTTAGCATTTAAAGAATTACCAGACAAGTTTCAAACTGGATTTCGGAATTATGTTGGAATGATCGGATTAGAATCCTCTATAAAATATTTAATTAATTTTGGTATGAATAACATAAGAAAGAAAAACCAACATTTGTCAAATCTTTTTAGAGCAGAATTATCTAAAATACCTAAAATAATTTTGTATGGGCCAGATGATGCAAACAAGAGGACTAGTATAGTCTCTTTTAATCTAAAAGGATATGATCCTCAACAAATTGTTGATAAACTTGAAGAAAAAAATATTATTTTAGCAGTAAGAGAAATTTTCAAAACAAAACTTGTGTGATCTTCTCCTCATGCCTTAAAAGAGCTCAAAGAAGAAATCCAAAAGAGTCCCTTGGCGAAAAAAATGCACGAAGGAACAGACTCGGTTTCCCCAATAAACACCTTGCAGGAACTTAAAGGCAAACAAGAAAAGACTTTGAGCCCTAAAAAGCAAACTGAAATGGATCAGTGGGAACATGCAATGGCAATCGAAAAAAAGCGTCTTGTCGACCAAGTGGGCTACCTTTCGACTTTTAAAACCATTTACAATGTTGTCGGAATCCCCTCAACGGGAACCGACCCACTCGCTTTTCAAAAGCAAAGTGATGCAGCTTATTCGCGGATCATGACAGCTGTTGAAGCTGCACCTGAAAAAGAGCAAAAAAATGTTTTCATCACAAAAATGAAGGAAGAAATTGACGCGCGCAAAGATATCAGCTTCTTTAGAAAATGGGCTGCGAAACTTACAACTTGGGTCATCATGATTTGCGTTCGCTTCTTCACCAAGCAGTTCACCGGTTCCTTTATCGACTACCTCACAAAGACCATCTCCCTCCCCACAAAGCAACCTTTAAGTACGATTCACCTCAGCCCGGTTGAGCGGGTCAACGACTGTTTTATCGCTCAGAAAAAGGCCATGACCAGATGGGCTGATGACAAGCGAGGAGAAGAGTTCGGCCCTCTTAGCCGGAGAAAGGCTTTGGAAATTGCAATGAGATCGCCAGACCTCAATGGGGGATACACACACGATGAGCTTGTGGCCCGCACCACAAAATGCGCGATCGAACAGTTCTTATCGATTGACGGAGCTTTCTCAAAGCACTGTTTCTCAGCAAACCGCGCGATAGAAGATTGGACCAATGCAGCTGAATCAAAGATAGGATACGGGCTCAGAACTCTCGTTTCACTCGTTCCTCAAGTCGTTGTGACAGCGGGATATCTCCTGGGAAAAGCGACAGAATGGGTGGGTTCTAAAGTTCTCCGAGTCATTGCAAAGCTATTTATGACAAAGCTCAATATCTCGAATATGGTACTCGATTCGATGAAAGACTCCCTCTATAAGCAGTCACAATACACGAATGCGATCGATGAAGTCCTCCTCGAACAGCTACTCGAAGTGGAGAAGCTTCTCGAACAAGGTGGCGGAGAAGCCATCGAACATGAAGGAGAAGAAGCGAAAAAACTCTTCAAAGAAGCCGTCGCCAATGCTGTCCGTGTGATCGACCTCAATCGCAATCTCACATCTGAGTCACTTGATAAAGCTCAAACCCCCCGAGACAATGCTCTGAGCGAAGCTACAGACACCGTAAAAGAACTTGCTGATGAACAATTGCGCAATGCAATCGTGCAGCTTCTCATCATCGTTTATCAATCTGTTTTAACAGAAGACCAAATGAACGAGATGATCCTAAAGATTTTCAAAAAGACCAACGACAGTCTATTCCCTCAAACAGTGATTCAGTTGGCTTGTCAGCGGTGCGGTAGTCACCAAAGCCCTCATCACGTTTGCTTAACGCCTGGGTCAGGCCTTTGCGCATGTCCGCCAGATGCGCCTGAGTGGTAGCGGTAAAGGTCGCCAGTTGCTGCATCTCCGTACCAGCGCGAATGCCTGCACGGATACCCATGGCGTCCATCTGCCGGTGCACCGCCCGTTTGTTGATTTGTTGCAGGTCCGAAGGTGTCATGGCCACCCGCTGCGCCAGCCGCAGCACATTTTCTTCAAGCTCCGCTTCAGCAAAAGCGCGGTTGGCAAAACCGCACTCCACCGCCTCGGTGCCGCTCATGTGGTCACCGGTTAACATCATTTCCATGGCGCGGCGCAAACCAACTATCCACGGATAAAACTGATTATCCGGTGGGCTGATGGAACGCACCACCGGATAGCCTATCTTGGCGTCCTCCGCCACGTACACCAGATCGCAGGCCGTCGCCAGTTCCGTGCCACCAGCCAGACAATATCCGTGCACCTGCGCAATGACCGGTTTCGCCAGGTCCCAGATTTTGAAGAACCCCTCGACCACGTGCCGGGGCCAGTTTGCCAACCCACCGGCGGTGTAAAAGGGCTGGTCCTCGGCGACGTTGGATTGCAGGTCGTAACCAGCACTGAAACAAGGGCCCGCGCCACGAATGATAGTGACCCTGACGTTGTCGTCCTGATCATTAGCTTCCAGCGCGTGGAACATCTCGGTACGCAGCTCGTTGGACAGCGGATTACGCTTGTCAGGCCGGTTCAATGTAATACGACTGACCTGCGGCGCGGGTTCGTCAACAATTATTTTTTTGTAGTCCATTTTGCTCACTCGCCTGTTCTTGTCGAAAACCGTTTTGCCGAATCTATCTGGCCTGATTTTTTGTTACTTAAACTGGAAGTTGGCAGCGGTAAACGCGTTGAACGTGCGTTCCAGATCTTCTTTGGACGCTGCCAGCGGGGCAATAATGTGGGTGTGTACACCACCGTCCGCATCTTCCTGAATGCGCGCCTGAATCTCCGCCTCATTGCCGATTATGCCAATTTCGTCAATCATTTCATCGGTCAACGCACCACTGGTTTTAGCACGGTCTTTGGCCGCCCAACCTTCGGTAATGGTGTCCGCGGCATCCGCATAACCTGCCCAGGCAAGAAATTTGTTATACACGGGAGTAGCGTAATACGGGCCGAACGCGGCACGGAACAGATTACGCCCGTACTCTTTATCATCGGTACACAGGACCATGGCGCGGTTGACAATTTCCACCGACGCCGGGTCTTTGCCGGCACGCTCTGCGCCAATGGCAACATGCTCCATCATTTTCGGCAGCGCACCCTTCGGCCACAAATTGAAAATAACACCATCACCAACCTCAGCCGCCATCTCAATCATGCCCGGGCGCAACGCGGCCAGATAGATGGGTGGGTCTTGTCCTGTGTGTCGCTGCCAGAATGTTTAATTGTAAAAATGTGTTCTTGACAAGCACGTGTCTCCTAATACTGCCCCCGCGTTGTTCACAAAAGCCTTCCGTACAATGAACGATGCCTTTGAAGCGGGGCATAAAGAGGCACCGTATTCTGTTGCCGTGTCCGAGAAGGTGTACTTATGGTTGGTCTGTTTACCATAATCAGTGGAGGGCCCGACAAATATACCATACAAATACATTACCTATGTAATTTTGTACATCATATTGACAATACAAGAATAGCGATGCTAGTATTGAAAAAACACTACTGAAATAGAAAATATGTTACCAACAGGGCACGAACCGGCGACCCACCCTGTGGTGGCAAGTGGTTCCGTGGTGACTTATTTAATTTTTCTCCAGTGTATTTTCAATACTGACATTTCCAAACCACTCTTCTTGATGATATTTTTTAACTTTCGAACGGCGTTGGAGAGATAGACGGACTGGATGACAGTCCTTCTTTGGTCATGTTACATGGCGCAGAGAGGCTGGTCTCTAATTGCATCAGGGATCTTTGACGTAGCTTGAAGTTCTATGATTGCATAAAAGCTGGATGTTGATGCCCACTGGTGGGTGACTGAAAGCTAATGTGGCGAATAGAGAGTATGTTAGCATGGGAGGTCACCTACACTCCAGGAATTTCATTCATGTCACGAGAGGGCCGAACCCCGTTAAGCCCCACCGCCGAATTTGAAAACAGTACTTTTCGAACTGTATATGCCATAGCAGTGTGCCGTTCCGAGACCGGCGGCAGAAAACAAGTAAAAGCCAAAATATATACCCATGTGCTACAGTGTATGTTCTGAGCCATTGATGCCTTTTTTGAAGATTTTGAGGAAAATTTACATTATTTTTGTTCACGGTCGTAGTTTACACAAAAAAAACGAGTGAAAGGGTAAGTGTAGTCAATCGTTAAGACAAAAATGAAAATTGAAGGCATTTTTTTGTTTCGGAAAATACACGTAAATTTTTCCTACAAAGCGGAGTGGATATTATCTTAGGTTTTAAAACCTGACGTCACGTTCCAATATGACGAGTTGCTCCCAGAAAAATATATGATACAGCTACCCTAATAAAACTTGGCTGCGCACTGTAAGCACAGAACTACGGAATTTGCTCTGATTCCATGGTCTTTCGTTACAGAACTCGTGCAAAAATATTTGGGATATATTTTTCATCTTTTAAGGTGACATGGTTTAGTTCCTGAGGAGTGTTTCTTTTCAATTGCTGAAACTCTCTCTGAACGGCTTATTGTATTTTGCGAAAAATAGCGAAAAATAACGAAAAATTGCGAAAAATAGCGAAAAATGTCTTGTAATGAGCTAAGTAGAAGAAATATATTTAAAATAGTACCTTTACGAAGGTCAGCAGCCTTCGAAACCCTTACGACTACATGGTCAACAAATACCGTGAAGATCCGATTTTTTTTGAATCGACTCTTGAAGATCTGGCTTTGGGCACTGGATCCCACACCCCCAATGGTGATCGTTTTGTTGTCCAACTTGAGGATGCCAGTGGCCGGATCAATATTAATGATGGGGTTGAAGCGGGGAAGCTCATTGTTTCTCTAAAAAAAGTCGAAATCAATGAGAGACTGATTCAAATTGAAATTGCATTGGAATCTGGTCAAGAAGATTGGTTTGTGGGAATAGAAGAGACTCAGAGAAGAGATGAGGCAGCAATCGGCTTGCTTCAAAAAGAAAAAGAAGAGCTTCTTAAAGAATTAACTTCACTCAAATATATGGCCAATGCTCTAGACCCTTACCCTAATGGTGTTATTGGTGAGCTAGCATCCCCTGATTTGGCCTTTAAAGATCCGGTGGATGATGGTTTGAGTGGTTTTATTAATTTGCGTTTGCGTCGTCTGCTCAATGCTTATGGCGATGCCCACCGTTTTGTTGATAACGTTTATAACGATAATTATAAAAATGTTGAAGACGCCAAACTTTATGACTCGGGATCATTTGAAGATCTCGATCCAGTTTTCACCGTTTTTAACGAAGATAATGAAGATCGCCCTTATTGGAATACTTCAGATGGTGTTCGTGGGGTCAGAATGGCCATTTATGATGAAGATGGAGAAGTCGATAGCTTTAAAAATAAAGGTTTGGGTGATCGCATCATTTATCATCGTCCCCAAGGGGGGTACAGAAGTGTCGAGGAGATTCGCGACATCGTCAACGACTGGTCTAATGAACGGATAGGCTCTGAAGAGTTACCAATTATTTCAAAAGCTTATTTAAAAACTTCGACGACTTTTTTTGATATGATCAAAAATGATTTGACGGTATCGTCATTTGAAGATGACAAATTTGCTCAGTTAAAAGACGAGACTTTGTTTGGTTATCACAATATCTTTAAAGAAGATTTTGATGACCCGGCTCGTTTCACACCGGTTGACATGCAGATTGATTTTCCTTCACTTAAAGATTTGTGGTGGCCGCATCCGGTGGCGATGATCAATCTCAACAAAGCGAGTTTTTTTGTGAAGTCAGCCATTTTTTATGCCCCGACCAATGTGAGTTATAGCGTGGAGGGGGCAACGACGATTCCGCCTTATTTGATAGACACGTCAGATCCTGATAAAGAGCTTTTTGATGAATTAACGGGAGTCGAGGCGATGATGGCCAACCCGAATGTGGGGATTTGCGGGCCGATTTTTAGATACGCGACCCGTGAGCATGGTCGGGACGATAAGGGCCGCTTCAATCACCTGATGTCGATGCGCGATGCTTTGCGATTGTCATTGGCTTATGAGTTATATACCGATTTAGAGGGGGAATTTAAAAAAGAGGTGTATAGTTTTGATGATTTCACAGAGGGGTTGCTAAGCCTGCAACAGGTGCGGCAGGGATATGGCGCCACCGTGGCAAAGCTGGTGGCAGGGGTGCAGCAAATGGCCGCAATTTCAGCAGTACAGCATTCCGGGAAAATGGCTGTGCTGGGAGACTCACAACGGCAGGTAGAGAATATCCGAAAAATGCTGGTGGCCCTGGTGGACGATGTCAGGGTTGCGCTCATCAAATTGGCGGAGCGTACCTGGGCATTGCGGGCGGTAAAGGGCGAATCGGAGGAACGGCGTAAGAAAGTAGCCCGTGAGGTATATGATATCTATGCACCCCTGGCCCACCGCCTGGGGATCGGACATATCAAGTGGGAACTGGAGGATATTTCGTTCCGCTACCTGAACCCGGACAGCTATAGCCGCATCGCGAAACTGCTGGATGAGCGTCGACTGGACAGGCAAGATTACATCACTTCAGTGGTACAACTGCTTGAAACCAAGCTGCAGGAGAATGGAATCGAAGCGGCGATTACCGGCAGGGCCAAGCACATCTACAGTATCTGGCGGAAGATGCAGCGTAAGAATATTAACTTTGAGGAAGTGCACGATGTGCGGGCTGTTCGCCTGTTAGTGCCGGAGCTAAGGGACTGTTATGCCGCACTGGGTATTGTTCATTCGCTGTGGAGTCATATCCCGCGCGAGTTTGACGATTACATCGCGACCCCCAAACGCAATGGTTACCGCTCCCTGCATACGGCGGTAATCGGTCCTGAAGGCAAGGTGCTGGAGGTACAGATTCGGACCCATGCGATGCATGAGGAAGCCGAGTTTGGTGTGTGTTCGCACTGGAGTTACAAGGGGACCGACCAGGCGGCTGCCGGTCAGGGCTATGAAGACAAAATCGAATGGCTGCGTCAGGTGTTACAGTGGCATGAGGAACTGGGGAGCCTGGAGACTCTGGCGGAGGAGTTACGGGTCGATATCGAGCCTGACCGAATCTATGTTTTTACCCCGGCCGGACATGTCATCGATTTACCCAGCGGCGCGACCCCTATCGATTTTGCCTATCGGGTACACACGGAAATAGGGCATCGCTGTAAGGGAGCCAAGGTCAACGGCAGAATTATCCCCTTGAATTATGTGCTGCAAACGGGTGAGCGGGTGGAAATACTCACCGCGAAAAGTGCAGCGCCCAGCCGCGATTGGCTGAACCCGGCGCTTTCCTACACCGGGGTGCCGCGGACCCGGGTGAAGATTCAGCACTGGTTCAAGCTTCAGGATAAGGAAAAAAATGCGGCGGCCGGGCGGGCGATGGTTGAGCGCGAATTGCGTCGGCTGGCGATCAGGGTAACGGACTATGAGCAGCTGGCTCCGGCGGTCAATTACAAAGATGCTGAAAGTATGTTTGCCGCCATCGGTGCCGGTGATTTACGGGTTTCCCAGGTGGTATCCAAGGTGCAGGCATAGTGCAAAAAGGATCAGTAAAAGACGTCATAATAAACATGAGGTTGAATCCCTTGTGTATGCATGTGAGACACAAATACGCATATCGCATGATTTGCAAATGATGTACAAAAGAGAGTATAGACATCAAGCCAACCGAAACAATTATAAAGGTTACAGGGCTACAAGCACTTTCTGTTGTTTCAAGGTTCCATACAAACAGAATTTCTCTTTTTACACTTTGGAGTCATGGACTTTATTGGGTGTTTTAGTTAAATTACAAGAATGAGTAAAAAGTTTATCCGACTACTCACTGATACTTTAAAATGCTAACAAAAACTGCGGAAAAAACGAGAAAAGTGATGCGAAGTTGGAGTGAAAAACATTTTGCAATGTGTACCAACTGTAACTTCTTGTAAGTGTTGTGAATTCTGATCGTTGGCAATCTGGGGCAGATAGCTTACAAGGGTATCATAAATCACAAAAGCTTCCAACAGTTAGTCCACAAACAATCTGATTTGGATAAATTTTAGGCGGAAAAGTGGTGCACAGCCTGAGTTTGTAAATAGTATTTTATGGGCTCATAACCTGTTGAATGAGGTCACGAATAGACGATAAACTCTGCATACTTGGAGCTTCATTTCCACATCAACAATTAATGAGAGCAGTTGAAGCGCAGTTCTGATGGCTTAGAATCCTAATCAAACCCTTACGGCGTGTACTTCATGCACGCATGCGCATTTAACTTTCGAATTTACTAAGGAATCTGCAAAGCAGACTTACTGGTGCAGGAAAAGGTTCGTATGAAGAGAAAAGTTGCTGTCCATTGATTTATGACATGTACGCCGTAAAGGGCGTTTGCTACTGCGTACAGAAATTTCAAGCGGGCATTAACAATCGTTGATGTCGTACGTGATTTGCTATTTCCATGTACTATGTCATCCAAGTGATCCATCACTGCATGAACAGTATTTATAGAAGGTTCTCATCTTGCGATTCCGTACAATGCAACGGAAGGTCTATTGAAAAATTTATAACTTTCATCTGACATTCCTCAGAGCTCAATCGGCTCAGACGATTGATATGAATGAATAAAACACATCATACGTAACTGTTTTGCGTAAATGTTGAGCTTTTGAATAAATCTTATAAGCCAATTGTTATTATTGAAACGAAAAAGTATCGAATGTTTTCTGATTCGATGCCAATATCCTCTGCATGGATATTCGCCGATCTCGTATTGTTCTGTTTTGGCAATGGACAGTTTGACCCTTTGGAATTTGATCCTAGATGTTTAAGTTGTAAATAAAGAGGAAATCCTTTAGGATTAATTTCCGAATCTTCATGCAAAAGTTTTATGCATCGCCGTTTTCAAATCGTAAAACTAGTCACTCTCATTGATAACAAGAAGTTCATAATATTTATTGCCAAAACAGAAAAATACAAGCTGCAGATAAAATATTCATCTCGATTACGCTTTTGAGTTTAACTCCTTTATCAAATAACGATATTGTAATGTTTTATACTAAATAGTCATTCTATAAGTAACATATATATACTGAGAAAACAATGTTGTTTACTTGAGTGCATATAGATAACAATTGAAAATAATCTAATGTTCATATATAAATCTGATCCCTTCACGATATAAATCTACCTTAAAACAGGAAATAACAAGAATTTTATGTAGCCATTGCATTTGCTAGAGTCTTTAATCATACAAAACTGCTACAAATTATTTGCTTGTGAACGAACAAATATTACTACTATCACTACGGCGTACCGCACACTCGCGAGCAAAAAATGTTCGTACTCTAACCTTGCGAATTCCTCAAATTGGCCACTTTCTGTCTTGGCTGGAAAAGAACATTTCCAAAAATTGGCTCGCTGCTATCTTTAGAGATACGAAATGCAAACCGAGCACAACAGGAAAAGGAATTGCAAAAATTGGCTTAGAGCAAAAACTTCATAATCTGTTGCTCGTTGCCCGTTGAGCCCCTCGTCAGAAATTATACATTTGTTTTTCTGGTAAAATAAGTAAACTATGAAATTAGTTTTAAGTAGGGTGCCGTTTTAATTTTATTCGAATAAGGATACTTATTAAACGCGTTTTTAGTACAATTAACAGACTTTTTCTAATAGTAAAAAATTCTTGGTGTACTTTATGGTCCACGTCTCGATACCCATTCGCAAAAGTAACCTATGAACCTAAAGGGTGAAGAATTATTGGTGTAGAGAAAGAGCTGATATGAAGGTTAGCCAATGGATTAAAAGTCCCTGAATGCTATTTGGCAGAAAATTTGAGGTGGCTTGCTATTTAACGAACTCTTATCTATGTTAAGGTTAGGCCTACTGGTGATACTGCATAAAGTTAGCGATGTAAGAAATAATATAGTCCTACACGTAGGGTCAATGAAGGAGGCGTCGTGTACACCTAGAATCTAGCGAACCATATGACACCTTACCCCGAGACCATCAACAGGGACTGGGAAATAATTCCTCGAGCAAAGATTCCTCTCCTGCGTTGCAGACCCAAACTAATTTCTCTGTTAGGGCCTGCGAATCAGGAAGCAAAAGTTGTCCTGGCTTTCACAGTCACGATACTTGCACGTGACTTCTTTTACAACTTTGCTTTGTCGGTCCTAAAGACGAGCTGTGCATCAAAGGATGACAGTTATCGTGTTTTGCGGTGCTAGTGACAACGTATTGATTTATTGATTTTGGGGAAGAACAAGAAACGGATGGATGCACACATTGTAACAAAAATATTGAGATATTATTTGGGATCTAACTCCTCTGACCTTTTAAGTAGCTACAGTCCTTTATTACAAGAAATTATCTGGGACCTACTCTTGAGTGCCTAATAGACGTCCTCCCCCGGACAGTATTATTACCAACATCTGTATTGTGTTTCTTTACACTTCTTCGAGCCTCGTAAAAGGGCACCTTTATCTTTTTTTCGTGATTTTCATATTTTAATAAAGATATTTTCTACTTGCCTGCCAAAGTTCCTAAACAAAAAATTGTCATGGGTGGAAGAGAACTTATCGACTTACTTATCTACTAAGATATAACAAAACTATTTGTGAATAATATAGAATAAAATAGTAAAATTATAATAAAATGATATAAAATAATATAAAATTAAATAATATAAAATAAGCTAAAACCAAATCAAATCAAATCAAATAGGGTGCAAATAAGAGTAAATCCTCTCATTAAAAATTCATCAGAATACTCAAGACGTGAATCATGCAGAGACCCAACCATTGGATATCTTGTTCCATAACTATGCTTAACAATGCTAAATGAGATACCACACATTATAACATCAAGATAATGAAATACTAAATTGTATTGAAAGCCAGATGACACAAAAGTTAATGATTTCATGTACTTGATAATGAAATGATCCACGTTACCCTTGGGCACCTGATAGAAGGGGAGTTGGAATAAACGGGGGCGTGGGTGGAAAAATCCAAAAGGCTTAATAAACAAGGGGTGGAATAGACGGGGGTGTGTGGAAAATGACCAAAACGAGTAAAAAGCCAATTTTCATTGTCAAGTCAAGAATCAATTTTTAGAATCATCTGCAACTTCCTAAAGGCAAGGTAGTACAATACAAACAATGTCAATTATTCGCCATGGCAGTCTCCTACATGTCTTCCAAGATCTTTACGTAAAAACTAATTTTCGGGGGGAAGGGGGGTGTAATAAAAATGCCCTGAGTGGAAAATATTGTTACAAGAAACCTTGTGTGTTATGTAATTTTACCGAATTTGGGTATTTCATATTTTATTACCCCAGCTGTGACTGATTGACTAATATACTGTGGATGGCGATTAGCTCACTTCTCTCTGACTCGCCCATCAAGGAAAATGGCTTGCTCTCTATATTTTCTCGTTTATTTATCCAAAAGTCAAGTAGTCGCGCTATCCTCCATCAAGATGTCTACATATACTTTCAAAATTAATTAGCGGGAGGGGGGCGTCTATTAGTCACTCAAGAGTATGGTTAATTCATTTTTAATACTCCTTGTTGCCTAATAGAAGGGGGGGTGGAATAAATAGGGGTTTGATAAATCCCGAAAACTTAATAAACGGGGAGTAAAATTGACGTAAGGTTGGAAAAAATGCCCAAAAATGCAATGGACGTGGGTGTCGACATATAATTTAAAAAATGAAGTCCAGAGTCGATATTTAGAATCCTAAACGTAGGGTAATACAATGTAAACAATAGTCAGTTATTCGCAGTCACGGCAGTCTCCTACATGACTTCCAAGATCTTAAAAATGTTCCCCACATCCTCCATCATCCACCTCAGTTAGCAAGTTCAGTTATTGCAAATACCCTTGGGATGTATTTTGTACAGAATATTGAGAACATTTGTAGAAAGCTTTATGACAGTCCTCCAGATCTATGTGTAGTAATACAAGTGCTAACAGTAGTAACACATCAAAGACTATGACTGCGTCTTTATCATTTTTCGCAAGCTTTTACCCGTTGTCTGAGTGTTATGTAAATCAGCTTATACGGAACTCGACCTTGAAATCCTGCCAACTCGACCATATACCATCAATTCTAGTCAGCAAGTGTGAAGTTCTTCTGACCGTGCTTGCGCGTATTATTGATACTTCATTTTAGTCATAACATTTTCCTGGTCTCTGGAAAGAGGCTTTGGTTTCTCGATTACTAAAACAACCTGATCTTGACGCTAGATACAAGAACTTTTGCCCAGTAAGTAGCTTACCATTTTCATCAAAACTCACTGAGAGGGCTGCATGCAACCAAACTCATAGGCACATGATTACCAATAGGTTATACCCGGATGACCAATCAACTTATCGTAAAAATCATAGTAAGCAAATATCTATTTGTGGAACTGTATCGGAGAGGTTGCACTTGCGCTCTGGTGTTCCGAAAGGCTCTTGTTTGGGACCTCTTCTACTGACAATATACGCAAGTGCACTGTTCGATGTCGTTAAAGATTACCAATCCACAGCGGATGACACACAACTCTACTTTTTCTTCAATCCCAGTGAGCAGTCAGGGCAAGCTGACGCAGTTGATGCCACCAAAAACTGCAGTAAAGCTATTAGAAGATGGATATTTCAAGAAGAGCTGCTTATGAACGATTTTAAAACAGAACTCCTTTTGATAGGTATCAAGCAGCAACTCGCTAAAGTTAGTAACCTTAAATTGAAATAGGAAACTATAACATTGCCTCGCATTCTCCTGTGCGTAATTTACCGGTATTGTTAAAATCTCATCTATCCATGAACGAAAACATGTTCTGCTGCATTTTATTATTTATATAACATCAAAAGAGTTAGGAAGTAATTAACAAGAGAATGTACAGAGACATTAATCCTGCTTTTATTTCCAGTCGCTTGGGCTATTGTAACAGTCTATTTTATGGACTACCAACTACTAGCTTTAGCGGCTTCAGAGGATTCAGAACGGGGCTGCCTGGATTGTTTTTCAATGAAACAAATTTGGTCATGTCACACCATTGCTTTGGAGTCTTCAATGGTTACCCAATAAATATCATATTGAGTTTAAGATATTAATAATAACTTTTAATGCTATCTATAGGCTCTCTCCATCATATATTTTGAATTTAATATTCATAAAGAGCAGCAGTAGGAGATATAGTCTAAGGTCAAGTAATAATGGTATAATTCTAAAAGTACCTAGATGCAAGTCTTTTGGCACGCTTGGTGATAAATTGTTTTATATAGAAATTATGGAAAGAAATAATATTTCCTGCATAATTCCGTATATATTACCACATAATACCTATTACCACATGTCACTTATTGTAAATTATAATAGTATTTTGTGAGTGCATATAAGAGTTTTACATGATTTTTAAAGAAGTACTTCTTAAGAAAATTCCAATTCGCTCCACTTTCAGCATCCTTGCTGAACTGGTAGTAGCCTTTATTTCATTCTTCTTCTTACAGTATATGATGAAGCATTACTTTGTAAAATCCTCCATAAATTTTCAACTACAGATCTAACGATTGAAATGCTCTGCCGAGTTTACTGTTTAGATTATAAAATAATATAAGGAATACATCACTGATACTAATAGCTGGCAGTTGAGTTAGAAATTTTACCGACGAGGTTGATGTAAGAACAAAATGAACTTATTTGAGCTACTCCCTAAGACTGATTAGTTAGTGATTTTCACCTAAAATCCTGCGATTGATGTTTTCCATTGAATTGAGCAATAACTCTTTTCCACTCAATCAACAGCGAAGCAATATTTCTCCTGAAATCATCTCCAAAACATTTTAAGCAGCTGTGAGTCCTCACTCCCCACTCTCATTTCTTGCTACTGAGTATCCTGACGCCGACTAAATATAGACCTGAATTTGATGGCATAAGAATGTTGAAGGAATGAAACTTCTCTAAACATGGAACAAGATGGGGGTGGAAAATAATCGGCGCATCCTCGGTCTTTGCACTCAAAGCCTTATAAAATGATTTTCGAAAGCGCTCGTGTTGGCAAGAGAATGGAATGTTTTGACGTCATACATTTAGAAACCCTTTAAAACT
The DNA here is from genome assembly GCA_010016025.2 of Alatinidae sp. Z8VKAUB7J3. NCBI lineage: Eukaryota > Metazoa > Cnidaria > Cubozoa > Carybdeida > Alatinidae > Alatinidae sp. Z8VKAUB7J3. The sequence continues at coordinate 69,270,485 of JAAAKM020073195.1, read as the reverse complement.
GAAAATGAGCCAACTCTTTCAGGGCACCCTCAGTTGGGTAATCAAACAGACGATCAAACACCGGCGAATGCTTTATAAACAAAAGAGCCTAGAGACGGAAATTCATCGTCATAAAGAGATTTCACGGAGGTCTGTAAAATACCACTGTACTATTGATTTTGGCTAAACGGCCGGGTTGTGTTACTGACTACTCATACAAATGGAGTGAAATGATCAAGGTTCGAATATCATCTTGCAATTTGAAAATAAGGCAAATAAAAGAGGTCAGTTGTGTACAATAATTCGTTTTCGAAGCAAGCCGGATAATTACGCACATGAGCAGAAGCCAGTTAAAGTGTAACACGTATTGTGAGAACCCTAGGGGGTGCATATTACCGGCCGCAACTACTACCACTTTTACCTTGTTTTAGGATACAAGATCCACTAAAGCAAGGATTGAAACATATACAATCAGCCTGCTCTCCAAATGAACCTTTATCATTATAATTTTCTATTCTCTTTAAAAAAGCACATCGTTTTGTAACACTTACTTGCAAAATCATGTCACTGACAAAATACAAGAGGCGAAGATAAAAAAAATTGCATTTAAATACCTCTTACACTAAAGGATCAACGAGACCTGGGTCAAGATCACGCGCGAAGGCACCTTCTACGGGCAATGCTCCGAGCTCTGCGGCACCGGTCACGCCTACATGCCGATCATGATCAAAGCGGTTTCAAAGGCGGAATTCGAGGAGTGGGTCAAGTGGGCCCAGGAGGAGTTCGCTTCGCTGGATCCCTCCATTGGACCGGGCGATGCCGAGCAGACCCTTCGCCTGGCCGCGGCGCGGCAATAGAGAGCTGTTGAAAAACTAAGGACACGAGAGAGATGGCCTACTCGCATAGCGACGCCCACGGCGATCACGATCACACGCCCGGCTTCTTCACCCGCTGGTTCCTGTCGACCAACCACAAGGACATCGGAACCCTCTATCTGCTGTTCGCCATCATCGCCGGTGTCATCGGCGGCGCATTCTCGATGATCATGCGGCTCGAGTTGCAGGATCCCGGCGTGCAGTACCTGCTGACCGACGGGGAGCCGGACGGCCAGCTGTGGAACGTGATCATCACGGCGCACGGGCTGATCATGGTGTTCTTCGTGGTCATGCCGGCGCTCATCGGCGGCTTCGGCAACTGGATCGTGCCGCTGATGATCGGGGCCCCCGACATGGCCTTCCCGCGCATGAACAACATCTCCTTCTGGCTCCTGGTGCCGTCGTTCCTGCTGCTGCTGGGATCGGCCTTCGTGGACATCGGCGCCGGGACCGGCTGGACCGTCTATCCACCTCTATCCGGCTCCATCGGACATTCCGGGCCCTCGGTGGATATGGCGATCTTCTCGCTGCACCTGGCCGGTGCCTCCTCGATCCTGGGGGCGATCAACTTCATCACCACGATCTTCAACATGCGCGCGCCCGGCATGACGCTGCACAAGATGCCGCTGTTCGTCTGGGCCATGCTGGTGACCACCTTCCTGCTGCTGCTGTCGCTGCCGGTCCTGGGCGGCGCCATCACCATGCTGCTGACCGACCGCAACTTCGGCACCACCTTCTTCGATGCCGCCGGCGGCGGTGACCCGATCCTGTTCCAACACCTCTTCTGGTTCTTCGGCCACCCCGAGGTCTACATCATGATCCTGCCGGCCTTCGGGATCGTCAGCCACATCGTCTCGACCTTCAGCCGCAAGCCGGTGTTCGGCTACCTGGGCATGGCCTACGCCATGGTCTCGATCGGCTTCGTCGGCTTCGTGGTTTGGGCGCACCACATGTACACCGTGGGCCTGGACACCGACACCAAGGCCTATTTCACGGCGGCGACCATGATCATCGCGGTGCCGACCGGGGTGAAGATCTTCTCCTGGATCGCCACCATGTGGGGCGGCTCGATCCGCTTCGATACGCCGATGCTCTGGGCCATCGGCTTTATCTTCCTGTTCACGGTGGGCGGCGTGACCGGTGTGGTGATGTCCAACGCCGGCGTCGATACGGCCTTGCACGTGCAGGGGGAGCAGCATCGGTAACCGACTGAAATACACTGCCCAGCAAATTAGCATAAACACCGTTTTTCAAATACAGAGAAACGGCACTTTCTCCTGATTTTGACAGTCCGCCAGCAATTGCTCTACCGTAATTTATCTCGGGTACTTCCTGAGGCGCCGGAGGTGGTGGTTCCACAACCACTTCCGGTGTTGATGTTGAACTTCCGCCACATGCCGTCAAAAAGGCAGCAGCTATCGATATACCTAAACCTCTTAATTTCATTTCCATTCTCCAAACATTCATGTGTTGTTTGATTGTCATCATAGGGTGACGAGAAAAATAATTCCGATCCAAAATTTAACGAAATGTGAAAAATTGTAATCCAATGCTGAGACTCTCTTCCAGCTCTGCTAAGCTGCACACAGTTCAATTAACTACTAAAGACAATATTAATCCAGATATGCTTCGATTGTTGCGCTGTAAATCATCACTTTACCTGTTAGTGCTGGTGTTAAACCTGCATTGTGGGGGAGTGTACGCGCAAGATAATGACACATGCGAAACTGAAGAATGCGCCGTTATTGATCAACTAAGCTTGTCCTTTGCGCTTGGCTATGGAGTAAAAAGCAATCCGCTTGCCAGTGGTGACGATAGAGCGCTATACCTTATCCCAGACGTAGCCTGGTATGGCGAAAAGTGGTACATCGACAATGCAGAAGTCGGCTATCAATGGCATGACAGCGAGTCATTCGCTTTTGAAACCTTTGTCACTGTTAACAACGAAAAAGCCCACTTTAATCGCAGCCATAGTGGTAATTTCTTTTTCGACGCCTCTATTCCTGGTAACTCAATAGTAGAAGGCACGCCAGATGCACCACCGCCGCCAGACATAGGTGACACAGAAGAACCATCGTTTGCCCCCACCAGCATCAACCTAGATGATATCGCGAAACGCAAGTTTGCTTTGGATGCTGGCATCAGATTATACTCTTGACCTTTGACCAAAACAATAGTCAACCTGACCTCTTACTTGAACATTACACAATGTATAAATGGGTTCGTCTTTCCACCAGACAATGCTACTGTATAAATGGGTTGGTCTTTCCAAGAGACAATGCTACTCTTGACCTTTGACCAAAACAATAGTCAACCTGACCTCTTACTTGAACATTAAGTAATGTATAAATGGGTTGGTCTTTCCACTAGACAATGCTACTCTTGACCTTTGACCCAAAACAATAGTCAACCTGACCGTTTACTGTATAAATGGGTTGGTCTTTCCAAGAGACAATGCTACTCTTGACCTTTGACCAAAAAACAATAGTCAACCTGACCTCTTACTTGAACATTAAGTACTGTATAAATGGGTTGGTCTTTCCACTAGACAATGCTACTCTTGACCTTTGACCCAAAACAATAGTCAACCTGACCTTTTACTGTATAAATGGAGCGGTCGGATGTTACCTTTGCAAGGAGGGTTGAAACATATCACGCTGAGATTTCAGTTCCTAAGTGTTCAAGCGGTGACTCCAATATCATGTTGTTTAAAATAATAATTGTGCTCCAGAGTTGTGATTCAACTTTAATGTACTGCACACAAGCTGTGTATCGTTTGTTCTAAAAACTTGTGACAGGTCTACAGTAGGCACAATTTCGATAAAACATGATTCCTTTCCCGAAACAATTCCCCTTTTAGTTTCCATTTCCATGCTTTGCTTCTGTCTGTTACACTTGTTAGGATTCATAACTTACGCAAAATCGCTTTTAAAACAGTTTGATATTTACTAAAGGGTGTTTCGTTGACCCTTGTAGGCTCCGCAGTTAAACTTTGCTAATTTCGTTACAGTTTCAGCACATTGGCACCTTAAGACTCAATGTTGACACAATTATTCAATGAGTGAAACTTACTAATTTCCTTTTTACTTCTTTCTAGCCTAGTTACTTCTTTATTACCAAAACGCAGATATGCAGGGGCTTAGTGCAAAAAGGGACCCCTTGTCAGCCTATTTCAGGGCTCAAGGCCACTTGGAGAGATCATTTTTGAATTTATATGCCTTTTAGAGGACATTTTATCTTTCCATAACATGTCAACAAACAGTCTAAGCTTCAATACATATCCAGCTCAGTAACGGTTACAGCAAAAGCAAGCTTTACGTGGCTCATCTTGTCACATTTTCAATAATATACGAGGTACAATGCAATGTGCTATTTCTGGATTGGTCTTTACTGTACGTTTGGTATTACCAATCGTTATGTGCTTGCTATGTTCTCTGTTCAATAATTAACAGCTTATTATTACTGATAATATTTGATTTCTTTCACTTCCACCACTGATGTTTAAGGGTAGACCGACTCTCTCTCGCTCGAACTAAAGGCAGTGAAACGTCGACATGGAACTTTCAATCACTTTCCTCTTGCTACTGAAGTGACTGCTACAATTCATACTAATTAATTCCGTTACTTACTTACGTAACGGTTCTTTTTGATGATCGTACAGGTACGGTAGCATCCTCCAGGACGGTGGGCTTCCCTTCAGTTGTCTGGTTGGCTTCACGCACAGCAGATTTTACACTTAATTTCCAGATGGTCCTGGTTATGGGGTCGCTTGAGCCAAGACCCCAGCCAGAGATGTCATCCTTGAGAGCATCACTCCATGTTTTTCTAGGTCACCCAGGTCGCCGACGTCCATCGCGGTTCGCAGGAGATTTCTGAAAATCGGAAAAGAGCTTAGGTTCCTTGTTTATTGATACAATATCTTACTTTAATTTATAATATCGGGAAGTAAATACAGCATATCATCCTGCTTTTCTTGCAAATAAACAAGATAAATTTAAAGTTTGTATAATAATGAACAAGTTGAATGTAGTCAGATAATAGTTTTGTAATAGCGTTCCTCAATATAAAGTTATAGTGTGTCAAAGTACCGCGGGCCTACTAGGCCCCCCCCCCATGTATGAGAAGAGCCAAAAAGCCCATGTAAGGTAGGGTTAAAGGTAAACAGTAGGGTGATTTTTTAAAAATATCAAAGGGACTACAGTGTGCCCATGCATATCCTCCTTCTATTCCAATCCCCCTCTATCTGACAAATATTCAAGTTCCCAAAATTTGTCGACCGCTGATTGGACAATTGTAAGGAGCTACCAACAGACTGGTTTCGTTGCACCCTAATCATTATTATAAATGGTGCTTGAATGTTTGAACACCTCGTTCTTTGCATGAGCCATTCTGATGAGAGTGCAACGAAACCGGTCTGTTGGTGGGTCCTTACGATTGTCCAATCAGCGGTCGACAAATTTTTGCTTCGATCCCTTTCTTTGTTTGCGAGTTATTCTAGTTGCTGTTTATTACTTTAAGCAAGATACTCATGCTAGAAATCCACCAGATATAGTTTTGGCTGCAAAGTGGCTTTGAGGGCAGCAGCTTTGACTAGAACGTAAAGTCTGTGTGCATACAAAACCGATGGCATAGTAATACCTGCGCATTCTACGACAAATAGCATATGTAACCTCGTACTGAATTCACTTAAGTTTTGTTTTTTTACTGTTTATAAGCCAACTTAAACTGTCTTGCAAATTTCCGGCGACATTGTTTCGACAGTCGCATTTGCTACTCGAGTTTTTAATTGTTAACTGGGGCAACTTCCACTTGGAAGCAACCAAGTCAATTCCTGCAGCAAAGGTAAAAGAAGGATTCCACTGCTTGTGTAGTCGGTCATACACTTGCCTTTACATTTTTACTTTTATATGCCTTGAACGTACAGTTTGCTAACTACATCATCCTCTTCAGGGATAACTTCATGGAAATCCATCAGTTTTGGGATAATGAAAATGGGTTTGGGAATTCTTGTATGTACAAGTTCGCGGAGGACTGAACCGAACGTACGTCTAGTGTTGCTATTAGATTCCTAGAATATCTGCAATGTGCAGTTTTCACAAACCAAGCGAGCCCTTCAACGATAATTTTAGAAGCATGAAATTGTTATGCTTGCCTTCCACCTGGAGTATACTTGACTACGCCACATCATACTTAACTGAAACTCGGCTCAAAGGGTGACAATGGAAAGAACAGCTCAACAGCTCAATTCTCGAAATTTAAAACTTGCCGAATAGCATATTATTAACAAGGAGTGATCTTGTTTATGGATATGAACATTCTGTATTTTGAGGAAAAGGAAGTTATCCTGACAAAAATATATTATTATTAGAATGCCCCCTCCTTCCATAAAGCCCAGTCTCATATATTACTATGGAGTCTCCTCGTAGATATTGTACTACTGTCTTGCAATCATCGCTCCTATTTACGTTGAACGTATTTGTCAGAAATATGGAGTCTACTTTCTTATATGTTTCAAATAAATAGTGGAAATAATCTGAGGAGAAATATTTAATCCAGAATGTGTTCGCAAGGTAAAACGAGAATCGTTTTGCAATTAAACGTAGTATGGACCAACAGAGCTACTTGTTAATGTCAACTGACATCAGGTATGTATTTGTATTGATCTAGTGAATGCACATTAATGGTTGAATATGCCTATCAATGGATGCCACGAAAGTGCTTACCGCCGACTAGAAACAAAGCACCTTTATCAAGGGTAGCTTTATCATGACTGTAACATATTTCCAAGGTCATACTAAATGTTTTCCTGGTTTAAAATCATTGAACAGCCTATTGTTTAATCAGTATACTAGAAGATAATCGAAACCATTAATATCATAGACCAAAAATACTATAAAAACCCATTGTTAAGTTTCAAGGGCTTTATGTTGAGAAGTGGTCGTAAATGTGAGCCCCCTTAATGTGTATTACTAGAATCATACAATCATTAACCATCGTCATTATAATTAATTATATTTCACCAATATTATCACCTTATGTCAAGGTTAAGATCAGAAAAGAATTAGTGCATTTATCAGCGTCAATATAGGAAGTAAATGTATCAGATATCCCTCTCCTCCCCCTAAAGTTTTATCTTGGTCTAATGTCAAATCGTCTTCTAGAATATGATATTTACTTCATCCGGTAGCCATCTTTGTATTTCCAAAAGCACTAGCTACAAAGCTAGTAAGGATATGATAAAGTTTTTAATAGCCTATAACAACAAGTAGGGAAATTTTCTCTCATGACTAAATTTTTCAAGTAATTTTTGAGCGGATCAATAAAATTATTTGACTTTTCCTAACCTTAATTTTGATTAACTAAATTTTCCCTAATTGATATTTTAAAAGAAATTTTATGTTTTATCTTTTAGAAAACATTTTGTTTCAGTGAACTTTTTTGTGAAAAACCAAAAGATATTGTTCAAATCTTTTGGTCATAAATTCTCCTAACATCTTTGTAGGATGTATTGGCAGTTTAGTCTATTAACGTAAAAGTTTAAATGGCTATTACGGATTCTGTAAACAGTGTGTATTAACAGTAAGTGAGAGGACTGACGATAGAGAAAGCAACAATTCCAAGATTCTTCTATACATACTTCACATACAACATTATTACACACCAGCTTAAAATTCATACTGACTATTTAAGTAAATATTGTTGATATGTTAAAAAGACAGTAGAAACACCTTAGAAAAACTCAATAATAACACAAAATTCAAAATGTTTTCAATATTAGTAATTTATTACTACTACATAGTTAAACTGTTCACTTTACAATATCCTTTCTTTAAAATAAACACGCATTCACAAAATACGCAATATCTAATAACTATTTACAGACAAAGAAACATTCTTGAAGCCCGCTGAGATACTATGGTCGGGGTTTTTGCACTCTGGTTAGGTAATCGCTCAGGTGACTCGCAATTTTGTAACTATAAACAAGGACCCTTGGGAACAGAAAGACACTACCATATTGATATTGTAGTATGAACCTAAGAGATACAGCATATAATGTAAGAACGACGTTGATTTCATTGTTACCGTTTTCTGATTCGAATATATATATTAATCTTGTAGGTGACCAAAGTTTTACCCCAAAATTCTCCTACTTTTACCTGAAGATAATGTACTAAAATGTACAAGACGGTATGGAAAAATTTCTTCACCTTCGCTGCTCCAATTCCATTTGGCTATGATCGTATATGGTACGACGCGTGTGTTAGGGTGGGTTAGCGTGGGAAATATTACATGGTTATATAAGAAAAGAAACCAAACGTCATGGCCATACCTCATAGGCCTTATCAAGTCCTTCAAGTTCGTCAACAGTAGTTTTATCGGCAACATTCGGTGGCGAACCTTCTTTAATGTCATTCAGTTTATGTTCTACGTCCTTCTTCTTCCTCTGCCATTGCCGAAATTGTTCTTTTTGGTCAGATGAAACGACACGATAGTATCCTTGAAGGCTACAGGATAGAAGAAAGAATTGATGTGAGCTAAATAATCCAACATGTGAATAGTTTATTAACAGAAGCGCTCTTTTCATTGTAGTAACAATGACAAATGTAGTATTGGCTATTAAATCGATGACACACAAAACTGTTGGTTAACACGCCACACTTTTGAAAATTTAAAAGGTTTTTGACTTACCCACTGCTTACGACTTCATACGGAGCATCGTTGAAATAAAACAAAATGCGGCAGCTACCATAGAATTATCGGACAGCCGCGTCTCTGCTGTCCGCGACGTTGGCCGATTTCCACCTGATACCGACATAAGCCCCGGTTTGATGTAAGTTACGCTAACACCTTTATAGCTTGCTTTCATATCTATATGGACATACATATCGGTGCGAATATGGCTGACGATGTTGCCCAAGCAAGTCTCACGGGAATGTGTCCGCCATATTTCAAGCCAATACATAAACGCGTGTGCCTGAGATTTAGCAGAGAAGTTTTAGTAACAGTTAAGCTTTTTAGGAACACGCAAACGTACGCACGAAAGGCACTACAGTATTAGTTGTCGCTCTTTGCCACTGGAAAATGTTACCGCTCACTATTTGCGATTTATCGTTACTACTTGCCTTTTGCGTGTGTCCTTACTCGTCAGAGTCATTGAAGGCCCGTGTAATCATGTTCTGCACCAAAACATATTTATATACTTCGATCATTAATGAAGAAATATCTTTCGCTTGACTGTCATAGTAAAATAGGGATCACCGATGTCGTTCGGCCGTGTCGCAGCCATGTCACAGTGACCACTCTGGCTAACAAAACAGAAGGCTTCCTATTCGCACATAACAACAAAGAGCTGACTATCAGATCAGGAGAAAAAGTTCTGGTAGGTGTTATTAGCGGCCTGTTTGCAGAGAAAAAGTAGTAGAAAAAGTTTCGAAAATTGTGTATCGTTTCTTGTTTAAGATTCTGTAGGACTACTTTTTTGTGTATCGACTTATTTTGTACATCCAAGGCATCATTTAATAGGGGCTTAAGTCAGGTCCGTTGTTGGCGGGAAAATTCCTTCATCGAAGGAGGTCTGGGACCTTCTTCACAAAAAGTGAAACTGGATATGTTCCAAGGTCCATTTTCCTGCCATTTGTGAACATTTAAAGTCCAGTTTTTGTCTTACATCGTTGAATACTAACGCTGATGATTTTAAAGGGTGTTTTAAGAGGGGGTTGCGACTCCCCAGGGACCAGTAAATGCGGCAAAGGGAGTAAACAAAAGTTATAAGTGAGAGACGGTTCCTTAGCAAGCAGATTATTTGTATTTGTGATTTTTAGGGGTACCGTCGAATGTACAAAAGTACACACAACTAAAAATACGTGTAGACATTGCACATGATCACGCACTGTTGATTTCATTACCAAATCCCTCAATACAACGAGGTGAAGCCTACTATCTAATTTTCAAAGTATAATCGAGAGGAGAGGATTTGAAATGAGAAGCTTAAAAAGATGGTAGAGAAAATACGTCATCACGGGAATTAGAACCCAGGACCCACGCATTTTTGGCGTAGGTAGGAAAGAGTAGTAGCTTAACCCATTTACCGTAGCCAATATGCGACTAAACCGGAAATGTTCGTCAGGCCCTAGCGACCTTGGCTAGGTAGTAGCACTGATATTCTTAGTGCAATGTTTCCTTAATGCCGGTGCAAAAATGTCGATACTATAGGAAGTACGAGGCAAGATATGTTGAAGGCGTTTTCTAGGTAAAATTAACTTTCAGCTAGAATTGGTACTAGTCCTATAGGAATGATCCTCTTGTTTAGTACAATCTTAAAGTGACCGATTTACTGCTGGAAAATGGTAGTGAAAGCTGTTTATCACTACGCGAGTGTACATGAGCGCTAACGCAAAAGTGACCAATGAACAAGAATGATCCTCTTGTTTAGCATTCACTCATTTTCTTTGATCTTTAAAACCTTCAAAAGCGTACTTATAAATGCACTATCTAAAACGGATTGTATGGTACAATCTTAAAGTGGCTAATGTACTGCTGCAAAATGGTAAAGACAGCTATAGAAACCGATAGGAATCTTATAAGCATTTTGTAGACAATATTGTGAAGAGCATGTCGTTGTCACCGCGTAACCAACGCCGTTCTAGCTTGTGATTCAGTAGCGTATACGTCTTACAACTTCCATAAGACTGAGATGATATGCATTTTCTTTTTGTAGGTTTTGGATGATAGCAGGCGATGGTGGTTGGTAAGAAATGCACATTAGTCTTCTTGACAGATTTTTGGATAAATATCCAAAGGTCAATTTTCTGTTTACTGACGCATTTGAAGTGCTCTGTCTTTAGAACGTTTAAAAGTTCCAGCTCGATTCTCTTTTTTATATTATTCCATGTCTTCAAGAAATTCTGTGAAAACTTCCAACACATGCGTCTTTCGTTATGCGTAGTCCCTTTTGCATAACCTTGTACTCCAAACAAAACGAAACAAATGTGTAATGGTTGATAGCAGTGAAGATACTTTCTGTAGTTTTAAATTTAAAAATGTTGACTAATTGTTGCTTTAATTGCATTTAAAAGTTGTTTTGGAGATATTAACTGATTAATATATGTCGATCACCTTATAGTCTTGAGGTTGTATTGGGTAACCATATTTCCCTGTGTGGCTGGTACATCACGTTCATTTTAACCACACAGTTTTAAGGTTCTTAGCATGTGTTTCCTAAAAGATTTCCTCTGACGTAAACATGTCTCTTTGTCAGCTTCACCAAGTTAAAATTTCCAGTCTAACATTCCCTTATGGTTAGATTCTGGGAAATATTTAAAGAGTCCACTTTGTGGAACCATTTTCTGTTCTCCACCTCTACGTCTAGTGAAGCTACGATATTGCGATTTGTTATTATTGAATCCTGTACCAAATTTAGTGGTCGTACTACCAACGTATTGGAGATTACAAGATTTACATTGTGGTGGGTATACCACGTTTCTAGAATTACATTTTAGAGAGCCATTGCCAATTTTAAATATGCGCCTGATGAAAACTATAATAAATTTTCTCAAATGGCAAATCGAGGGATATGTATAGTGTTAGTTGAATGCTAAATTCTTAGTTATTATCATTTCATCCGAGTGAGCGATGAACTGAAAAATTGATCACTTCACAGACGGGTTTCCGCGTCACCACTTACAAGTCAGTCAGGAGCTTGTTGGACAGCAATCGCGTTCTCTTGAGTGTGTTTAGTACATAGTAAATATTTAACCGAAGTACTGGGTAAAAAAAATGTTATAAATGAGCCCCAGATGATTATTTTTGAATATAAACATTTTAATAATTGCTAACTTGAAAGTTAGCCAGTATGCAGGACAAGACGTTGTAAAATGCTACACATTAAGTAAGGCATCTGAAATTTATTACAGACTGAAATTCACTCTATAGGATACTTGTTAAACAAATGGAAGGTTAGGAACTCAGTTAATTTCCTGGATGTAACAGTGTCTTCGCACGCAGGAAAGCTTGTCACAGATCTTTTTGTCAAGCCTACAGACACCCATCAATACCTGCATGCAGATTCGTGTCACCCCTTTCATACTAAAAAGGCTATACCATATGGACAAGCGTTACGATTACGCAGAATATGTTCAGACGATACATTGTTTGAAAACTGCTGCCAACAACTCGAAGAATGGCTTCTTGAAGTTGAAGTTAAAACAATAACAAATATTCAAAAAGACAAAACAATAAAAGAAGCAGCACAAGGAAATTTAGTGAGTGGTTTTTTCCTTAGGTGGGATCCTGTTGAGAACCGTCTTCTACTCAAAAGGGAACACAAATATTATTACCAAATACAAGGTCAGCTCAATATCATAGACAAAGAAACTTGCTTTCTAATAGCCTTTGTTGACGAAAATGATCTTGAAATTGTCGAGGTCCAACGTGACATAGAATTTTGGAAAAAGATGTTGCCAAAACTGGACCACTTTTGGGAACATTGCTTACTTCCCGAGCTTATTGACTCAAGACTCGCACGAAATATGGACGTTCGTGAGCTTCCTGAGGTCATAGAAGCTCAATCGAAAATGAAAGAAAAAAAAAAGATGATCTCTGAGAAAAAACGGAAAATTGACGAAATTTAATTCTTGTTTTATGTAAACTTTTGTTTACAGGACTTCTAAACAGACCAAAACATGGTCTTTTTTTCTTTAATTATCCCGAGAACTCTTTTTTTTCTGTCAATTTTGTACAGAGAAATTTTTTTTTTCTTTTCGTTATACAGTTACAGATCGCTTATAACGATTAAAAAACAGCAGATCCAGTTTTCCTTGTACATCTTCCCTTTCAGCTGCAAACCTTTCCCTTTGTATTCTAATCAAGTCATCAATTCCAGTCAATCTTTTGGATAGCCTTTCAATTATGAAACCCGCCGTGTATCCAAAATTATCTATTAGTTCTCTCTTTTATTATTTGATTTATATCTGTGAGTTTGTGTCTGTTAAGTATTTGTATCCCCACCCCCTCTTTTAACATTTATGAAATACAACAACAGTTGTTTCAACTTAAAGTAAAGAGCATCATCAAAACTCTAACAAACAGGAGTTATTACGTATATGGATGCCCCTGCTAAATACCTTACTCTTTACGCTAATGTTTTTCATAACTTTCGAAAGCTTTTGATTCTTAAGCCGCCCGTGTGCTTCAGAAGTAGATCAGGAATGGGGCAAGAAGTCAAACTTTAGATTAAAGAGCAAATTATGAAACAGGTAGCAACCCCCCTCATATACGTAATAGTTTCTATTATTTTTAAGTTTTAATTATGCTCCTTACTTTCAGTTGAAAAAAAACTGTTTTTATATTTAATTTGTGATCGTTTAGATTGTACTTGTATTACAAGAAATAAATTTCTATGAAATTCTTTTAAAAGTAAACGAGATAATAAAAACCAAAAAAACAATAATTCTTATAGAAATAAAACATATGCTCTTTTGTTAACCCTGCTGATATGCTTATTTTATCTCGAGTATTAGGTACAGTCTATTTCTACCGATTCTTCTTATAATTATTCTGGTTATAATTATATATATTTCTACACATTCGCCAGACTCTGTTTAACCCGGTTACATAAGAATGACCAGTACCCTTTTGACAAGGGTCGACCACCTTCAGCATTGAGGTACTGCCACTACACATCACCCCCTACACCCCAAAATAATAACACGTTCAACAGTTTTTTAATGTCAAAATACCAAAATCAATCAAAATAGTCAATAAATATTGTCTTCGTTTACTCCCACGTTGCACATATTTTCGTGTTGCAACAGGTTATTAAGTTACAACTCCTTATTGATTCTTTATCTAGTGACGTACTCGTTAAATATAAGTAGGAATATTTTTGACCAATCATTAATGGAGGGAAATTCAAACGATCCAGTTGGCGAGAATTTAATATAATGGCCAAAGCACTCAAAACAGTTTTAATTTCGAAGTTTGTAAATTAGGTAACAATTATAACTGCCCATTTACGACTCACTCCTTACTATAATGATTTTCGCCTAATTCGAGGTCTGACAAACACAAGTTTTATATAGAGAAAGAAAGACCATGACGGCACCGAAATCGGACGGTTCGCATTTTCACGTTCCATGAATGTTTCTCAATTAAAGCCGTGTTCACACTAGCAACGATTTGTAAACAGTTGTAAGCACCAGTTTGAACACGTCTAATGTCTTGTTCCGAAATGCAGTATCCCAATGCCAGAACATTTTCTGTAACTAGTTACCCTTTTCTTGTACGGTAGCACAAGAGGGAACTCGCTAGCAGCTCTTGTGATTACTTCACAGATCAGGAGTTCCTTGATTTATTTTAGCATGAATCTATTTCTGCAATCTATGACAGCGAACGTAGATCTCGGAGAGCAGTCAGTAAAACCTACCCTTTACACATTTGAGAATTTATTTAAACACTTTGTTATAGCAAATAGGAGAACAGATCAAAAGAATTGCAGAGTGATTGGCTAGTAAAAAACAGGAATCGCACAAGTTAGAATTTTATTGGCTAGTTTAGATTTAAAGTAAGTAAGATTTAAATGCAGATTCAAACTTCTTGTTAGGGTCTGCCAATCTGACAGTATTAAGTTGTCCTGGCTTTTTACGACAAATTTGCATTGTTAACCCCACTGGAAGACCTGCACATGAAAGAATGCCACCCCACTGGAAGACCTGCATATGAAAGAATGCCACTTGTAAAGTGCGACGTGCATGAAAGTGACAACTTACTGATCAATCGACCTTTGTAAGACAAATAAGCTTTATTTGTTCTGTGATTCTTGCTTAATATCACCTGTGTATGCACTTCATAAGGATTTTGTGAAGCCTGGATGAATTTCTGATTTCCGATTCAGAAACCTGAAACTGGGATCAGTGCAGACTGCATCTGTCTCCAGTAATGCAAATATAATCTCAAACACAGAAAAAAGTCCCTTTCTGATAAACACCTAGCTTTCTTAGTTAGAAAACATTTTTGACGAAAGTAATTTGATATATTTGGTTTTCTTTTGCGTTTAGAGTCTAATTATCTGTAGTGTAGGATTTATAGTAAGAAATGTAAGTTGACGAAAGAGCCTCATGTCAGGAATTTTCTCAAGCACTAAGGCTTGCAAAAGTCGAAAAATTTGGTCACAAAAAAAGATCCGTCAATTCTGATTTTTATGTGTCCATAAGGTAGATTGATGGCCTACAAGAATATTTTGCGTGAAAGCAGAGTCTAATTATTTGTAGTTTAGGATATATAGTAAGAGATGTAAGTTGACGAAAGAGCCTCATTTCTCTCATTTTCTCAAGTACTAAGGCTTGCAAAAGTCGAAAAATTTGGTCACAAAAAAGGTCAGTCAATTCTGATCTTTATGTGTTTATAAAGTAGGTTGATGGCCTGCAAGATCATTCCGCGTGAAGTCAGAGACTAATTATCTGTAGTTTAGGATAGATGGTAAGAAATGTAAGTTGACGAGAGAGCCTGATTTCTTGCATTTCTTCAAGCACTCAGGCTTGGAAAAGTCGAAAAATTTGATCACAAAAAAGGTCCGTCAATTCTGATCTTTATGCGTTTATAAGGTAGAATGATGGCCTACGAGAATATTCCGCTTGAAATCAGAGTCTAATTATCTGTAGTGTAGGATTTATAGTAAGAAGTATAAGTTGACGAAAGAGCTGCATTTCTGGCATGTTCTCCAGCACTAAGGCTTGCAAAAGTCGAAAATTTTGGTCACGCAAAAAGGTCCGTCAATTCTGATCTGATAAGGTAGATTGATGGCCTACAAGAATATTCCGCATGAAATCAGAGTCCAATTATATGTAGTGTAGGATTTATAGTAAGAAATCAATGTTGACGAAAGAGTCTCATTTCTGGCATTTTCTCAAGCACTAAGGCTTGCAAAAGTCGAAAATTAAGTCACAAAAAGAGGTCCGTCAATTCTGATCTTTATGTCTTTATAAGGTAGATTGATGGCCTACAAGAATATTCCGCGTGGAAGCAGAGTCTAAATATGTGTAGTTTAGGATTTATAGTAAGAAATCAATGTTGACGAATGAGTCTCATTTCTGGCATTTTCTCAAGCACTAAGGCTTGCAAAAGTCGAAATATTTGGTCACAAAAAAAGGTCGGTCAATTCTGATTTTTATGTCTTTATAAGGTAGATTGATGGCCTACAAGAATATTCTCTTTTGAAATCCGACTCTAATTATCTGTACTTTAGGATTTAGAGTAAGAAATGTAAGTTGACGAAAGAGCGTCATTTCTGGCATTTTCTCAAGAACTAGGGCTTGCAAAAGACGAAAAATTTGGTCACAAAAAGGTCCGTCAATTTTGATCTTTATGTGTTTATAAGGTAGATTGATGGCCTACAAGAATATTCCGCGTGAAATCAGAGTCTTATGATCTGTAGTTTAGGATATATAGTACGAAATGTAAGTTGACGAAAGAGGCTGATTTCTGGCTTTGGAGAAAAATTCTGGGGGTAAGGATAAACTTCTATTGTCTACATCTTTAATAACTAGTTACCTGAATATAATCCCAAGCATTCTTTCCGCACCATCCTTCAAATGCATCAAATCTGGCCAGCGATGCCTTCCCTGTAGATGCATTGAAACTGAACTTATCTATATCTGATAGTTTACCTGTGTAGAAGAAAAACAGAGGATGTTCGCATGTAAAACGAATACGAGTCGATGAATACAGCATAGTTATATCCTCACGACACAAAACTCTTAAAAATGTTAGGCTTTAAGAAAACACATTTTCATAACTATTTGACGTGGTGAGTATAAGTACATAAACGAAATTATCAGTGGCAGGGTGACAAGGGTATGCATTGGAATCTGAAGTCTCGCAAAAGATGAATTGGATAGGATTATGATTTCCAAGCTGCGTACTTTCACGTACGATAACCATGAATAAAAGTAAACCACGATGCGATACTCCGTTACAGACGAACAAACAAAAGTTGAAGCAACAACAGAAATGTTATAAATTTAAATAAGAAAGAAATTACGGGTACGGGTATCACTTACCATAAGTTGTCACGGCTACATGAAAATAAAACTCTATTGATCCAATAACCTTTGTAACTAAAACTTTGATGTATTTTGCCACCAAAATTTTCAGCAGGTAATGAGTTTCAGCAATTTGAGTAAATCTGCCAGTGTGAGTAAAGACCTGCAATTGTGAACAAAAATAATGTAAACATTTACTAAATCGCGATGAAAATGACCAGAATCAAGGAAGACACTTAGTATAGGGAAGGGGCTCCTATTTGTGGTATTACACACCATCTGCCCCTTACCTCCTATCAACAGGGAGGTGTGGCATGAAGTCACCGAAATGGAAGATTTTCAAAATCCATCGTCAGTTGGAACGGGAGTGAGGCCAGTTTACATTTATTTTTGCCCAAGATTGTAGAACAGAAATCATACTTCAAACACTAGTCACATTACCAAAATAATAATTTCCAAGTACATTTTGCAACACTGTAATCTTCTGTCGACACTACTGCTATATTTACAAGCTTCTGTTTGGAGAAACTTTCTCTCTGTTGACGTAATACAACCTACTACATTTTTTGGATCAAAGAGTCACTTGATGCATTTCGCCAAATTATGCCATGATATTTTTCTGCCAGGGTTGGTTTTCAGATCCCCCTAGCAAAGTTTTACCTCCTATTTGCCACCCCTCAATTTTAGATTTCCCATTATTAATGTAACTTCGTAAAGCATTCTTTAGTTTGTGTGCTCCTGATGCAAGTACACAATCGTCGTGAGTTTTCAGTGATCAATCCTTTGGAGGAGAGAGAGGCATTCTCCTTGTGTTTTGGGATTGTGCTTTGTTTCTGCTTTTATGCTAATACATCTCATTGAACAGAGTGTCCGTTTAGATAGATAGATAGATAGATAGATAGATAGATAGATAGATAGATAGATAGATAGATAGATAGATAGATAGATGGACGGATGGAAAGATTCTCAGTATCTCTGCTCATTTTAAAGTGATGCAATATCAGACAGCTTTCACTAGGCAGAAGCTTGCACCAAGAGTAAACGTGATTCCTAAAATGACATTTCAATGTCCTATTTCCTAATTCAAGTTGCCATAGCTGAATTTTTCAGCCTTTTTCAGTTATTTTGTAAAAGTACTCTTCGTACGTACTTTTCTCTCTAGTGCCTTATGTCCTGTGAAATGTTCAAGTAACATTTTCCTTTGCCTTTTTGAAGTACTTTATGCCCAGTGCCGTCAATGCAGCGCCCTTTTAGCAGTGAAATTTTGCATCCCTATTAGGAGGGGGATTAATTAGTTAATTAAAATTTAAAAATTTAATTAATCATTAGTTATTGTTATTGCGTGTCGCGCGTAATAATGTAAGAGAACATTGATACTGAAAGGTTCGTTAAGAGTAACCGACATCATTCAGGTATTTACTGATGATAACATTACATCCAAAAAGTACTTGGGGGAACATTTTAACAGGAAAGGAGGCATAATCTTGTAAGAAAGAACATTTCCCCCTTTGCTCCCCCTTTGCCAAGGGTTTGGCAAAACTATATTCACGATATCATCATAACTGTTGGGAATTAAATTGTAGATTGCTAAATCTATATCCCGGCTTTAGTCACATTGAATCACAAGTGTTCTCCAAAGTTTACTATCCAACTTGCACAAGCACTGAGATCTACCAAACGTGTGCAAGCTAAATGTAGATCCTTCATTTTCGGATAACAATGTTCGATGGTACAAGCTAATGTCTCTTCACCAGTACCATTTCCTTAAAATTATACTCACACAGGCATTAGGAATCATCGGATGTTCTTATTCTCTAGAGACACGTTTAGCTCTGATGAAGAGTTACATAGACAGAGCTTATAGAGTATGTCATGCTCATGAAACATTTAGTTTTGATCCTGTGTGTCACTTTTCTAGTGCATTCACATATTCTGAGTTGATTGGTGTAAAAATGTTTCATAAGAAGCAATTCTTCCTACTGGGAAAATCGGATTAGTAAAGAATATCAGTATTTACCTCCTAAAAGGCAACTTTCCCGTCACAACTGCACTGCCAATTGCACAACCGTTTATATTATTTGCTGTAGTAAATGGCTTTTATATTTTTATTTTCCTTTTGTGAAACGTATAATTATACTAAAGAATTATTGTTAAAAAGACACCTGGTTTCTACCTTGAGTAAATTGTCAAAATTATGCACCCGTGGAAATCACTCGAAATCAAACAGCTGTTTTTCAGAATGTTCGTTGACGTTACCGTCTGTAGAAATCGCATATTTTAGGGTCTTCCAGTATGTTGCATTCATATTTCTTTGGGTCGTTTATTTGGTTTTTATACAGTGTATGTTCCATCAGCATTAACTGTTGCAAGTTGTGAAAGGAAACTTTTTGAAATAGTTACAGTACAAAATATTTCACTAAGTTCACTGCGATTATGAATCAAACGATACACAGGAACGGATCCATACCGGTTTTGGTGGTGCCAAAGCCCCTTGTCGGAATCACACCAATAAGTCCATTAGTCTAAATCTAGATTGGATTAGCCTATTGAATAACCCTAAAATATAACAAGTAAGCAGACAAATTAACCACCACGACGGTCTAAGGTTTTAAGGAAGATTTTATGTCACTTTTCATGGAAGCATTAGTAAAATGTCGTTGGGATAAGCAGTAATGATAGTACCAAAATATGACGAGTAAGTTTTTTCAACTTGGCACCCGTCAAGTTTGAACTTTATCGAAGGCCAGTGATATTTTCTGATTACAGGGGCTCTATTTCGTCATCTGAATTTTATTGGAGAATGTCAGGAGCTCCAAGTCGAAATCAAAAACGTGATTGGACAATAAGGAGTGCCTTTTAAACCAAATTGACACGATAAAATTGACACGAGAAGGCTCCCAGCCCAGAATTAATCCAGTCTTGCCACCCTTTCACCCTCAGAAAAGAATGTGTACTGGGAGAGTATTCACACCTGGGCGCCTATTTGGACCTCGTCCTTGTGTGTGAGATTCGCATAACATCAAATAGTTTAAATGAATAATCATTGTTCTACAACAGGTCCGCCGCGCCATCTCTCCTCCCCCAATTACTCCAGTTCGGACAAAAGTGGCAAACCACAGCCAGATTTTCGCGGAATGTTTGAATTTTTCGTGTTTAATATGCTCTCTAAATCTTTATTTTCCTGAAAAAAACAGCTCTGGAAGGCAAAACGTGTTGCTAACTCCATTAAATGTTTCTTCAAACGCCAAAAGTTGCTCAAGAGTTGTCAAGAACGGTCGGGAGAGACTTAGACAACATTAAGGCAGTAACTGATAATGAAAACTAAATCACGGAAATCATTTGGCATTAACAAGGGTGCTAAACTGTATCTGGGGTATCGCTGACTAATCCCCCTCCGGTTTATGGCTTGCCTTCAAGCAGTAGTGTCATTGCTAATACTGTAATGACATCAATCGAAACAAATGATATCCCAAAATTCTATGCCTCAATGGTATGGGACCATGATGTAATGGTGGCACATCACATTGCAACACTGAAGGACGGGGTTCAATTCCTCGTGGTTCTACGTTTTCAACATTGAGCTTTTCATACTGTGACATCATCAACACACGTCAAATGGCGACCCCGACGTGATGCGAACATGCAGCCTCCTAAGGCGGCACATGAGTACACAACACTAGCTTCCTTAAATCAGACTTAACCTACATTACATCAAGATGTTGATCATCTTTAAGTAGGATTGCTTGGGGTGAAAAAGCCCCCTGAATAATTCGGGATCGGCCCAGATCGACCCCGAGACCCCTCCGTACCCCCTAAATCGTCGGCCTCTGGTGACGAGAGCGACACGTTTTTTGCCACTCGAACTATTGAAAAAGGCGTAAATTGTAAACAAATTCTACGTTGTTTTCTAGGATATTCTCGTTTCCTATAAATTCATCGTACTATCTTTCTCGCTTCACTCCTCACGATTGCTGTGATCAGTGTATGGCGAAAACGTTTAGCAAAATGAATCCGTTACTTAATGCAATATACAAATGCATTCGCTGAATTCCTATCTTCGTTTTCGGAAATCGCCAGAACTCAATAAAAACCCCTTATCAATGAACAACCATTCTGGCAACTATTAACAATACATTCAATACGAAAAACAAGACATTTCTAACAATAAAAATATTGTAAAAGGTGTTCCCGGTAAAATATTAAATTATTTCAATGCGATATTATTCAGAAATCTCACCTCAATGTCCGTCTGGTTGACATCACTGAAGTTCGAACATCGCAATATCAGGCGAAGAATGCTGCAAAGAGAAAATCATTTGTTAAATTCATGAAAGCGAGGTCGATATTAACTGTGTACCTTGTAGTCGCTTAACTACAAAGTTCTTTACATCAGAGGTAAGAAGTAAAGGTTTACTTCAGTCCAGCGTTTCTCAACGGGGAGGGTATTCCAGACTTTAAAGGGGGGTGTAAAACGGAGGCAAGGGGTACTAGGGGATCCAACAGCTAATAGCATTGTCAATTGTTTTCTTGAGTCAAGTTTCCAAAACCAAAAAAAGGGGCAAAAATTGTCTCTGTTTACTCTCGCGTTGCAAAACTTTTCGTTTTACACTGGGTAAGCAAGGATTCTTTACTGGCTGCGTATTTCATAGTGTACGGTGAAGAGAAAGAATACCCAGGGGTTCTCTGAACGTTATGCGTTATGCGTACTGTGAAAAATAGCCATTTGGTTGTATAAAATTTTAAAATTGTACACGACGTTTCGGAATCTCGCTGTTGCCATTCTCAAGTGAAATAAAATAATTAGTAACAATGCTTATACACAAGGATTTTAAAACATGCATGCTTCACATGAAAATTAGATTAATATAAACGGTATTAAAAACAATAATAAAACAGGTTAGACGTAAACTATAAAGGTTGGAAATCGTTAAAGCTAAAATTCACCATGCATGTAAGATAAAACTTGGATGGATCATTAAGATATAATAGATAAATTTAGATGAGGTAAAAGAAAGGGTTTCTTAAGTCCTAAAGATTATTGTAGAATAGGGTGGGGAGATGGGAGTAAAACAATCAAAATATCTTTACGATGTAAGTACGGTGAAGTAAACGTTCTTAGCATTAACAGCCAGGCATCTCGTTGCCAAGGCATTGTTGTTATCACGAGGATGAGCATGATGATGAGTCGGATGATGATGATGGTGATGACGACGACGACGGGCATTATTGCAGGTCCGACACAAATTTAACACCTGCGTATTTTAACTCTTTAAAGTTGTACTGTTTACAAGACAGGTACCACGTCTAGGTATAGACAGCACGACGTCACCAAGAATAACATTTGCAAGCCGAAAACATGGACACTAATTTAGAGGCCGTCGTCAGAATAAAGCGGACTAACGAAACCAAGCAGCTAGTGGATTCTGGCAATTTTGTGACAACAACGAGCAAAACAACTTAACCGTGCTCTTTTATTGTAGATGACGACCAATTGGGAAGTGCCCTTGTACTAAATGATAAACCTCTTCTTCTTTTAGGGAGACTTAATCGACAACATTGAAAGGAATGTCCAAGCATCAGCTGATGAAATACAAAAGGCGATACCACGGCTACACTCAGCACATAGATACCGACGAAGGCGATATCTGTACTGTTGCCCATGCCTTGCCTTCTGCTCCATTCTTTAAAATCCTTTGGAGGAGGAGCAAAGTTCACCGAAATAAACGAGTTTGAAGATCGGATAGGGTTTTCTAGAGTACTTTGTAGACGTAGTGCTGCAAGTACAAATAAACATTGTACGCAGCTGTAGATATTATGAAATAAACAAAGTTTACATGTAATAAGGGCTGGGAATGTTAAGAGAAATGTCTTTTTATGGATTAAATCTTATTTTCGTTTACACGTGATAAAATTGGGCTTTTCGTCTGTCTCACAACTTGTGCAATCTTAACCGAAGCAATAGAGTGCTAAAGTGTGACGTCACGATTTAATGAATATCAGAAATTTGATAAATTTTGGGACTCGCTGCTTTCTTCTTGTTGCAATAGACAACCTGTCCAAATTTGGAAAAGATACCTCGGG
The DNA here is from genome assembly GCA_010016025.2 of Alatinidae sp. Z8VKAUB7J3. NCBI lineage: Eukaryota > Metazoa > Cnidaria > Cubozoa > Carybdeida > Alatinidae > Alatinidae sp. Z8VKAUB7J3. Next base: position 69,247,513 of record JAAAKM020073195.1, on the reverse strand, counting down.
CAATCGATAAGATACGCCCTTTCAAAACTTAAATTATTCCTATCAAAACCTTGTTAAATAAACCCAGTTCATAATTTTATGAACTGAGCAAAATTAACAGGGTTTCCTAAAGGACTTCTGGAAATTCAAACAGCCGTTTCTCGCAGCTGAGAAAAGATTTGAACGCGATATTTTGTGTAGGGGCATTTGGTGGCAGGTTTAAACACTGTGATATAGTTATAATTGCGATTCCTCGAAATAAAGTTTTTTGTGACGTCATCACTTTAGTACTCTGTTTGCGTTCTGCATGATCCCTAAACTTTGCTTTAACGGCTCACCTCTCAATTAAAGACCCCACACGAGCCATGGGCCCGATTTTTAACAACTTCCCTAAAACAACAGTAAAACCATCAAACAGGCTAACTAATAAGTTAAGGGCACCCGAGGTGTCCAAGGGCAATGCCCGTCATTTTTAGGCTTCTGCTTCATTAGCAGGCCCACAATTCTGAGTTTGTGGTAAATGTTCTGATACAGTATTACCTTTTACAGACCCAAAGGTACCTCTCACAGATCCACAATACCTCTTGCAGATCCGAGTTACCTCTTACAGATACACATTACCTCTAACAGATACACATTATCCCTTACATATCCACAACACCTCTTACAGATCCAGATTACCTCCCACAGATCCGTATTACCTCTTACAGACGCGTCAAATATGTAATGGACTGCAATACAACATCCTGGCTGATATAAACTTGCTCAATATTATCCTTGGACTTTTCCGACTATTTCCCTTGAAATTCTACAAAAGGAACAAGGCCCGTCTACCCAAAGTAACTGTTACTCTGTCCGTATCATATCAACTCAAGACGTTAATCAACTAGCGTAAATCAGAAGATTTCTTCACACAACGATGCTTCTGGTAGCTATCACGTAATACTTGACATTAAAAATCCTTGTATTAACTAAATTAATATCTCTTCGGGTTAAAATCTTTTTACGTCCTACATCGATTAAAGGATTACAAAATATTTATGTACGTTAAAAAAATCCCGACTTTCTATTTCTTGTTTGTTCTCGTTCACTTTCCCTCGTAATCCTTGTTTAACATACATTCCATTAGTTCCACGAGCCCCCACCTCTCACCCCGTCCTCCTTAGATATATAGCTATGAAATTAAACGACAAGAAAACGACAATCTGAAATAGACTTATAAGCAAAACTGTAAGTAAGGACAAAATTAAACTATAGTTTTATTACAATAGTTGTATTACAATAACGTTCATAATTCTTTACTCTTCGTATAATAATAATACAAAATTAACCTTTTAGGGGTTCTTGATTATAGAAACAGTGAAAGTACTATCAAAAAGAGAGGATTAAAAATGTCACTTTCTAAAAGAACACAAGAGAAATAGAAAATATGTCACTACCGATGTCAATGGTACTTTTTCACTATCAATGGGCTTTGTACAGATAGACGGGGCGGAGGGCAGTCCTTCCTTGGTCAAGTCACATGGGACAGAGATGCTGGTCTCCATTTGCGTTGAGCTAGACGTCGATGTCCACAAGTGGGCGATTGGGAGCTAATGTGGCGATTGGAGAAATAGAGTATGCTAACATTGGAGGTCACCTGGCTCAGTTGGTAGAGCGCACACTGCGAAAGCGTGGGTCATGGGTTCTTTTCAAAAAGAAACACTGAGTTGATCTCACATTGTGTGCCTTCCCAAATTGGCTAAGATGATAACAGTAGATCACTGTTGGCTTCATTCAGTGTGGCATATTACAACTTATAACTGGCCCGTAGGTGCTGCTTTCAGTTCTTAACACATATCGACAGATCAAAGATATCCGAACTTGGTGCTTGAACATCCAAGAAATCGCTTTGCTCCAGCTCACTAATTTGCGTAAATTTAAACTCCCGTTTATACAGATACTAAGCTACAGGCTTACCTGTTCGTCTCTGATAAGAGTTCGACAGCATCAGCCATAGCAGGTCAGTATCTGACGATGTTAAAATCAAATAGCTATGCTTTACACTTCCTCACTGTAGGGCGGGGATCAGCGAGTAGTACAGGTGTGCGAACAACGTTCGTACATTTAGGGTTCGTAACAGATTGAAGAGTGTCGCTGACACGGGACCTTTGCTGCTGTTGTTAAATTCATTCTATTTTCTCTGATGTACAGGCATTCAAACGTTCCGAGTGCCCACTTGCTTACGATGCTTACGATGAACGCAACGTTTACACTTTGATTTTGTGACGTAATAGTCCCATTTGAGGTCAATATTACTTGTTTGATCGTCGTATTACTGTATCTTCAGCTTGAAAATTTAACAATTGGGTGCAAATAGAGCAAGCCTAAATTAGACAATACCGTTCCGGAGTAACTTTTAAAGAGGAAAATCATATGGCAGGGTCGGGGGTCGGAATGGTGGTAATCGGTTGAAACTGGGATGCATTCCCTCGCTTAATCGATTATTTCGGCCATTCTTCAACAGTACGTTTACGGGAAGGCAGTGGAATCAATGCCAAACATATTTGTACAAATAGCTCTTAGACATAGAAACCAGTACCTGATATACAAATACGTACATCATCTCCTCCGTTATGAAACCAGCTGCGGTCCCCTATTGTACATGTTAAAAAATAACGTCTGTTTATCACGCACCTGCAGTTCCCGGCACGTAACGAAAATAACTATCGTCAAAAATGTCCCTATCTTAAAACCCTCCTTCTCAATCAATGACACATCAGACCTGACCTGACTCGACATCGGTGAATGTTACTGTTTAACAAAACTATCTTCATATTTTACACAGTTTGATCAGTAAGGCATCCTCCAGGGCGATACCATAGGTTCCTTATTCTACCAATCTCTATTTGGATTATCTTCCACGTTTTAAGGTTCGGACCCTACTTCTACCTGAGAAGAGCGGCGATTGGCTAGCTCCGCACCAAGCCCATCTGGCTAAACACCTGCGTTACACCACGCTACATGTCATCTTTCACACCAGATTTGTACAGTGTCAACTGCAAACACTCGTCTCGACGTGCTGTACTAGATCCGTGCATATTTACATGAAAGGCAGCATTTTGTTTTAAATTGTTCAAGTCCACAATATCCCAACCTTGGTATTAGTTTGCAGTATATTAACGAATCCACGCAGTCTTCTACAAAAGATAAACAGAATGAGAAGCAGCATTAGACACTGGATCTGCGGCAAATTGTGAAGTGACGGGTTGGCAAATGGTATAGTACTCTTGAGTGCTAAATAATCGTACCCCCCCAACACTTATTAATTTTTTGAAGTTTATAACCCCCCGCTCCTTATTAGGACCCCCCGTTTATTAATTTCAAGGAATTTTCCCAGTACTCAAAATGTAAATAGTGCAGTTATATTAGGTTTCACATTCCGCATTGTTTGTCAGACTGCCATACAGATGTATATATACTATATGTGTAGGAGGTATCAGCAATTATGGTTCTGATGGGGGGGGAGGGGGAGATTTGATGTAGTAAGATGGGGGAGAAGGTCAAATGGGGGGCGATAGTTGACAAATGAGGAGACCAAACTCGGAGGACGCCGTGATTCTTTGACTTATTGCAGATTGACGCTTTTCTTTACAACATTAACAGCGCGTAAACTTAAGACAATTAGACTGGTTTTTGGAAGCCACAGTTTGGATTCTATACGAGCAAGTCGCTAACTGATGGCGTGGCAATACACAGAGGGATGGGGAAATTGGTTTCTATTCATTCCAATAATTTTCAATCTTCCTTTGATACGCTGAAAACGTTCGGATATTTAAGTACAGTAAAGAAATAAGGTAATGTCACGTGACGCAAAGCAGCTGGTCTGTTTGTATGAGTAGAGCTGGATGTCGATTGGGGAGCTGGGAGCTAATATTGCAACTAGACAAAGACATCAGTTATCACTGAGATCACCAATCATCAAAGGTTGTAATAACACGACATCACATTTCACGGGATTTGTTTGCTTTAGCACTCGAAACAGTTTTATCTACATAATCGTATCTCAGCAAGGCGCGCTGTTTCTATGAATTGCTTTGGCTCTTCCCCTCCGATCGTCACTAGTATTTATGATGCAAATTTCGAATCTTTAAGTAGTTGTTCGATTCGGCGGGGTCAACCCCTTCGTGTTTGTAGTAAATCGCCGATGATGTCGTTTTATTGAGCTCCGTGCATAATGTGCTGCTAAATGTGTTCTTTCGTAAAAGTAAATACTATGGTAACAACTACAACGACAAACTATAGGGAGAATTGTGGTTTCCTTCTTGGCGTTCTCCCTTTCGTAAAAGGTCAGGGTGATTGGTCATAATTGGCTGTAGATCCTTTTCGTAGGCTTAAGTTTCCAAGATAGTCTGATATCCTTTCTTAGCATTCTGGTGGAAGCACCGTCGAGTTTCCTATCAAGTTTTTGTTGAGCATTCACGCACTGCTACTGCGTAGCAGCACGGAAACGACTGAAGCATCGAAAAAACTATTTACGTGCGGGGGCATAATTTAGAGAGGAAAGCATTTACAGTAGTAGACTTGCACATTAAATCTAGGGAGGATCTGAATCAGTGCACGTTTTACTATCAACATACATCCTTTTCTGAAGGATTTGAAGATGTTATTTCTGACAGTTTCAACAGGTCAACATCTCCTGCTCATCAAAGTTACTTGATATTATAGGCACACATCCATATACCTTAAAGGCACAAAAACGTACGGAAACAAAAGGTTGTCGGAATTAAAAGTTGCGAAAATTTTATCGCAACTTTTTGTTCCGCAACTTTTAATTTTTCAGCAGTTTGAAGAAACTCTTGCAAAAAGATTTGATATGAAATTCAATCTTACTAAGTCTTGATAAGTAATGCCTCCGTCCGCTGTAATCAATTGCTTCACAGTATCAACATTCCCCTTAGATACTGCTTTCATCAAGGCAGTCTCTCCTTTCTGCAAATAAAAGTAAATTAAATCAAATTCCTAAAATATCGAAAAATGAAAGAGCATTTAAAAGATAGAAATACAATTCATCAATTTCATCCAACGAAAAAGAAGCTTTTTTACAAAAAGATCAATCATCATATCCAATAGATTTAATGTAGTACATGCTTGATATCAACCATTATCCATATATGAAGGGAAGAGGATGAAATTTCAATACTGAAAAATAAAGATAAGTAATATCCTCAATCTGATAAAATTATACTTCTTTATCATGGAATATAATCAATATCTTGTGACTTACCTGGCAATGGAAAAGAAATTTGATTTTCGTTAAATGATTGACAAGGTATACATTCAACCGATTTTGTCAAAATACTGAATTGCATCTAATTAAATAACTTTCAAACTTTGAAGAAACTCTTGCAAAAAGATTTAATGAAATTCAATCTTACTAAATCTTGATAAGTAATGCCTCCGTCCGCTTTAATCAATTCCTTCAAAGACTCAACATTCCCTTCAGATGCTGCTTTCATCAAAGCAGTCTCTCCTTTCTGCAAATAAAAGTAAATTAAATCAAATTCCTAAAATACCAAAAAATGAAATAGCATCTAAAAGATAGAAATACAATCAATCTATCTCATCCAACAAAAATAAGCATGATCATCAAAAGATCAGTCATCATATCCACTACATTTAATGTAGTACATGCTTGATATCAACCATGATCCATATATGAAGTGAAGAGGATGAAATTTCAATACTGAAAAATAAAGATAATTAATATCCTCAATCTGATAATATTATACTTCTTTATTACTTAATATAATCAATATCTTGTGACTAACTTTGCAATGGAAAAGAAAATTGATTTCTGTTAAATCACTCACAAGGTAATAACATTCTCCTATGTTGAGTATCGAACCCCTGTGTCCGCTCATACGTAATGTCTTTTGTTCACATCTTGTACTGTTGTCAGAAGTGAAGACAAATTAGTTGCAAAGGTCTTTCGCTCGACACGGAGATTAAGTTGCTCTTTCAGGTTTATCCCTCCGATTTATAGTATATATTTATTACCTTCATCATGACGGAAACTGCGCGCTCTACAGGTTATGAGCCCAGGAATACCAGTAGTGGAGGCTGGAATAAGCTACCATTCGATGGAGATGAGAGAAATTACGAGCAATGGGAAATGAAGTTCCTTGGTTACATGCGCCTCCAAAATTTGAAGGAAACTATCTTACCGTCAGCTGACCCTCCAGATGCAGACAAAAATGAAGATGCCTATGCCGACCAGTATTGACATTACACTCTCTCTATTTTTAAAGGGGTGAAAACCTTTAGTTGATAAGATTTGATCTTTCTCTCATGAGACAGTTTTTGCTACTCTAACTTTCATCATGTTAATACTTATTGTGTTGTTTTATTATTTAGGACAATGAGTAACTTGACTTTGCCAAGTACCCGGGAGCCTGTCATAGAGGAAGAGAATTCAATGACACCTCTAGTGGAGATTTCCAGTGTCAGTGACTGTATCCGTGCAAGTACCACTGCATCTGCAATATCAACACCCTCAACTGGAAAGAAAAGAAAGAGTGGGACAGACAATGTCGATAGGTGTATCTTGGAATATTTGAGAGAAAAAAAAGCAAGACATGATAAGGAAGACGATGTTGGACAATTTTTTAAATCTTTAGCTGCAACAGTTAGAAAACTGCCAGATATGGTCCAGGCACAATTAAAACTGGAAATCTATAAGCTGGTTTTTGAAGAGGAAATGAAGTATTTGAGTAAGTTTCTTGGGTGCCTTCCTTTTGTTAATAGATTATTGTATACTTCCAAATATTAAAGCTTAGTTTGTAATTGCTGTTAAAATATTGTACTTTCAATATCATTTGTTGTGTTGTGCTGTTTTTTAAGACTCAATTCATTGGAATGTGTACTGTAACTTAAATTAAGGGTGCACTAGTTACACATAAAGGGGAATATATAAAAGTCGGTAATCAGTCTTGACTGATACACTTGCTTATGTAAAGACTCTAGAGTTGGTCATTAGCATTGCACAGTATTATTTAATTGCAACTCGCATGGTAAAATGGGGGGATTGAGTGCCGGAGGCACAATAAAACCAAATAACTCCCCCTCCAGTGAAGCATATAAGAATAAAAAAAGGAGCAGAAAGAAAAAATAACTTGCTGAAAATGTTACCTCAATATTATATCCAGTCGTTCCCGCGGACTTATTGATTTTCGGTAGTTCGTCGTTGTTTTCTGTATATCTTCCATAACCAAGGAAAGGATATAATCGAATTGACTTTCGGACATCCAAAAGTATTGATAGAACTTGTCTTTATGAGACTTTAATTCTGGAAAGAGAGTATGGAACTCTCCTAACGTTTGCCTCGATTGTAGTAGCTGATGGACCCAATCACGAGACCTTTTCCTTCTTCGCCTAGCTAGTAAAAGCAGCAACAACGCCTCCTCTTCCTCTCTCGTTGAAGTCTCCATGTCTGCCATCTTGAACTGCGTGTGTTTTCTGGAGCAATATATATCGTTGGCGGTTTGACCGCTCGGCCCAATGATTTATCAGTATTGTTCTATGTATCGGTATCCATATCGTTGACAGAGTGACCAGGCTATTAGTCTTTGGTAAAAACTCATGCAGAACACGATTGAAATTTACGTTCTGTTTTACAAGATTTGCATGATCGTAATTCAACATTTGAACCAATTGAATGGCCTGACAATCATATTCACCAAATAGTCGATCAGTCTTTTATGTGCTCTATGGCCTACCAATGTAAATCCCATTGTTCTCTTTAACCCTAATACACCCTCTACACCAACAAGTCACCAGAACCAATGGTGCACAGTCTGCAGTGACCATAGAGTCAGACCAGTTAGTGTTAGTTATAAGTATTATAAAAGCTCTTCTGCAAAAGCTTTGAAACAAAGGAATATCATTATCAAACTCAGTGCTAGAAAGTAGCAAACCTAGTAGTGTGAACGATTCTGGAGCGTTGGTGATACTGACATGTAGTGCTAAAATGATAATAATACTTCAGACTTAGTATTTAAACTGTACCAACACTAAACAAAGGACTTACAATGTTTCACTTGGAATTAACTTTACAAACTCAAATCAATCTATAGAGTTTAATCTCAAGAAGAAAATAGTCTGACATATAGAATCATGGGCTCATAAACAAAGTAGATGATGCTGCCAAAAAGTCCAAAGCAGGTCAGCTCATATGTAGAAACCATAGAATGGGGTGATCTGTGGTCTGAATACTTGACATCCAAATACTCAACAGCTTAAAGTGCGTAATGGTTGCATCATGGAAAATTCCACTTATCTTTAATTTTTTGGCGGTTTTTTTCATTGGTTTTGTTGCACTTTCCGCGTTCGTTTTGGGGTTTTTTTTTATTATATTATTTTGTTCACACTGAAGAAGAGAGGCGGTTGTTCTCTTCAAATATGTGTTTTCTTCAGTATTTTCGTTTGGCCTTTAAAACCCCATTTTTAATCGTTTTCTTTCATTATGTCATGGTTCCCAGCTCCAATACAAAGGCAATATAACTCTTGATAGCTTGAAAGGCCTTCTTGGTGACAAAATGAATCAGTCATATGTTTTACTCTCAATTTTGCCAAAGTTATTGACTCCCAACTGCAAAGATGCCTTAGTACAAGACTACTTGCTACTAAACAACCTCTACCATTTTCAGGTATTGCTGATAAGATGACGCCTAATAGGCAAATGTTCCAGATTGTTGGTATTATTTACTTCCTTCCTGAACGTCTTGATTCTTTTGTTTTGGACTTGCTGGTCATTAGTGGGCATATAGGATTAGACATTGTGCATGCTCTACTTAAAGCTTTGAGGTATCAAGCAGAAACAGATACCAAGCAGCAACTTCTGATAGAAATTCGGGACCAGTAATAGGGGTTTGAGTGATCAGGCCTAGTTGGGAGGCTTGTTTTGCAGCCTGATCTGCTAATTCGTTTCCTGTTATACCACAGTGTGCTGGAACCCATATGAATAGAACAGATATACCCTTTTTTGCAAGTTGAGTAACCAAATTTTCAATCTCAATGGCAACATTTCTTGCTTGGTGTTGCTGGTGTGAGAGGTAATCCAGAGCTGAAAGTGAATGTATGAAGTCGGGCATAAAGTATAAAGTATCAAAAGTCTGTTTCAGGATCATTATATCGCATTCCCTTTACCAAAGAAAAAATTCCTCACTAGTATCGCGGGACTTATTTATACATCAAACACAAATCCTATCCTCTGGCTTCTCCCGTTTTTGTAGTCTTGATAGTCACGATATAAAAGCCACAGTTCACAGAGATCTCTGACACATTTGCATCTGGACCGAGCGAAGCACGTGCTAATCAATAAAAAATTGCACAATAAAGTCACATGAACATTTGCAATGCATGACATGCTGGTGTGCAGAAAAGAATGCTCCATACAGCAGCGCCATAAAGTATGCTGCACGGCATTTCGTACAGTTGTACATCAACCAACTGCAGCAACGTTCTCTGCTGTGCTGGAATACAGCAGGACTATAAACCAGCCTTTACGATGACACCTGAAATGTTGGAACAATTCTACGAAACTGGCCTCATCTTGCACAACTTGAAAAAAATCGTTTCTTACTTGATACGATTTACTTAAGAACCCTTGTTAATAAGACTCCATATGAGGTACGTTCCATATACATATAACTCTGACTAAACAAACTTGTAATATATAAGTTATCTGTAGTTTACCTGTATGTCAGTGAAACCATAAAGCCTTGAACTATATTTTGGTCATCCTCAATTTTGATTTTGGTCTCCCTTATCCCAAGAACAAGTTGACTGAAATGTTTGTTGGCAATGAAACCATCCTGAAACGAGACAGGGAAAACTACTGTCTTGAGAACATTGTCGGCTGGATTAAAAGACTATTAAATTGACCATGCTCTTGTTGGGGTATCGCCAGTTTGGCTTCTTAATGGTCACGTTTCCTACTTTGATTTTCACTGCACCTACAATTTCGAACACTAATAAATGTAAACTGCTGATGCAAACACTTGACATCATCACAGCCACATCAACAACAACTTCCACATGAATGGCATCCAGTCCTTAAAAAGAAAGCACAACAAACACAAAAACGACGTTGCAGTCTCTCAATCATAAGACCCCGGACAAGCAGTGGGCCCGACATTGAAACTACCGGCTAACTAATAAAAAAAGGGCAGCTGAGGCGTCCAAGGGCAACGCCCCTCAATTTAGGCTATCGGGGTTGAGAAGCAAGCCATAAAGCAGGCTCAAGCGCCCAGTCGGAGGGCCTCTCACGGATCATGGAAAGCATCTATCGTCAATGAGAACAGATACTACATCCATTCCTTGCCAAAAGGCCGAGAAGCGGAAAATGGCGTGGCGCCCCCTCACAACCTAGTTCAATCCCAGATTCCTCGGAGGTCCACAATTCAACCTCATAAAACAAGCAACACAATCTAAATCCGACAGCCTGAAGATGGGAGAAATTTCCCTCGAAACGTAGCTTGCAAAAAGATGGCAACTCAAGAAATACCTTCAACTAATTGTAAACAAGGTGTCACTTTATTTAGTATTTCTTCGTGACGTCGTGGCAGGCAGATATTGACTCGATACGATGAAGTTATTACTTATAGTATACGTCAATCGTGCCAGCCTAATCTGATTTTGAAGAAGCATACTGTGCTAAAATTTGCAATCCCTTTCACTTGTTTCCTTGTTCTGCATTCATTGCACCCACACTCTAGCATCAGCATCGAGATTTGGTAAAAGCTAAAAGAAAGCAATCATGAGCAGAAGATGACCTTTACCTTTAGAGCCCATATTCATGTAACTGTCGGATTTTTCTTGCACCTTTTCAAGCGCGTATTAGCTGTTAAGGATGACGGGTGGTGATTTTCCACGTCATTCTGCAGATGTTGTTCATCATTAAACAGTAATCTGGCTTCCTCTAATTGCATCTCCTGCTTTGTCTTTATATAATTAGTGTAGGTAGCTCTTAATAATCTTTATTTTCTGCCTTTAAAAAGTATCTATTTCTCTGCCAGCCTGATAAAATGTCTTCAAATAGTTTAGACTATAGACACAACATTTTTAGAAAATACCATAGGAAATTTATTTGCATCACATTTTCAGTAGCAAAACCCTTTGTAAAATGCCTCGACGTACGGAGTTCTTAATTTACCAAGGTATGGAAAGTAATTTTAGCTTCTTGCAATTAGCATGTTTTAAACGAATAGGGTATACATAGTATGACCAGTTGATGTTTTGAATAATCGTAAAGGGTGATAATTATTTTTCTGTTAATAAAGAGGCATTTTTATTCGCAAGAAGAACTAAGAAATAAACGTGCACGCTTGAGATGCGGAATGGCAGTTAAACGTGTTATAATTTTCCCACAAAATATGTATATACTGTATCTGGCAATTATTGATTAGTTTTATAATTTTCAATCTTGTTGCCTAAAATGTAGATATTTGACATTCGACTGAAATGATATGTAAATGGAAATGATATATAAGGGAAGAGGTTAAAATCGCATTTGAGGTACAAATAAGTTAATTATTGAATGCCGTCATTACTCCCGGAAAATGCATATACTCCGCATATTATTCATAAACTGTTAGTGCTAGGGCTACCAATTGATATATGTATCAACATGTATAAACAAAATGTAAAGTCGCGTATAGTGTATTTGATCTAAAGGAAAGCGTGAGGTAAAGAAAGAAAAGAACTTCCTTGAAGTACAGAAACGGTAAAGACAAACTTTGTCATCTTCATTTTACGTTTCCTTCCACTTGACGAAGATAACATCGAAACGTTAAAAAAAAATTGTATTTTTTGAGTTCGATATTATATTTACACGCATAGGAGGACGTAGGCTTTTGACTATCTCTATCTATCTATCTATCTATCTATCTATCTATCTATCTATCTATCTATCTATCTATCTATCTATCTATCTAGCCATACATTGATTAAATAACTCATACTGCACAATGTAGTTAGTGCACTATTATATTTTGGTTACGTTACGTCAGGTTAGTCTAGGTTACGTATTTAATATAATGTGGTCTGGGGGCCCCGACCCCTCCCATAATTCTTTTTTGTAGTTTTCAGTTAGCGACGATTTCGCAACTAATTTCTAAGACGAATCTATTTCTGGGACCCCCCCCGGAAGACTATCCCTCAAGTAAATCACCCCCATAGAAATGTTTCCATGCACACAAAACTAAGCAGCCACGGAGAAAGTACAAAATAGGTATCTCAGAATATCGATCACATGCCCTAAGAGGTAAAAATGACCAAATAAAAAAAAAGGTATAGGACAGGAACTGGTTGGTTTCCAATCACTTCCGTCTTAAAAAAGAGACAAGAACCCTCGACACGTGATAGAACGAGCATTCTCCAAAATTTCTAAGACCAGGAGGGGTAAGGTTGGGGGTGAGGAGGGGGTATGTACCATCCTATATGAAATAAATTCTGCTCACTTTGGGGTTTAATGTTACTTTTTCCTTTCACAATAAAGGGTGGACTAGAAATATTTCCAAAAAAATCAAGAGGGATTAAATATTAATTTCTACCTCCACTCCCTCTTTCTTATAACTAAATCCGTATTTATCTGAACTCTCAATGAGTCACGATGTTTTGACATTAAAATGCACCCTTTGAGAAATCTGCCCTCCTCCTAACAACAAACAATCAGAGAACCATACTGTAGAGGTTTCAAGATCTAATCTACAAATATCTGGAAATGTATATTTTTTGCCGAAAAAAAAAAACAGAGATCATAGGTGTGTGTTGTTTTTTCCCCCCAGAGGTGATCATGTCGAACCAAGGGTCCAAGAAGATCGAGAGAAGACTCATTCAAACAAAATCAAAAGTTTAAGTGCTTTTTTAGGTTACCGAATCGAATGGAGGGCAGCTAGCCCCTTTCTCATATCCTCCTTTTCCCCAAAGACACCAAAATGAAATTATTAGATAGCTATTTAATTATTACCATTAAAAGGTCCGATAAATATGCCTCTGGGGATGATTAGACCCCCAGAACCCCTAGGGAAAGGGTGGTAACTTCTGTAATTTGCCCATTGTTTGCAGATATAATAATTAGTTCTATCCATTTTCGTTCGGAAAATGTAAACATATTTTCTAGCAACTCTCTCCTATAGTGCTAAAGAAGGGAAGCGGTTGTCCTCACGAAATATTCGTCCTAGAAAACCAAACAGCAGCAATAGTATTTGTTACGTAAGTTAATTCTTAAGTTACGTAATTCTTAAGTTACGTATATTTTTTACTAATAAAAAAATTCGTTAAAAATTAAAATTTATAGTTGCCTTTTATGTAACCGAAAAATTGCATGGCAACTAGGCCTCCTTCCCCCATCACTTATTTCTCATATTGCTTGAAAATAGGGTTACAACTGCGAATGGTTTATGAAGTTTCTGTCTTTTTACCCTAACTCCACTCAGTCTTTTTTGACATGTCAAATAATGTAGCATTCTAACAAGAATGCCACAGAGTGCCCAGCAGAATTTTTTATCCTCGGCAATATCTTTCTGAAAGATATGTATGGATAACTCTCAACTTTCTAGAAGGCCGAAAGAACATGCCGATTTAGGTTGGCAAAGGTTTTTTTTCCAGCCCTCACGAGGATCTTGCTAACTGCACAAGCAAGTTTTAGAAATTATGGGTAACGCAAAGTATATATATATATGGTCTTATGGGCATTGGGAAACAGTATTTGTCCTCACTCCTGGTTAACTGAAGCACGGATACAACGCAGTAATTTGCATAACGAATTATGACAGTAAATTGACTTTCAATGTTGATCTTAATGTTAAAAACTTTAATTTATATTTCGTAAAAATGCGATAAAAGCTTGGCAACAAATAACCCCGTTTCGCAAGTCCATTGAAAGAAGTTCTTTATGTTTCGACATCATCATACTGGAATCACAGCAAGTGTATTATTTATAAATAACTGCTGATATGAGTGTATTTGTGAAATATTGCTTTATGCGACCCTCCTTTGCTTTGAATTTGATTGTTGAGCGAATTTCGGTACACTCGTTCCGTAATGTAAATCAGAAAAGGTAAGCAAGACATGTACTCTGAAGAAGATGTGAGCCTTCGGTGCCCCTTAAATTAGTCCCATGTTTCAATTCCATCTCCCCTCCGTTATTCTTGAGCCACTTAAAGTTCCCTTTTTTCAGGCAGTTCTAGCTATTTAAACACTTCCGACGGGACATACGATATTTCAGCCACCCCTCTTACCTATAGCAACGTTTCACAACCTTGGCTTCAATCACGTTGAATCGATACCATTGTATCTTCCTCTTGTTTCTATTTTTACTCAATTGTATAATTTGGTTCTTTCTATTTGTTTATAAATCAGCGATCTGTAAATTCATCAACACACTTTCATTTCAATTTTCAGTAAAGCTGTTAGATAACTCTAGTTTTACACATAACCTCACTTTCATTCCGCTACATAAACCACGTAACCTATGCAAGCCACTTCTTCTTCTTCCAAACTTTGGATTTTCGAAGCACAACCGCAACACTTCCTTTATGGTAGGATCCTACATGGGAGCATCCTAGTGGTTGGGAAACAGTCTTTGCAAAATGGTGGCAAGGCACAGTGCATTGAAAATTGTATCAGAAAAAATACGATTGAATGGGGCAGCGTTACACATGAGAGGTAACGAAGTTAACGTTAGAAAGTTGTGGAGGGTGCGATAAACATCCACACGTGTCGTGTACCCAGCATAAGATATCAATTTCTTTATGCCGTCGCCTTTGACCCTCTTTGCGAGTTCGGGTAACAGTGATATTAATTTGTTGATTCGATATCTCTCACGAATGGTATCTAAGTGAACTTGTATTTTTAGTCCAAAGAGATTGAGAGTCTTTCCAGTCATTCTTAACAGAGAAGGCATTCTTCGGCACACCTGACGATGATGATATTGGATGTTTGTTTATGATCAATGCAAATTTCTTGAAAGTACAAATGTGTCATTTGCAAAAACGAAAATTGTATTTGACCTGTTTGATAAACCTCGAAAAGACTGTTCCCTATCCTTTTGTTGACATCCCATTGTTTTCATTGATACTGTTATTTTTAATATTTTCTTGGATGCTTCTTTGAGACACTTGATGAGGAAATACACATCTTTAGACAATTACGTTCAAACTTTTTTTACTTTTAGGTAAGGTAAGAACCACACTAGAACTCTGAGTAGGCTTCCACATATTTCACACACTTTCTCTTTTACTCTGATCCTAATTTTTCAAATAAAAACGATCATCGGTATGGTAGACAGAGAAAAGTTTTTTTTCATTACCAGAATCGAGTAGGTTACATGAACTTTGGAAGGTTCGCTGTTAGGCCTCCCTAATAAAATTCACTAATCAATGGCCTTAGGAAGCTTACACACCGAAGTGGCAAATGCGACGTGGCATGCGACGTGACATGTCACTTGGGAACGAACCTATACAAAAATACTAAACCTTTCACACCGAAGTGGCACGCCACGTGGCAAATGCGACGTGCCACTTCTATACCACTCGAGAAACGGACCTGACCATTTTTCAAAATCGTGCCACGTCGCACAGTTGCTTCTCGGCCAATTAGGATAGTCTTTGTTCACATTACATGATCAGCTTGGCATGTGAGGACTAGGGTAAAGGCTCTCTTATCTGTTTCTCTTTGGTTCGAAGGATACTCAACTGTCAACACTTTCATGGAACCACGGGCAAGTCCAGTCTGTTTGGTTAGACCGTAGATTATCGACTCGGGCTATAGTTCTTTAGTTAGAGAAACGAATACAGCAAAATTTTGTCTCTTCCCTCGTTGAAAATTCATTTTATGAATCATAGTTTCTGTTTAAATAGATGATATTGTAATTTACTCAGTTGATATATGTTTTAAATTCAATTTAGTTATGCTCACGAAATATTATTCGCCGTTCAAATGGTCTCGGCTACTCTTTACGATAAACAACTGCAAAAAGATGCAATGACTTAGCAACTTCCGAACAGACCTAGGTTATAATACGTCTTTTTTACTTAAAGAATCTATGCAGTACAACAACGTATTACCTTAGAAAGATTACCGGTCGTTCTTTAGCCGTCATGCAATCTCGGTATTAGTGTCCTACCTCTGTAAATAAGGCTTGACTATGGCCGCTAAGTCACGAAGGACATCTTTTGGGTGTAGTTTAAGGCCCTTTCAGACTCGAAAAGTGCTGTGCTAGTTGATAGGCATGATTTAAAGTTTGAAAGGGCATATCTCGTCGATTACTCAAGGTATGGTTATCAGATTTGGACAGCTTGCCTTTCTCAGCAAGAAAAAAGCAACAAGTCCAAAAAATTATCAAATTTCTGATATTCATTAAATCGTGACGTCACACTTTAGGACTCTATTAACGTGTTTAGAATCCCTCCATAATTAGAGTCTTTTGAGTACTTGAGACTACAGTTTCAATCCTATGAAATGGCTGTCCTGAACTTTTCTTATTACAATCACGACTTCGTTTTCTTTTCTTATCTGTTTTTTTCTTTTTATGGTCAGGTACGGTTTGCTTGTTTAACTTTTGCGCCAGTCTGAGTTTATTATAAAATGATACATGAGTCGATATTGAAGAGACACTTGAGAAAGGAAACCTAGGTTGGAAATATCTTACCAGAAAAGACCTAACAAGAAAAGACTTAATTAGAAAAGACCCAACTAGAAAAAACCCAATTGGAAAAGACTCAAGTAGAAAAGACATACGTAGGAAATATCTTTCCAGAAAGGACCTGAATAGAAAAGACCTAATTAGCAAAGACTTAATTAGAAATAACCCAAATAGAAAGTATCTAATTGGAAAAGACGTTATTACAAAAAAAAACAAGTAGAAAAGACCTAATTAAAAAATATCCAGGCAGGAAATGTCTTACCAAAAAGACCTTATGAGAAAAGAACCAATTGAAAAAGACCCTATTGGAAAAGCCCCAATTGGAAATGACTCAAATAGAAAAGACCTAAGCAGGAAGTGTCTTACCAAAAAAGAGCTAATTAGAAAAGACTCAAGCAGAAAAGACATAGGTAGGAAATATCTTACCAGAAAGAACCTGAATAGAAAAGACCTAATTAGCAAAGACCTAATTAGCAAAGACCTAATTAACAAAGACCTAATTAGAGAAAACCTAATTCGAAAATACCTAATTAGAAAAGACTTAATTAGAAAAGTCCCAAATAGAAAGTACCTAATTGGGAAAGACCTTGTTAGAAAAAAAAACAAGTAGAAAAGACCTAATTAATAAAATATCCAGGCGGGAAATGTCTTACCAAAAAGACCTTATGAGAAAAGAACCAATTGAAAAAGACCCTATTGGAAAAGACCCAACTGGAAAAGACTCAAATAGAAAAGACCTAAGCAGGAAGTGTCTTACCAAAGAAGAGCTAATTAGAAAAGACTCAAGCAGAAAAGACATAGGTAGGAAATATCTTACCAGAAAGAACCTGAATAGAAGAGACCTAATAAGCAAAGACCTAATTAGCAAAGACCTAATTAACAAAGACCTAATTAGAGAAAACCTAATTCGAAAATACCTAATTAGAAAAGACTTAATTAGAAAAGACCCAAATAGAAAGTACCTAATTGGAAAAGACCTTGTTAGAAAAAAAACAAGTAGAAAAGACCAAGGCAGTCATACAATGAAGAGCATAGTGCCTTAACAGCTGGCCAACACATCTCCAATTTCATATTTGCAGATGACACTAATACTTACAGATCTATAGTTCAAGGGCCCAGAAGAGACCTTATAATACCTAAATATTGAAGGACATCTCAGAGGTCAGTGCTTAAATGCCAAGAAGGCAAAGTTAATAGAAAAGAGTGACCAGTATGAATACAAACATTAATTTAGTCAAAGATCTATTAGAGGAGGTCATGGCTTTCAAGTACCCGGTGTTGGCTTATTTATAACAATTATAATTGGAGATTGCTTGAGAGATATTTGTCATGGCAAAAACATATAATTTTCAGCTTGAATATATACAACTGGAGATCAGAGATGTGAGGAAGGTGTGAACCTCCCTTCAGCTTAGGCTGTGATCTTCCATATCCTAACATATGGGGATGATGCTTGGCCACTTAAGGTAATGGAAATGAAAGCCTTGTAACTGGCAGAGATAGGGGTCTGAAAAAGAATGTTGAGGCTCAACTGGTAAAGCTGAACAGCAAATGCAAGCATTTCAGTGGAGCTGGGAAAAGATCTCAAAGTTGTGGAATACAGCGATGTCCACCTTTTTCCTGCAAAATTCCCCACCTACTATTGGTATGTTCACTTTTTGTGTGCTAAATTCTCAAGCTACTACAGAAAATATAGAAATATCCACATTTTCTTCTAAATTTAAGAGCTACTTCAGGTATCTCAACTTTTTTCTGCCAAATTCATAAGCCCATTAAGATGTCCATAGAACCAGTTTTGACATTAGTAAGTGTCCTCACTTTGCTCCAAAAACTAAGATGGATACTGATGGTCTAAACGATGATGATTATGAGCATGATGTTGAGCTGTTACTGGTTTTGATAATAATGAGTGT
The DNA here is from genome assembly GCA_010016025.2 of Alatinidae sp. Z8VKAUB7J3. NCBI lineage: Eukaryota > Metazoa > Cnidaria > Cubozoa > Carybdeida > Alatinidae > Alatinidae sp. Z8VKAUB7J3. The sequence continues at coordinate 69,228,934 of JAAAKM020073195.1, read as the reverse complement.
GTTAATAATAATAATCATGTTTACAACGATGACATGTATAAACTTTCGCTGTAGATAGTTGTTATGACAATAATGACAATGATAAGAGTAATGACAAAACTGCTGAAAAAAAACCAACAACAAAAAAGGATAACAAATGGCCATTTTTTGCATATATATCCCTTGACGTTTACATGTACAGATTAATGATGAAAAGTATTTACCAGGGATTCTGGAGAGATGCTTTGTGTTGGGAGCAGAGGATGATGCACGCAGTCATATAGGCAAGAATAATATGAATATATCATATCATGGTCAAGGGGACCTGGTAATTTGGGCGGAATGAAGCTCTCATTAGCCTTCAGCCTCCGTGGTCCTTGTTTACCCAAAAGATATACCCACCCACCGCCCACCCCTTCAAAACGAGCAGGGGCGACACAGATCAGTTATTCTGCCACAAGATAATAGGAAACAAGCGACTTGTAGGAGCATTAGTACAACCGCAGTCATTTAGTACCCATAGTTACTACATCTCTGGTGCAATATAACGGAACGTTAATACTAGGTGGACAGTTGGATGTTTTCAGCGTTAAGGTTCCTCAAGAAATTTTGGCTTATTTAAGAGACGGACTTAGCTTGAATTTCGTTGGGTAAAATTTCATTGCTGTCTTGCCTGTGTCGATAAAAGGCGTGGCCTGTTAACCATTAAATTATTCTGCGGCGTCTAGTGTTATTTGAAAGGCAAAGAGTCTATAAAGCTGAATGCCACGTTATTTATTCAGAGATAAACATGCATAATATGGGGCACATTATGTTCTTTTGTTAGACACATTTGACGCAGGGGCCTCATCCTGAATCCCAGTGCAAAACAATGGAATTTACCGTACTACAGCCGACGGGAATACTGAGAAAAATCTGGCTATGTAATTATATTTATAAAAGCTAAACTACTACAGCTGAGATCGGAGTTTCTGTTATTTCTCAATTGTAAGATAGAAGTAGTCAAACAAATTCTTCAGGGAGGTTTTCATTTTGAGGTATGTGACCGGGAGCAGAAGAGCTGGTTCGGTCACCGGGGTGGGACCTCTCTTAGTCTGGCCTCGTGCACTGGCAGTACAGGAGGCACGCAAAGCCCCACACTGCGATAAAGTGGAGATCCCGGGCGTGGGGGTTCAGGGAGGAAAACTTCTGCGAGCAAATGAACCCAAAATGTTGGTCATATTTGCCTTATAACTCCCCCTTAATATGGATAGCTTCTCGCAATTCCTTGTCTCGATCTTTGCTCTTTGGTGTCGGGTGAGTAAAATAAAACAAGGTAGTGTGAACATCTTAAAAACTAGTAATAGTGTAACTGAAATAAGTTGGGAGAGTCGAAAAAGCGACTTTCGATGACAAAGGCGTAATTTGTTACTTAATTTTAAGCTGTTTCTAATATTTCATATTCTAAATTATTAAAGGGTGTGCATTTTGGGGGAGAGGTAGAGGTATAATAGTTTATACAACCAAAAAGCATTATCAACCAACCACAAGGATCGTGTGCCTTCCACAAATTCTAGCGCTGTAGTTTATCAATTTTCATGCCAGTGTGAGGCTGGTTATGTTGGCAGCACGACTTTAAGGTTGGTTGACCGAATTAAACCACATGTACCATCGTATATTCGCCAAACATCGACTCCTAAAAGGAAACAACCACCTTGTGTTTTAAAGACCAAAAACACCACTAACCAATGTGACTCTGTCATGGGGCAGCACTTGCTTGAGAACCCAGACTGTGCCAAAGTGTTCACGGGCGATTGCTTCCGTATCATAGGAAAGGCCAGGGCTGCATTTCATTTGGCCGTTCTGAAGTCAGTCCACATAAAAGCAAGAAAACCTTTGACATGCAGACAAAAAGAATTTGTTTTCTCGCTAGGCCTATTCAATTAATCTTGTTGTAATGGACGCTGATTGGTCCAAAACCACAAGCCATTCAGGCAGAAGACGGGCACCTGATAAACCGCGGTGCTTTAGCTAAGATCTCCAACATGATGGTTTTATTTTTGGTGCTCATCTTCTAAACTTTTCTAACTGAATTTTTAGTAATGTTGCCCTTTAAGCCACTTCTATGTAAGCATCACGTAAATTTTAGGGAAATGGAAAACACTCCGGCGAAAAATAATTTTTTATAGTACTTGATTTTTATCATTTATTAACACACGTATTAATTGACGATGCCACTAATTAACGTTTGATCGTTTGAAAACGTTACTTAATGTCGTTCAAACATTAAATTGCAGATAAAAGGTTCATTAATGCCCATCAAAATGCATTTTTCGTTTAAAAAACGTTAATTAGATCAACGTTAATAAAAGCTGCCTTAATTCATGTACATGTTAGTTTTGCGTATTAAGGTAATAATTAGTTTTACATTATCCTACTTTATACTTCATTACCCGCATAGAGCTGCGACGTCCATAGACTTCCATGCAGCTGAAATAGGGGCGATAATGTTTTTTAATTTCGAAAAGGGAGAAATCTCTTACGACTTGCATGCAGCTTCATGCAAGGTGCTACGGTATCTCTTTTCTAGCCTACTGATCACCAAACTATTAAAGAACTTACTTGATACCCATATGTACGGTTGAAAATGGTGACTATCCGAAGTAGCTCCACGTTCAAATCAAAGAGCAACTCGCTTGCAAATACCGAGGGTATTCCAGTGTACTAACACTCGTTTAAAATTCTCGAATTCGCCTTACCTAGACGTAGCAATGAATATCGTGGCTACTGCGCAAACAAATTGATCGGTTCTGATACTTCTATTTCATTTCATTTGTTAAATGTTTGCCTTATGTCAGCACTTACCTGCTAGTGCCAGTCCTTGCCCACGTACCATAACCGGGCTGCCCTTCAGCATAATCGCCTTCCACACTGTGACGTCTTTAAAAGTGGTCATAGGACCTCTAGGGAACACCAGATGTCACGCAAATCTGTGCTTTGCTCTGTTGGGATCTTCACATCGGGTGGTAACAAAGAACTGGCGATTTCATTTTATATATTATCTACTGTGGGTACTACGATGACCTCAAACAGCGAATAACGTCAATAAAGATTGTTGAAAGGGGCGTTTATTGTATCTTCAAAAGCTTGTAAAAACTTTAGTTCGGAATCTGACCAATCAAGGGACAGAAACGAGTGTTGGATAATGCACGAGTGTACAATCATGACGTGGCTTCGCAAACGGCAAACAGCGCATGCCAGAACGAGTACATTTTCAACGTAATTAAATATCATAATCATACAATTAATAACGATATGAACAAAGCTCTTTTAGTAATCTATTTAAGCGTATGACGTGTTCTTAAAAGTGTACTTCTGAAACAACGAATAACCTTAAGGGTCAGGAACTTTTCAGGTGGAGCAACATTTTCTGGGCTCATAACCTGTAGAGCGCGTAGCATCAGTCATTATGGAGGCAAAGTTGTTTGGATGTAAAATGACTAGGAAGACGCCAGTAAAGAATCGTGGTTACTTCGTAATCTATATGAAGAACTGAGCTGATACATTCGCACATGCTCATAATAGATCGATAAAGACGGGGGTACATACTTTAACCTCATACAAACAAAGCATGATCATACACTTAACAAACTTTCATATAATAATATCTGAACTGTTTTAATCTTTTAAATCGTAAACTACAAAAAAACAAGAATAATTTTTAATGGGTAAGTTTTTGGTTAACTTTTCTTTTCACTTGGAAAAATTCGGATAAAACCATTACTTTCCTTAAGAACTAATGTATAGTGCTTGAAGAATGGTTGAACAATTCAAATTATCGAGATTTATCCTTAGAGATTATTGGAAAATTGAAAATAATTTTGTTCCAGCTTCTATAACTTTAAATTAGACGGACTGGACTTGCGCAGAGAGACTGTAAGTCCTCTAGTCGACGGAAGCACCATCGCTTTCGCTGTACTCTGGAAAAGAGCTGCGGTGAACCAAACCTTAGTACTTACAACAAACCAGAATTATTTTGTTACCAAGTGTGCAGATAAGAGGATAAGACAAGCTCCAACAAAGTGAGAACGCTTCATATTTTCTGTTATAATAGCAGTGGGTGGGATGGTTTCACCTTATGTAATTAATAGTTACTGTAAAAAAGTTTTTACATTCGGGACAATATAATTGATCGTGGGAAATAGATTATACAAAGAAGCCTAAAAGGAATTAAATTATATAAAATCTGCCTTATACAACCTTATCAATTTAGTTTTACCAATTCTCACGTCCTTCGTTCTGAGTCATTGAATACCTTTCAAGACATTGCCAAGGCACAAAAGTACAGACGAAAGAAACTGAGGAGTAATAAATGATACGTAAAAAGTTGTAAACAACTTGCCTTCCATTTTATGGAATCTTCTAGAGATTTTCTAGTAACTATCTCCGTCTTATGTAATTGAGCACGAAAGTGATGACGTCATAAAATAGGCATTTATTGAGGAATCCCGATTACAGCATTAGCAAAGTGTTAACCCTGCCGTCAAATAATCCCACACAAAATATTAGCGTTCAAATCTCATGTCAACTACGGGAGACAGTCGTTGAAACACTGGTATTTTTTCCCAGTTCCTGAACTTACGAACTGGGCTCAAGTAACATGGTTTTGAGAGGCATGATTCAAAGTTTGAAAGGGATGATCTCGACGATTGCTGAAGATTTGCACATCCACTCTCATTAAAATTCAAATCTTCCCATCACAACACTGGTATAGCATTTGTATAGAAACTGATAGTGTTGTCGACAAGTTTTTGATTCGTTTTGGAATCGATGGAAATAATGTTAAACATCTATGGACAGTACCGTAGCCAGGAGGATGCTTGGTATGCTTAGCATCCTCTAGAAGTGGACTTCAAGGTAAAATAGCATCCCCTTGTTCATGGTCGTCTGTCCTAGAGTTTTGAAATGTGTCAGAGCACTTCTCAGACTTGTTGAATACCCTACTCCATAGACCTTTTCCAAGATATCAAAGCTGCACACCTAAATTTGAAAATTTTGAAGTACAGTTAACTACAGACACCCGGTTTCTACGAGTGCTACTGCCCCGCTTTTTAAAAGCGTTCACCGATTTTCCTGAAGGGGATACACAAAAATTATGTTACTTGGTAAACAGGCTGGCCCGTAAGCCTTAAATTTATGAAGCATGCCCCAAAATATGCCCATAGGTAATAAGCATACCCTACCGAGGTACGTCTGCCTACGGAACTGTTCCTCCATAATTGCGTCTACCGTGGCGCTAAGTGTAGAAAAGGTCACTTCCTTAAAGGAAATTTATCTTGTATGAATAGCAACTGCATTCGATTTGTCAATCTGTACTTCTTTGTGCTCAGTGTCAAATATTCTGATATCAATTTCATCTTCGTCATAACTTAATTGAGATTAGACACCACCATTAAAGTAAATTGTATGCATTTCAACTATCAATAGAATAAGAAATTATTATATCGTCATCCACAGATAACAATGAATTTGAAAGAACTTACAACACCGTCATGTTATAGTAATTTGACAATACAAACAATAATAATAACAGCTGAAAATAAAATGGGGATCCATGATTCAGTTTTTACGTTTGTATCTTCAAAGGTGCAAATCAACAAACATGTTCTACTCCTAACATTCACCTAAATGACGTAGATGGCCTATGGGATTCATCGTTACGAATTGGAACACCAGTGTATGCATTCACTGCAAATTAATCATCAGAACGGACAGAAGGAAACTTAATCCAGTGGTGGCAAAGTATTAACTACTGTGAAGATGCTCTTTATTCAATGCTAGAGCAAGGGTAAATTGGGCCTGGAGATACCAATTTTTGTGGGGCAATTTTTCAGATAGGCTACTGCAAAACCAGAGTACTTGTCCTGGCCACTTTTTGGCGAATTTGAAGGGTGTCCTAAGAAAAGCCAAAATTTACGTCTTGACGATATTCTTGTTTATGATGCAAATGTTGTATCTTGACGAAATTCTTGTTTATGATGCAAATGTTGTATTGTTTTAATCTTCTAAGCTATTTTATCAATCGCATTTTATCTTGCTAGCCTTTTATAATGACATATTTTTACTGAGAATGTAACTAATCAATCTGATTGTTGTAGCATTTGATATTTAACCGTCAGATCCATTTTAATGTTAACCACGGCATTGAGTAGAAATGCAAGGATTACATAAAGTGTGAATCAGACACACACTTTCTACAAATTTGCTACGATGCCGTAAGACGTAAAGAATTTGTTTACAATTTACGCCTTTTTCAATAACACCGGTGTTAGAAAACGTGTCGCTCTTGTGACAGTTATTTTCTTGGTCTTCTCGTTTCCTATAAATTCATGGTAACAGCTTTCTAATTTCACTCCATACGATTACTGCGATCAGTGTATGGCGAAAACGTTTAGCAAAATGAACCCGTTACTTAATGCAAGATTCAAAGTCAGTTTGTATATAGTTATGTATTGTCAGCATATACAATACATGACGCTATGTAATCAAAACCCCGTGGGTAGTAATTACTGTAATTAGGTTGTAATGATAGTCTTTTTGTAATTAGTTTTAGTTTATATACTGTGCCTTGTGATAAGTTTGCAGGAGTCGTATAGATGAGTCGTATAGATGAGTCGTATAGATGAGTCGTATAGATGAGTCGTATAGATGAGTCGTATAGATGAGTCGTATAGTTGAGTCGTATAGATGAGTCGCATAGATGAGTCGTATAGTTGAGTCGTATAGATGAGTCGTATAGATGTGTCGTAAGTATGAGTCTGAAACGCGTCTTATTAAGTCTCCTTTCGTAAAGTTCGAGTCGGCCGTCGCAACATGCCCCGAAGATTGCACCTGTATCGTAAATGAGACAATGGCTTCTCTTCGTGTTACAATGATTAATTTTGATGCGGGCGTGTTTTAAATACAAATTATTGTTAAACTGGAAAAACGGCAACGTTACAGCCTTCAAAGTGGGTGTGCTCTAAGAAGAGAGGGGTTCTACACCTAGACTTAAATGAGCAAATTCCACACTCCCTCTAGAATTCAAAACAGGAAAAGTTCATTCACCTGATGATGGAAACAGAAACCTTAATAAGAGCTTGAGAGAAGGTGGCAACAAGTCCCTAGATCCCAATCCTGAGACACTCCAAAAAGACAGACGCCCATTCTAAACCATCGTAACCGTATCGGGGGGTCGCCATCGTCAAACGCAAAGCAAAGCAGAGTTGGCGAATCAGCACAGGAAATCGAAATAATAGTCATATCTGAGTTTTATATCATTACAAGAATCAACATTAAACTAATTATTCAATCAGTCGTGAACTGATTTACTACAAACCCTTTACGAATATTATCAAATTTCAATTCAATTCAATTTAATTACAAATTACAAATGTTACATTCACATATTTATATATAACAACTGAGATAAGCCAAAGCCAGAGGCTTATATGGCCTATAGCGTAGTCAGCGTCGGAAATACGAACGTGTTACAGAATTCGTTTCTAACTACCTTAATTTTTTACAATAATAATATATAAAATAATTGAATAGAAAAATTGATAAATAAATTAAAATAAATAAATAAATAAATAATACAGTAATAATAATAATAATAATAACAATCTATTTTGTATGTTTATAAATGTAATTGAGTGATTGGAGACCTCAATAAGGTTATCCATGACAATTTTAAACATTCCGTCGCATCTGGCCGATGCCTGCAAGTATGAAAGAAGACACAATAAGATCCTCCGAAAAAGTCAATGGTCACTTTTCTTTTTAATAAACACGTTCTAGCACATAAGAGACAAGACCAAAAAGATACGATTCCGAAGAAAGACGACAATAACCAAACAGTTACAGATGAACCCAACTACTTAAGCATGGAAAACTTTTCTACCAAGTTACCTCCAGCTACTGGAAACTGGAAAGAAAAAAGAATGACCATATTGCCGGCGGCCAACTAATCTTCAAAAATAGAAAATAAAACTAACCGGGGTTAGGTTTTATGCACGAGTCGTACCTCCAGGCCACTAATGGATGATCTTGTAATTGCATTCTCAGAACGGAAATACGTTCAATCTCATTTCAGACAGTTTTCAATTTGTTCAAAACCTTGCCTTACGAATTTCCCGATCTGCCACCCCTAGTTCCTCCAAAGTACACGGAAACATGTCTTGACACAAAATTACACCGTCAGATGTGAACTACTAGCAGAGTTGCAACATGTTCGATACATAGACAGTGTCTCCATTAATCTTTAGTAAGCTACCCCCAATAATTGGAGCCAAGCTCCTCCCTTCTGTATTGTTTCAACTAATTTGGAAAGCTCCTGTATATCGCTGTTATCATTATCATCATCATTACTACTTTCATTAATTTGTGAATATGAAACTTATATTTTTACAGATACGTACCCTTGATCTCGAATTAAGAGCTCCTCAATTAAATCCTTTGCATCGACGGAGATGTCTGCAAAAAATTCCTGGGGGAATTTGTATCGAATTTCAATAATGTTCTGGCACGCCCGTTCGTGATTATCTGAATAAAACGGCGATACTCCACTTAACAGGACGTAAACAATGACGCCTAAGCTCCACATGTCTGTTGCAAGGCTAACGGGCTCACCACAGATAATTTCGGGGGCCGCAAATTCTGAACTTCCCATTAGATTGTGAATATGTGGGCCTGTACTCAAGTGAACAGCATCGCCGAAGTCTGTCAGCTTTATTCTTGGTGACTCCCCACCACACAGTAGAATGTTTTCAGGCTACAAAGAAATGGTCATAGATAAGATTATTCCACTGATAGGCATTAATTGGGCAAGTTTACAACTGTAAAAATACTGTGATGATGTCAGGAAACTTGTGGTAAATTTACTTCTTAAAAGTGGCAGCCATCCAATAATGTATCCACTGGCCCTTAGCATGAAATTTAACACTACCTCTAACAATTCTACAAAGAGGCTAGCATGGCGACAATGCATCACAGGAATACCAAATAGCATTCTCAACAGAATTCCATATGGCTATAAGGCTATAAGGGTTCCATGCAATACCAAATAGTTGTTATGATTTTCCCGCGATCATCAAACACTCCCTTTAAACGGAAAAAAAGAAAACAGTCGTAAACAATAGCAACATCCAGACAGAAATAAAGAAAATCGTTCCAACAGGACTTCCATATCGTTTATTGCCAGGGTTTCTCTCATGCTGGGTCTTTCGGTAGCATAGTCCCATTTTTATCGTCTACGTCGGCGATTTCACAGAATCTTTAATACCACTGAAATAAGAGAGCCTAAAACAGCACTGAATTCTGTAACTACACCTTAAACGTAAAAATAATAAATATTACAACACATTCTCAGTAATTGATGAAATGGGTAGAAAATGTAATTTCATGATGAATATCAATTCTTACACATTTCTCAATTTAAACTTTTTTAAACTATTTTTTCTTGACAGATCCCCGATGAGAAGTGGGTCCGACATTGAAGGTAGAACATGTAACTCCTACCTTGTCAATACCTGTCCTGGCTTCATAGTAACTCCATCCATCACTCCTTGAAAAAGAAATAACACTTGATCCAGAATCCAATGCCAACAATCGACAGCTGTAAGTTTCAGAAGAGTTTTTCTTTGTGCTCATAGCACGACAATTATCCAAATGGATGCATTCTCGTAGGCAACTTTCAAATGTGCGTGAGATGAAGTTTTTTACAACCGAACTGTTAGACTCCAAATCAGATCCGATGTGATTAAAGACTGCATTCCTCTTGCACTTAGAACGTAAAATATTGTTGAAAGCTAGAATCTCATGTACTATAAATGTGCTAATAAGACATACGTATGATATGTACAAAGGCGACATTTCATATTAAAACTGATTATCTTTGCAGTTTCCTTCTTGTATTAACAAATGAAGCCAGTGAGGTAATTCGTGGAAATGGGAATGAATTTTCTAAGCATTATTTTCAATTGATACTATTTGTGTTTTTTCAATGTCGCGAACCCTAGATTTCAATCCTTGTGACTTTTTCCCATTTTCTTGGAACTGAAACCAAACCAACCTTTATACCACTTAGGTATATCAGATAATGTAAGCACGCATTTAAGGACTGCTGCTTGTGGTTCAGAAATGATCTTGTGTTAGGATAATCACAATTGACGTACCATCAATAGGCCAAGTAGAAACCTGTAATTAACGTAATAATAAAACAATTGGCGTCATTTTGCATTTCATATCCATCTTCATTGGTCAGACTTGAGCTTCAAGGACAAATACAGACCAGGAACTGTTGAAGGCTATAAATATGAAATCACGATTCAGCAAGCAACTCATCTTTATCGAAAAGCTACTCGCAGATTATCGTCAGTCGATCTATATCAGTGATGGATAGATACATAAAAAACTTTTTATATCTATGCAATAGAATAGAATAAGAATGAAAACAAATACGGATGTATACGAAATTACATAACCTAAGTTGATGCCGCTCTACAACATTGATAAGTTAAAAACAAGTTCTATTTGTCATAAACTGGTAGGGTGTAGTTCATTGATTAATTATGTACATATGCCTCACAGTCATATCTGTGTCTAAACAACTTATTATATATAGTACTAGTGAAAAAATAAGACATGTTCAATTTTGTACTATTCCTGGGGTATTGCACTTCTTTAATGTAGACTATTCCCACTTGATGTGTAATATTAATTACAGTAAGATTTGGCTATTATATGTGCTGTGCAATGTTTATTTCAGTGGGCTTTGCAGTTGATCCATGAAACACTATGACACAGAAAAAGGCACCATGGAGACCAGGTAAGCAGTTGTTATTCCAATGTCTATAGTGACTTTAAATCCTTGCAATTTTTACATGTGCAGCCCACATACTTTTGAAGATATGATATTTGACAATCTGGCATAATCAAGTGATCCATGTTACAGAAACTGAGCAAAACATACCCCAGCATAGGTTTATCAGCACCTCTGATGAACTATCATCCCAAACTATGATGTATGTAATTAGTTTCATAGTCAGTAATGCTATTGATGGTAATATTTTAATATATGACAGTAGTACCTAATAAAAATGGTTTGTGTGTGAAAAGGACTTGGCAGTATATGTAACTTGAGAAAAGAAAGACATAAAATTGTTCCAATGGTCACCATGAAACTTATTTCAAGTAAAAATGGAAGCAAAGCAAGCTTTACTTGTTCTGATAAGGAATGTATCTGTCATTTAATTTAAACTATGGTTATTATATGAATATCATTACTTCTCTTGTCAGTTTTCCTATATACAATTTCTTGAATTCTTGTAGTGTAACATACCATAGTGTTTGCCATAGTACCAATGAATACCAGAACTGAATGTATGACATTTTTTACAAACGTTTCTCAATATTAGCCCCATTTCTATCCAAAATTTTTAATGTTTTGTCCATAACTACAGATAAACAAAGTTGATTAACTTGGCAAGAACTTATTTATTTATTGAATGATTTTTAATATATTGATATTTCCTTATATTTTTATTACAATTGTCTTGTTGATCCCAAATGTAGAAATTAGTGGAAACAATTACATATTGCTACACATTCAACTTACCTATGATAATTTGATTTCCCCTTTCTTACCATTGCTTAATAATATCAGACTCTACTGTGTTGTATTGAGCAATATTTGCAACTATATCAGTAGCACTTGTTCCTGTGTATATATACCCACATATAATATGATAATTAATTTAACACTAGAAATACAGTGCTCAAAAGATAAGGATGTAGAGCATATATAGATTGTAGTCAATAATGATACCAGGATATTTGAGCTCAAATATCTTAGTATATCTTTTGACTACAATCTATACACACACACACACACTCACACACACACACACACACACACATATATATATATATATATATATATATATATATATGTATGTATATATTTAAGCCTACGTTTAAGGCGAATCTGTTCACAAGATGAATACTTCGAGCAAAGATGTTTCGACCTAAAAGCATGGCTAGTAGGTAGGGGGTACAGTCAGGATCTGGTGACTGACCAAATAGAACGAGCTAAATGCCTCAACCGTGATGATATCTTAAGACAAAGGACCATCGCAATTCTCGTGGAAAAGAGCCTAGGGATGTACTATCCCTTTCTTACCATCCAGGATTAAGCGGGAAAGCCCACAAAATTATATCCGATAATTTTAATATACTAGGTTGCAATGAGGATCATAAAAGAGTGTTTTCGTCGAATCCTATGATCTCGTTTAGATATTCTAAATCACTCAAACAAAAACTGGTTCGAGTGAGAGTTAAAAAAGTTCAGGATAGCGATAGTAATGGGTGCGCACCCTGTCATCGAAGAAAGAATTGTGATGTGTGTAATTATTTAATTTGATGGGGGCGAAAACTCGCGCACCTTTAAAATTCGTTATGGTCCACTTGATTGAAACTCTAAAGGCGTCGTGTACTTATTCCAGTGTAAAGTTTGTGGACTCCAATATGTAGGAAGTACCGTTACACCTTTCCGGATGAGGTTTAATAATTATAAATCACAGTACCGAAATTTTATCAGAAACAAGTCTGGAGATAACAGACTTGCACCGCAAAAAGGCCTCTTTGAGCACTTTGACTGCGAAAATCATCAAGGAATATAGGATTGGGAATTTAAACTTATAGACCAGGCGGACATAGAAGCCTTGCTACTCCATAAAAAATCTTTTTGGCAGCATAAGCTGAAAACATTTAAACCTTATGGCTTGAACGAACGGGAGGTAACGACCCTTTAAAATATTTGGTAGCTTCCGCAGGCTTCCGACTACTTTATCAGGTGAGTGGATTCTCAAGACGGCTGTTTAAAAGGGGTTTTTCAGGTGCCCGACAGCCTTAGTCATGCGGGGTGACCCTTGCGGCGTCGGTTCCCCCTTTTTGGGGGGTTAAACCTTGATGGCGCTATCACCCTCCCCATTCTGGCGGGGTTTCTCAAGACGGCACTCGGGTCTTTTTTTAATTTGGCTTGACACAACCCTGTTTGAAGTGGGATTCTCAAGACGAGGCCTGCGTAAGTTGTTTACTACCTCAAGAAAAGTTTTGAAATTTCCGCGTGGTTTCTACGTCATCACCCTTTCTGCCCAAATTTCTTCACGGGCCTACCATTAAGGATCTCATATTGTTAGATTGTAGGGCTTTTATCAAGGCAATTTTAAATGTAAACAGGCTTGTTGTAAACATGATTTTATTGTACATAGATTTTTTATTTAAGGACTAGGTTTTCAACTGTTCAGTGCCTGATGAAAGCAACTAGTTTCCGAAAGCTCGCGAGAGCCAGAGTTTGGTGTTTTATTGTATATATATATATATATATATATATATATACGCTTTTAAAATCACCCAATTAGCAAGTTGCCGCCTAATATGGCAAAGAGGCGACCAACTACTTTCTTGACTCCTTTATTCTGGCGTACACTTTTCCCCCAATTGATAAGACTTTTAAGCATTTCTCTCCTTCCCCTCCAAGACTTTTTTCCGGCTATTTCCCTACCTATTACCTCGTTCACCAATTTATCATCAATGATGTATTTTTTGCTCAAGTATTATTGTTTCTATGTCACTGACAGCACTTTTTTCGTCGTTGGTTTTTGGTGTACTAAAGCGTACTTTTCCCATTCCTTTTGAAACTACTCATTTGAGTGTCTGTATGCTTTGAAGGTTCAGAGAGTCAATCAGATAAGCTTTTAGTGATATGTTTCGAATAAAACCTGTTATTCGGGATTAAAATCTGTTACTCTTGTAAAGAAAACATTATGGCCCCATTCACTTTCTGCACAGCCCTTATTTCCTATGTCGATACTTTTTAAATTCTAATTTAAGAAATTTGAAAAGATGTTCGGTATAAACAGCTTACTTATGAGAAAGGTACCGTACTTTTCAGAACTTCCAGTCTTGCCGCATTATAGAAATTTGCCCTTAAAAAATGTTTCATGGATATCAAGATATGTTTTCATAAGATTAAGCCTTTGAGTATGGATGAACGAGGTTATGAGTGAAACAAACCAAACTATTGTTGACAACAGTTGACAACAGTCCGCAACGTTTCAAACTGTTCTTAGTCAGCATATATTCCAAGCTGGCGCAAAAGAAGATTCCCAAGCTCACTCACAACTGTTGTCGCAATTTCGGCATTAAGCTAGTTTTTGTTTCCAAAGTTTAGAACTACTTCACTACAAAAGACTGTATAATGTGCATAGTTGTCGTCTACAAATTGCTTTGATTGAGTTAAAATGCTAGTTATGGTGGTGAGACGCCACGACATTTTCCGTTCAGCATATTTGAACACGTCAATTCAAGTACTGTTCAGAAGTATTAAACAACGCAATGCTTTTGCAGCATAGAGTGATGCCTAAAGTGGCTATGCCAAGATTATTGATCGAGTTACTTTCAATTTAAACCTTAAAAAAGAGGAAGCCTGATATTAGAGCTTGCACTTTATCACCAAGTGCATCGTGTGAACGCCAAAACATTGAAATAAATATGTAATGTGTAGGTTTTCAATGTTCGAAATTAGTAAAAAATCGATATTATCCTTTATGTATCACGCATTAAAGATGACAGTTGTTGCTGCAGAAACATGTATGGAAAAAACTATGGACTCATCTGAGAATATGGATTGCATATCGTGTGTCAACACACCTGAGCACACGATTTTCAATAGATAGCATCAGTACAAACTGGTTTGTATTGCAATAACATTATGTTTATCTTTTAGATATGATGTCAAAATAGCTTATGTTTAAGGAATTGAAGCGCTAACGAGCTGTCGCACAATGTAAGTTTATTAATAGATGCTCTTCTAACGAGGTGTCGCACAATGTAAGTTTATTAATAGATGCTCTTCTAACGAGGTGTCGCACAATGTAAGTTTATTAAAAAATGCTCTTCTAGCAAGGTATCGCACAATGTAAGTTTATTAAAAAATGCTCTTCTAACGAGCTGTCGCACAATGTAAGTTTATTAATAGATGCTCTTCTAACGAGGTGTCGCACAATGTAAGTTTATTAATAGATGCTCTTCTAACGAGGTGTTGCACAACGTAAGTTTATTAAAAAATGCTCCTTTTACGAGATATATTTACAAATAACTTACCAAGATTCGAACAGCGGAACAATGCTTCATTAAGTGTTTGCTTTATTAACGGAGATGTCGTGAAGAGCAATAACAGCACACTCTATATTCAAGCGACAACACTCGGCCTGAATGCTCTACAGATGGACATCAACTCTAGTTGTAACCAGATTTTTGTATTTAAACATTGAAGGGCTGATGTCCTTTCCATAAGGCGGTCCAGACTTCATTGAAAGATGCAAAATCAGATTGAGATGAAGGGATTTGGCAACAATATGGTTTCAAATGATACTAAAATCAGCTGCAGGTCGTTCACTGGATATTAGGGCATGCAAGAAGAACCTAAACAGTGATTTATTTTGTATGATTCTGGCTGCAGCCGCTACCTAGTCACGCATTTCTGAATTTGGGTAGAGGTGTCTGTTGTTTAGTTTGGGGGCCACGTTGCTATATAACCCCAACTACTGCTTGCACCATATGAGGCCGCTTCCTCTACTGGGAGGTGTATTTCAAAATGAACGTAGAAGAAGTAAGTCTTTAGATCTCCGGTGAAAGGGGCTATAACTGCCAGAGGGTAGTAGCTAGATTAAAGGTCGGTTCTAAGTCTGGTAAATAGGGCAAAGGGGTGGGGAGAGGGTGCAAACTTTCCTCAAAGTATTTATAGAGCTTTAATGACGACAGATAGTTTTGATCCGGTGGTGACATTTTTTCTATCCAATAATATTTTTGCACAGCTTTCATTAGTAACAGTTTAAGATGGTACTCTTGGCCACATTACTAATGCCATTTACTAACGCACTTAGAAGGAAGGTGAGGAGCGTTCAACTCAGGAGTAATTCACTAACAAATTCACTAGCAGTCTCGTACTAGACAGCTGTTCAAAAACTGCTTTAATGGTTTAATAGTTTACAACAATCTCTTGATAGTTCAATGGTCAAGGTTGTGTTTTCAAACCAATGGGTCATAGGTTCGGCTTCCCTCAGCTCCGGTAGTGAAAAAAGGAAGCAAGCTATTGTGTTAATGCTCCACTCCATGAAATATATATATATATATATATAATTCTCAAAGAGTGGAGCATTACCACAATAGCTTGCAAATTAACGGCGCTGACCGGTGTTTCATCGCCTTCATCCACTCTGATTTGTCTCCTGCTGTAGCCATGATACACTCTAAAACACTACGAGTCCTGTAAAGATGATTTATCTGTGCGCAAAAGAACGAACTCCCTCCGCCTGATGATCTTTTTAAACCGTAATGTGGTAAAGCTAAATGATTTCATTCATGCAGTTCGATTCGTTCTAAGAACAATACACAAAATTCTAAGAATTGTCGCTTTCTTTTTCCCCTTTCGGTGTTGTTTGGCTTGGGTCATTTCCCCTATTCAGAGTTTTACTCGATAAAAAATGTTCTTTGAAAGACTGTTCTCATCAAGTGGACGGCAAGCAAACAATGCTCACAATGTGCAAGAAGAGCTGAAATCAATCTCCCTCCAGATCCTAGGGATGCCCTTAAGCTCCATGACATTCTCTTAAACTCAGCCATGCAGCCAGTCGAATTTTCTTGGGAGGGGGGGGGACGGAGGGGGGAATTAAAAACAAAATCTCTTCCCTTCCCTCCTACCTTCCAAGCCAACCCACCATGGTTTATTGGTATGGGAAATTTTGAATTTTTACTGTCCCTAGAAGACTCAAAATTGCATTTGAGAGACTTCCAGTCTTTCTTATCTCATTGCACAAGTGAATTGAAATGCATAAGTGAACGATCTTTAACTGGCTGTAAGGATTTTTCGGGGGAGGGCAAACGTGGGCAAGTTTTATCTATTGGGCGGGCACAGCCCCCCTGCGCCCCCCTTGGCTGCGTGCCTGCTTAAACTGCAGGTACAAATTTATCTGGTGTTAACATAATCACTTAGGGCACTAACACTTTTGGCCGACGAGACGTTGCCTTTCTGATATCCCGCTCACGAAGCTTGTCCTTTAAGAAAGGTGAGGCGGTTGGCATTTCCAAATTAACAAGGGGGCACGGGGCACGGGGCAGGTCACAAGTTTCATCATTCTCGGGAAATAATTCTAAATATGATATCCATTCAATCTTTTATATTATATTTCGTTACATCGATAGAAAAATGTAAGAGTTGGATAAATTCAACTGAAAGTGGCATTGTATAGTCTTAATTCTGGCCGTGAATAGTAAATTGCCGCTAAGCCATTGGTTTAAAATCATTAATAAACACGTTAACGGTTAGCCTAAGATCCCTCAAAATACACCTTCCCCTTTGTCGTGGGATGCAATGCTGTTCTGAGAACGTAACAAATGATTAAAAGAATGGATTTCCATTCAAACAGTTATCTCCGGCTTCTCCACAACTCAAATAAGAACTTATTACTTGCGGTTACACTGCCACTTTTTACCGCGGTAAAACAGCGGGTATTTTGATCAGGGAAACAAATTTTTGTGTGTGACCGCCAATAGACCTTTTCGAAAAAGAAAAGTCTCGTTCACATACGTTTCAAAGAGAGGCTGGGTTTGCATATTGGGTTGATGTAAGGTATTTGTTTCAAATCAGAAAAGAATTCTTCTGTCTTTATTTTTAAGAAAATTTGTAATTTTGTTCTGCGAAAAAAAAATGCTAACTAACTGTCAGGGTTGAGCGTTGTTAAGCAAGTTGCTTCATATTTTGGCTAATTCGAGAGCTGAAGCCTTAGCAACTGGCTTGCTTATTTTTTAAAATGGGTACAGCAAAAAAGGAGGCACCCCATCCCCTGATGTATCATCCTCTCAAAACACCTCACCAAAACATCGCAACGCTTAAAAGCATTATTTTTCCAAGTGGGTTATATCGCTCACATTGTAAAAAACTGCTACATTGCATATTTAATTGAAATGCATACAAAGTTACAACATAAACATAGTTACGATCACGACATCGTTTGCTTTGCAGCAACAAATAAAAGGAAAAGATGCCTCAAGGGTCCCATTTTGCTCTGGCCTCGAGGCGCTTCATCGGTCTCCATGCTATTTGTCTCGCTTCTACGTTATGTTGATAAAAAGACATCATCTCAACCAAAATCCTTCATGTCAATGTATTGATCAAGACTGTGCCAAAGCAAGGGATGAGTGAATCGGCAATTGTTTAATACAGAAGTGCCTCGCTACTTGTTTTTGTACTATCATATCTGTTAGAGAGATATGTTGGTAGGTGATACGCAATTTTCTCGATTAAGTTTAATTCTCACACACCACCAATTACGGTACCAAGTGTAAACGTTGGTGTGCATCCATTAGGCCTAATCAGTTTTGGTCATCACATTTGAAGTCCATTGGACTTTTATAGCCCTATGGCTTATGACCCCAGACAATGGTACAGTTACAGCAAAGAACGAAGTGAGACTGATGGCACAGACAACACAAACAGAAGCTCCCTGCTTCCACCTCAGCTTGCACAGGCCGTGAACAGATTTACTTACCAGGTACGTTTAGATCTCATCATATTTATCATCGTATGACATTTATTGACTTGCAAGCTTAGTAGGGTGGTCACATGGATTTTCAGAACTTTGAATTGGCCTGTTTGACATAGCTCAAAACAAAGAGCTCTGCGTACTGAACCTAATGCTTTTTCGTGCCATTACTATCATAGCAGCGCATATAGCACAAGTGCATTAAAAGATATTGGTGATTAAAGATGTAATCTAAGACCGGAATTTTCGAAATTAGGGCATAAGGCAGGCTGTCATCCAGATAGTAAGTTTTTGCATGGGCACCAAAGGATGTGAGAAACACGTAAATACATTATTAAGTGGCTTTTGTCATGCTTTAAGTGGCCCACAGACGAGCAATAATCTTGACAGTAATACTGATGAAGGTGTAAATTGATAACATTATTGATCGTCTGTGGGCGATGATTGAAGCATTGAATAGTATCTTGACGAAATCAAAATCCGTAGATATTTATTGACGGTCCGTTGATAATTATTGCTAGCGGATTTCACGAAAAATTCGTCAAGGTAGGGCGTAGGGTAGATGTTCATTTCCTGCTGTTTTGAGAGATGGCGCAGAGAATCATTGAAAATATTGGGTAACTACTATAACCTAGTTAGGCTGAAAACAGGTTCAAACAATGGTGTAACCGCTGTTAACATTGAATAAGTCATTTACAACTAATATGCCGACAAGAACACATAAACAGGTTTAAATTGAGCTGATGAAGGTTGCATAGCACAACAGATTCCATTACTTCATCAATTTGCTATAATCTGATGCTAATAACCCCAGTGTTTTGTGCCGAAGGTTTCGTCCTGGAACAATTATGTGAGGCTGGGCAGTGAAACATTTTTCTCATTCCCATTGACTGACGCAATGGCGATTATGATCAGATTTTTCAAATATGTGGTTTAGCCGTAGGGCAAGTATATAATAGCATAGAATGACTACAAGCTATCATTTTAAGATGTTCTCTTCCTTTAGCGGTTGCCTATGAATATTTGTGTACAATGGAGAACATCTGATTGTTTTGAGATTTGGTTAAGTTGTTGACTAGGAGCAAGGCCAGGGTTAAATACCAATTTTATTTGGTCGAGTGACCGCCCAAAAATCAGCTGTTTAGCATGTCAACATCGCTTCGCCATCTGAGAACGAAGATGAACTGTAGAGTCCTCTTGCTCGTTTTAAAACAAGATTTATAATTCTAAAGTAAGCTATCCATATAGATTCCGCGTGCTTTTACAGAAATTAAAATCGATAGTTCCAGTACAGTACATGGACACTCAATTATGCTTTTACAAAGAATCAACGGATGACATTAAGAACATGTCAAGAACCACGCTTAGGCTCATTTTCCATGAACACGTGCTAGGCCTACTCGTGTATATTTCCTCCTCACTTCTTAGATTTCGTCATGAACAGACTCGGGTAGGCTGATTAGGTTTAAATGGGACACTCCATATCAGAGGTGGGAAAACGGCGGCCCGCGGGCCAGATCCTACCCGTTGGTCTTTTTAATTGGGCCCGCCGAAGATTGGTACAGATTTAAAGTTTGATGTGAATGATTGCATTCATATCACCAAACTTCGATCCATTGGCTAAAATGGGTGTTCAACAACACTGTTCTCATTAAAAAGTATGATAATAATTTACTGCTTCTTTCTGTTTATGTTTGATGTCTACTGTTAACAACGCATTTTTTTATATGTATTGTATCTGGTGCTGAACCGGCCCGTCTGCCAATTTTTAAGAGTCAATGTGGTCCCCGAGCCAAAATATTTGCCCACCCCTGCTCTGTATCAAAACACTTGAAGTTTGCTTTTGTCAATTTGTTTAAGGTGTCATTAAAGAATCATGTAAGAGCCGTTGTAGGTTGTTACAGTTTACTCACGAAGATTCGAACCTTCAAAGGTACCAGTGATAAGAATAAATGCCAGAAGATATCTGAGGCCTAAGGCTGCCATATATTTGCCACACTTGTTTTTAATTTGTCCTTGTGACGATCATCATTTGTATGTATGGCGTAAAATTTATTTTACAGTAAATATTCTTTTATTTGTGTGACTAAAAAAAAGCATGTTTATTACAAAACGTTAAATTTATTCAAATTATTTGTTTAGAAGCTTTTTTGTTTTTTAATTAACATTTTTAAAAGCCTATTATCCAACCTCGTGTTTTGAATAGTTCTTAACTTTTCAACAATGTAAGCCTACATTTTTATGTAGAAAAGGGCATTGAAAGTGCAAGTGCAATAGTTGACAATGCTGACAAAAACAATCAAATATTGATCAACAAATGTCTGCCTTTAAAATAAAGCCTAGGATTTCTTCTAGAAAACGTAGTATTCAAAATTGTAAAAAATAAGCATATAAAAAACTTGTCATCATTATTTATTTGTCAGCTTTTTCCATCCTGATATACTGGCATCTTTTCAGTTCGTATTCGTCCTCTCTCTTTCCCTTTCTCCTTTAATTTAATACTCCATTTTATACTCCTTTTCCTCATTTCCTGTGGGTTCTTTACTATCTTTTCATAAAGCATTTATTCGTCAAAGTGCTGCGATTCTTTTAGAGCCATTAATGATTGTATTTTTCAAACTAATCTCTATTTAATCTCCTCCGGTTGAGTCCTATCAGTCAGCTTCATGTCATACATCTTCCTCACAATTTCCCATTCTAATCCTTTAAGTATATCTCCTTATCCTGATTTAAGCCAAAATTGTTCACCGTGACAGTTTTACACATGCTGGGTAGATTTTCTACTTTAAATGAAGAGTAAGTCTTGTACCACACCTTTATTTATGTTAACTGTTTTCTCTTTAATAAAAGGAAAGTAAGAATTAACCCGATGAATGATTCTAGTTCTGCAATACGTCAAGCGAAATACAAAGTACTCAAAAGGGAAGTGAAGAAAACAGTAAAGATTGCTAAAAAAAAACAATCGGAGAAAAAGGTGAAATGCCTTGAAGAGGATCTCAAGGAAAAACAACTCAAAAAATCTGTTCAAGGCAGTTAGAGATCGAGAAGGTCGACGGACGAAATCACTGACGATGGTAAATGATAAGCAAGAAAATAAACACAGTCAACCTCGGGAGGTTCCTTCCTGCTGGGAGGAGCATTTTGAAACCCATTTAAACGCTGCCTTCACACACAACCCAGATGCAATTAATAGCATACCAGACCGACCGTCAGATTCTATCAATGACGAACAACCAATATCAAAGGATGAAGTAACAAAAGGCTGCGAGGTCCATGAAACGTGGGAAGGCAGCAGGAATTGACCATTTCGGAAATTCAAGGGTTTTTGATGCGCTATGCATTGTGGGCTTGGCAGGGGGACCGAAATTATGAAAGTTTTAGTTTTCGAGATTGAAAACGTTAATTAATGTTATTAAAACATTAAATTGCTGATAAAACGTTAATTAATGTCCATCAAAATGCATTTTTAGTCTAAAAAAACGTTAATTACAATAAAGTTAATAAAGGCCGCGTTAATTCGTGTACATGTTAATTTTGTGTATTAAGGTATAAGGACAAGCGAAGTTTATAAGTATGCTGTATTTCAGAGGTAAAATGCACAGTAACTAACCAATCGGTGCATTCAATGACCTAAAAAAGGTAGTGTCGTAAAAGCTTAGGAGCCAAATTAAGACACCCGTTATGGTGATAACTAGATCTGCAAAAGGTTTTATAAAATTTTAGTTTACAAAAAACGTTTTAAAGTTACTAATAAACGACCTTCTGATTTCATTTCTAGAGAGGAGTACTATAACTGGATCCAATACCGTAATCACTAATGCAGGAAGCCTAAGGTAAGTTGTTATTGTAATATCTGGTCTTTTATCAAGGATAGAGTTGACCACTTTAAATGCCATATAAGGGCACCAACAGCCAAGAAAAGCTATTATAAGAAAATAAGTAGAGAATACAATCTTTATATGCAGCTTACAGTGGCGAAGGGATTCCGCTGTCTTCATTTTACAAGATTTACTGAGGCTTTGAGAAGAACTGTGTTTAACGAAAATTGTTTTCAATGCTTGCGCAGTAGCTGTCGAAAGACGAGAAAGACTTCTTGTGCGTGCCGTGTTGTCTTGAAATGTATTCTCTGAAATTTGTTCCGTCAATGTCGACGGATGGGAGAAGCTTTGTGTATGTAAACATCTAACTTGGGAAGAGTCAGTTGATTTTTGCTTTCTGGGTATCGATAGATGAGTTGGACCTCCAACAGTAGAACTCTCGTTTTGGAGGATACCAGTAGACGGTGCTGAGGACGTCAACTGAGGGGAATTTTGGCAGTTTGAAGTTTCTTGTTTATTCAAAGTATTACTCCTACTGTGATCATAGTATCCTGAAGATTTTAAAGGTATTACACTACTGCTTGACTCGACATGATTCAGTTGTTGCTTAGATTCAAGTAGTTCAGTTGAATGAGTTGTAGTGCTATTATTTGTGTTTGACTTTAGCCTGCAACATTCTGGACTCGATTGATTTATCGTTATTGAGTTATTGCGAAGTGTTGCGGTAGATTGAAATGGTGCTTCACTGTTTTGTATAGACATTTGTAGACTAATCTGCTCGCGATGTAATTTATTCATTTGTTTCTTTGCAATTCGATATACCATGACATTTGTAGCAACCAACACTAGCAAGGGAATCAATATGCAAAGGATCACAATGAATATCAAATGATATTTGTTGACAGTCTCCCATTTCATTGCACATAGTGCTTCAGGTTGAAAACTATCCTGTGAATTGACTATAGGAATGGGTATCATGCAAACAGAAACAAGGGATCTATAATGCCTTCAAGAAGGACAGGCCTGTTCGAGGGCGCGAATTCGGCCAGATGAACGTGCCCAGCGGGAAAAGGGACGGGAGGACAAGAGAATCGAGATCTCAGTAATCTTTCGCGTTTTCTTGTAATACTTGGAAACACTTTATATCAGACAGTATTACACTTGTTTCCATCCAGTTGATTTTCATTCCCATGGACACCGTGATCTAAGGTACTTTGCTTCATTGCCTATCTTTTGTGTTATTTATACCATGGGGAAACGCCTTGACTGTGAAAGCCATAACTCTTTGATGTACATGAAGGGCAATGGTGAATCTACATGTAAGAGCTCTCGACAGCGATTTAATAAGGTTCAGTGTTTGGTTAACCAAAGGTTTACAAACTGGTCCACCACATGGTTTACCAACTGATGACGAAACGAGATATTCAACAGGTTGACAAGAATGTTTAGTACCTAGTTAAGGAAGAACTTCACTAACATGTTAATACTGAGGATAACAAACTGTCTAACTATTAGTTTTACCACCTGATTAATTCTTTCATTAACTGAGTAGATAGCTCTGCGGTTAACTCAACGGTAAACAAGCTGATTTATTACATTATCTGTTTAAATCAGTGGCAATTTATCTATTTAAGTAACTTGCTAATTTTGTGCTTAAATCATCTGTGATTTAGCTAATTATCTAACTACTAAACTATGTGGTTTAACTTAGTAATATGTTATCTGAAAACCTAGTTAACTAGATGACTAACTAACTGCTAATTTAAGTGATTATGTAATTACTTACCTATCTGGTTTAATTCACTGGCAATTTATATATTCAAGTCACTTCTTAATTTTGTGGTTAGTCATCTGTAATTTAGCTAATTAACTAACTACTAAACTATGTGGTTTACCTTAGTAATACATTCTCTGAAAACCTACGTAACTATATGACTAACTCACTGCTAATTTAAGTGATTCAGTAATTACTTAACTATCTAGTTTACCTCTTTGGTAACTTACTTGGTTGACTAACTTGGTCATCACATGGTCAACTCACAAGTACTGTAACTGGTTAATTAAGTAGTTGTTAACTATGTGCTTAACTCCCTAGTAATTTATCTGATTAACTAAGGTCGACGCTAATTGGTTGAATCTAGGTAATTGAACCAATTTATTAGACTAGTGAACTATCTTGTTAACTCATTGGTAATTTAACTGATTTACTTGTTACATAACTATCTGGCTTAAATGACTGGTCACTAATTTCGTTGACTAGTTTGGTAATTATCTCTTACCTTGCTAGGAAATTAAGTGAGTACCTAACTACTCATTGTTAATTTAAGTCATTGATCATTCAACGATGTGATTAATTAAATGGCACTTTATTTTCTGATTAACTAACTTCTTAATCATCTGTTCTACTCACGGCCATTAGCTTAGGTCAATTTTTATGAAAATTTAAAGGCATGCAATGCATGCGTTGCATTCACTGACGGCACGTCCCTGATATTTAAATATCAAAAATATAAGCTACACCTACAATTGACAAAATTGCAGTGTGCTAAGTCATTGCCAAATCCCATAATCTTGCACTCGCAGTGCAGCTAGGACTTAAATTCATTGTTCTTAACCATGGTTGCATGTACCCTTGAGGAGTACTAAGCATCAAAGCCAGGGGTACAAGGTGGGTCTACTGTGTCAAATTCAATGCGGTACAGGCCCAGTACTTTGGCTACATTGCAATGATATATAATAAATGTAGCCTCATTAAAACACTACACAGCAGCAAAAGATCTATCACTACTGTATCTGACTACAGGAGTACTTCACTGGAGTTTCAACTTCACTCACTTCCGTTAGACATCTTTCACAACGGTGAACTGCGAAATTCTATTTGTACGATCAAGAGATAAGAGCAGGTGAAAATCTGACCAACCGCTGACTTAAAGCAATAGTTTGGTGTATGACTTCTCGATTACCGCAGAGTATTCAGGAGCCACTCAGAAAGTTATCATGTTATTTATATCAAAGTCTTTTCGGAAGTCATTTGTGTAAGGGTACTCTTAAAAATGAGTTGGGAGGGTGTTAAATATGGGATCTTCGTGCGCATGATATACGTCCAGGGAGCTGTGGAAGCAAGAGGAAAGAGGCACATTCAAGTTACATTGGCAACGTTGTGGAAGAGTCTTGTAATTTGGACTTGGTGAACAGGTTGCATATTAGATATGTGACGTAAGCGTGCATCATTGGTTTATGCGGGCTAAGCAAGAAGAGGTGGAGCTAGATTTGGCTCATGAAGCTAAGTTACACTAAAAACATAAAATTCAAAATATATACAGTATTGCTGATATGCATAGGATTTTGAAAGTTCGCGGGTACTATTTGGTGAGATATCAGGCAGCAAGGCCATCATTGATGCTTCCATTAGGGCCAATCATTGTCTCTGATCGATTCTGCTTGCCCAGAACTGGCATTACTCCAACAACGAGCAAGAGAATTGGAAAATTCAACACAAGAAGGAAATCCGACGGAGAGGCAGAGACTCCTAGGGGCATTATCTTTTATTGTAATGTACCTTAATACGTCAAATTAAGCCGCTTACTTATATAGGCCACACCTTCAAAAATGCGGCCTAACAAAAACGCGGCTCATTAAATGGCGCGGCTTATTAAAACGCGGCTTAATTTATTGTAAGGAAAGCAAGGTGCAAAGAGGAGCTGTCATTGGACCCATTTGCTTAGATTTTAAAAGTGGCGTTGAGGAGAAAATCGCATTACTTTTCAAAAGCATTATATCTCAAACTGTCCGTTGACTCCTGCGGCCTAATTAAAAACCCCTAAAATGCTAATTTTTGTCAAGTGTGAACAAAGATTTTATGCACGTGTAAAATTTTAAGAGATGACAAAATAGAGAGAAGTTAATTACATGTGTAAGTTCAAATATGTTCGTTAGTATTGTAAACCCCACTGTATTTGATTTTCTAGTATGTTTGTGCATCTCATGTAGAAGTTGTTAAAGTGAAGAAGAAAGCCATGAGCGTATAGTAGAACTTATCCGACATTCTTTAAAGAAATCCTACTTTACGCGTTACTCTGCATTTAATGGCCACAGCTTTATTTGACAGCAAACTGAAAGGGCTGTTCGCGCAATTAGACTCATCGAAACCGTTGATTCTTGATGGTAGACTTCTCTAGTTGAAAATAGGCTTTACTTTTTAACATTTTAATTAAAGAGGGTTCGGTGGTTAGGGGTACATAACATAATAACATATTTGTTGTTATCATTTGATGTCGATGTAGTCCAATTTGTTTACCATCCTTTTCAGTAAGAGTGAAACAACAAGTACTCGGGATCTCTTTGGATCCCCACTCCCCCAACTTGGGTACCGTAAGCCCTACAACATTTTACAGCAACGACATTTGGACAACTGTGTTTAAACAGTCAATATGAAGTAGACTGTTATCATCCTATTTCCAAAAATGTTTCCGCTGTGGTGCTTGAAAGTTATCTGCGGTTAGGCGTGAAATGTCTTCCCTTAGCAATTAAATTGGGCTATTTGGTAAATATTTCAACATCGACACAGTTGCTCCGCTTTTAAATCAATCTTAGTGGAAGCAGTGAATATTTGTAAGGATCTTATTACATCAAATAGTAGGTAATATACGTTGGTAAACCAGAAGCGGTTATTAAGCCCAAACGCCCTTGGTTACGTGGTGGCAAAGCCATGCTTAACGGAGTGTTTTGAAATGCCGTTGCAAAAATGTCTACGCTATAAGAGGAATCGCACAGGATGTGTGAAAGATGTTTGTTACATAAAATTACCTGGCACGTATATGTGTCCGAGGGCATCCAAGGCACGTCACTGACGCTAGGCGAGGTAGAGCGCCGCCTGCTCTGTGACCTCTTGTCTCAGTATTCCGCCTACTCTGGTGGATATACTTCACAGACAAAAATTATATGCATTTCATCTCCTCTACCATGATCTTTTATGCGATCTTTTCTTGTTTTACTCAGTGCGTACTGGTTTCTCATGAGTTTCTCATAAAAAGAGTCTTAATACGTTTTTCGTCGTAGTCCTTTCCCATACTTTGAAAACAATGAATATAATTATTCTCTGCCTACCCGGATTGATTTTGGAAGGTCCGATCACCTACATTGAAGGGCCAAGGGGGTGATTGGGGCATCCTTTCATTGGTGAAAATTCTAAACCTGTAGAAATATTTTCAGTATTTTGCTGAAATACTGTGTTGAGCATGTCGTTGCTAACAGGTAACCAAGGCGGCTCCACCTCAATTCAAATTTAATCATCACCAATTTATGGAGAGACCATTTGTGATGCGACCATAGTTTGCAATACTCATACCATGTTCTTTTATGTCTTTTGTTATGTCCGACAGGCCTTGTTTACTGTGTCGTATCAAGATATCACATTTCTTTAAATTATATGGCGGATTCTATACATTGGTCATTGAACGATGGTGTTCAAACATCTTGACACGTTTGTGATGCACTGAGGATTCTTAGGGACGGCGAAAAATATGATGAAATATGGAAAGAATGATAGTATTATCAAGAAAAGAGAATTCATAAGAAACGAGAAGTTCTAGAAAATAACGGTCACGAGAGCGACAAGTTTTCTCCCACTCCTGTTACTGAAAAGGCGTAAATTGTAATCAAATTCTTTTGTCGACAGAGTACCGGCTTCTTTGTTTTGATAAATGCGGCTTTTAAAGCGGCAAGATGATAAGGAGATCTGGCTCTCGCTAATAACCTAAACGAATCCTCTTGATAGTCGTCAGCACATGACGGGTTTTCAATCAAATACTGTCCTATTGCCGAGTCTGTTTTGGGATCTGTTGACTTGACTTTGTTTACGCGATTTGGTAAAATATTGGAAACCTTACTGCGTCTACTAATGAAGGCCGGCACATGTTGCGCGATTCTGTCATGTAACCTCTGCGACGTACGACCTACATATTCGCTCTCACAGCGACACGTGAATTTATAAACTAATAAACTTTTATGTGTGACAGGTAGTACGTCTTTTTGGATGAAAATTTGCAATGATAAGTTGGCATCTGGGTAGTAATATGCTAAAGACATAAGAGAAAGAGAAGGAAGTAAAATTCTACAATAAATTGGCATGACTGTTTGGATTTTACTTTTTTCGAAATGTGATTGTAACTTTAACGAAACGAAACCTTATCGTAGGTATCTAATAGAGAGTGCAGACAATTGAGCTTTTGCAAAAGGGTCTCTTTACAAACCACAGATTATGAGGGTAGACAGGTCGATCAATAGCCTAGAGGATCAAAACCGGAAGCATTTGGCAAAACAAACAAACCACTACGATATTGATCGTACAAATAAAGGAATGTGGGAGTGTCACACCAAGTTACTAATTTCGGTAGACTTATTATCAACTGAGCGAATGGATGGGTATATTTCGGAAACTACTGTCTCGTCAGCAGAGCCTTTTAGAAAAGAGAATGAGAATAAACTAAGATTTGTCCCCAGAGGAACGGTTGGAAACTAATGGACAAGGTACGGTAAAACGTAAAATAAATACCCGGCGTGTGTTAATTAAATTTCGGGTAACCAGAAAGGGGGAAAAGTTAAATAAAATTTCCAAGATTTCAATGCTTACCACTCTAGAACTGACTTACACAAATAAGCATGTTTACAGGAAATTCCCTTTTTAGAGAGACAGTTTTATAAACGAGTTACATTCATAAAGCTCGAAGTACGCAACAGAGAAGAACCCATCAGCAAAGTATGAAGGCCACAGTTCACACTATCTAAGAGTGTATTCAACTGCAAGAAATCATCATAGGATAACTGAAATCTTATTTAATGCCAGCCATTGGTTATATACATGAAGTTAGTAATAAATTGTTCCTTTTTCTGCAAGCTTTTAATATTTGTTGATACTGATGAAATAATCAAAACTGGCAGAAAAAGGCAATTCTACGTTTCACGAAGGTACTAAGATGGAAATGGTGTGCTGTCCTTTGCATATACTCTGTGTGCAATGCTCGTTGACAGAGCAAACGAAAAGGCACACAGACACACATATGCACCCAATATGAAGAAAGCAGTGTCATTTTTTCACGCAAAATGGCAGTGTATGACCCAGCCGACACAACAGTAACGTTCATAAAGCTCGAATTACGCAACAGAGAAGAACCCATCAGCAAAGTATGAAGGCCACAGTTCACACTATCTAAGAGTGTATTCAACTGCAAGAAATCATCATAGGATAACTGAAATCTTATTTAATGCCAGCCATTGGTTATATACATGAAGTTAGTAATAAATTGTTCCTTTTTCTGCAAGCTTTTAATATTTGTTGATACTGATGAAATAATCGAAACTGGCAGAAAAAGGCAATTGTACGTTTCACGAAGGTACTAAGATGGAAATGGTGAGCTGTCCTTTGCAGATTTTATGTGTGCAATGCTCGTTGAAAGAGCAAATGAAAACGCATAAAGAAACCCATATGCACCCAATATGAAGGAAACACTGTCATTTTTTTCACTTAACATGGCAGTGCATAATCAAGCCGACACGACAATTACATTCATAAAGCTCGAAGTACGCAACGGAGGAGAACCCATCAGCAAAGTCTAAAGGCCATAGTTCACACTATGTCAGAGTCATTTCAACAGCAAGAAGTCATCATAGGATTACTGAAATCTCATCTCATGCCACCAATTGGTTATATACATGAAGCTAGTAATAAATTGTACATTTTCTGCCAGCTAAAATTATTTGTTGATACTGATGAAGTAATCAAAACTGGCAGAAAAAGGCAATTCTACGTTTGACAAAAAATGCTTAGACAGAAATGGTGAGCTGTCCTTTGCATAAATTCTGTGTGCAATGCTCGTTGAAAGAGCAAACGAAAAGGCATACAGAAACACATATGCACCCAACATGCAGAAAACACTGTCATTTATTCACTTAACATGCCAGTGGATGATCCAGCCGAAACAACAGTTACGTTCATAAAGCTCGAAGTACGCAACAGAGAAGAACCCATCAGCAAAGTATGAAGGCCACAGTTCACACTACGTGAGAGTCATTTCAACTGCCAGGAATCACCATAGGATTACTGAAATCTCATCTCATGCCACCAATTGGTTATGTAATGGATTGGCTCTTTATTCGAGCATTTTCTTGCGTCCTAACATTCGAGGAACTAGCGTAGTCGAGCGCGTAGTCGCATTATTTGTTTTATGTTGCTTGGCTCTCTTTGCCAATTTATTTGTGGTGTATTAGAAAGCTAGAGAAAGTTGCAACTTGGCTCATCAAATTTAAGTGCTATATAAAGTTTAACGAACTTTGTAACATAAATGGTATGCTGCCCAATTACACGAAATCTTGGTTACGTGGTGGCAAAAATACTTATACCATTGAAGATAAGAGGCAGGATTTGTTAAAGATTGTTGATGAAGCAAACTAAATTCCAAGTCTATTTGGGAATTCGTTTACTGATGATAACGCTAAGGGAGCTTATACACCGAAATGGCACGTCGCAAAGGCCGCGTCGCTAATGCCGCGTTGCAAATGCCACTCGAAACAGTGCTTTCAGTCTGAAGTGGCAAATGCCACGTCGCATGTTTGAAAAATACCTGCTCAGTAGAAAGATGTATTCCTCGGACGAAGACGATGCTTTTACTCTTATGGTTCTCATAGTTCATGGGAGAAAACGCAGAAGGAGATGGTGGTACATCTCATATTTCGACAGGGAAAGTCAACTTGCACTGCGCTTTTATAGTGTGAAAGGGCCTTAAACTACACCCAAAAGATGTCCTTTGTCATTTGGTGGCCATTGTAAAGCCTTAACTACAGAGTTATTAATTACACTGGTCTTGCCCGTAGTTCCATGAAGGTTTTGACAGTGGAGTGCTCCTCCAAACAAAGAGAAACAGATAAGTGAGCCTTTCCCTCAACTTCTCACTTGCCAAGCTGATCATGTGATATGAAAAAATTCTATCCTGATTGACTGAGAAGCAACTGTGCGACGTGGCATAATTTTGAGAAATGATCTGTACCGTTTCTTGAGTGGCACAGAAGTAGCCCGTCGCATTTGCTACCTGGCATGCCATTTCGGTGTGAAAGGTTTAATACTGTTGTATTGGTTTGTTCCCAAGTGCCATGCCACGTGGCATGTTATGTCGGATATGCCATTTCGGCGTGTAAGCTCCCTAAGCCTGTAGATACATTTTCATTATTTTGCAGACAATACTGTACAAAGCATGTAGTTGCTACCATGTAACCAAGACCGTTCTAGCTCCGGGTTTGATCGTGTATTCTCCTAAAACGGGTATCGCCGTAAAATAAATCTAGGAATCGGATGACTCAACGCCAAATGGCCGCGCAATATCATTGCAGTATTTGCGCAGTTTTGGGGAGCAATAACCAAATAACCAAATACTTTAATGCCTTGTAACGTATATGGCTTTGACAGAATCTTTATCGTCATTTTGTTCTCGTTTAGTTATCTTTGTGGAGTCACATAAAACAGAAAAATTCCATTCTTTCTGGTAGAATAGAGTCAAATTTATTACATGGCATTACCCTCATGCCCTACCCCTGACCATTTAGTCGCTTTCACAAACAGGTATAAATACTCGATACCTCTCAGAGATCAATAATTGACCCCACCAGGAACTTATTGATACCTGATTAAAAATGATAGCTAACCTTGCACTTGTAGACTGCGGAAACGACGGCTCCCTTGGAGAGGTAATAGCCTTGCTTTTCTTTTCTTTGCTAGGTTTCCTCTTCGTTGTCGGTGGGGTTAGGGTAACTGGTGGTTCTTTCGCCTTCTTACTGTCTTCATCTGATGATTGTGTATCGTCACCACTCAGAATACCCTTTTTCTTGTTCACTAATTTTGATCCGAAGAAATCAACCTATGCAAAAAAAGAAGAAAAGAAACATTTGTAAAATAATAAGCCCACATGTACAATATATGCACCTATTACAACAAAAAAGAAAAAAGGTTTTGTCAATCAGTGAACACACAAGTACAATATACTCTGTATTGCACCGCACTGTTGAGAAAGAAGAGTTAACTCCTAATGATGTAAGCCTTCTAGTATAGCGCATAAACAAGAATCAAACAATGACTTACTGCGCTAATCGAACTGCTTGGTGGTTTTTGTTTTCGATTTGTCTTGGTGACTCTTTTTGCCGGTGGCCCTGGGGAGCTTGGCACCGGTACGTTCGAAGGTATCCCATCCATGCCTGGCGCACATATCGCCTGTCTTCCATCCGACAAATCCATCCCTGGTGATTTTGTATCAGTAATTTGTCCCGATGTTTTGACCTCTCCTTCCTGTGTACGAACTTCCTCTGCAATATCCATCTTGGTTGGCTTGTCTTTATTACGATTCATCCGTAAAGGTGCCCTTACGATCAGACTTTTGATCTGCTTAAGACCTACGTCAGTTAAAACAGAATTTTCGCTCTCAAACACCTCCTCCTTGCTAGGTTTCAGTTTCATACCAGGTAACGTCACTTCGACGGTACCAAATTCCGAGATTGAGTTATGTACAGCCTGCAGTGGAGTTCGTTCCGGAGGGGTACCAAATTTCGACATGTTCTGCTTCAGATTGTGAAGGGTTTTTGTTCGTCGTACTGCAGAGCCGCTAAGTTTCTGCACTGTTACTTGGCTAGCGGTGACGTACGAGGGAGAATTTGACTTAAATGAACTGTGGGTATATGAAGGATCCGTAATTGCTTCCGATAAGCTACTAGAGAAGACCCCATAGTGTCCTGTGTGTGGTCGGCATATGGAACAGTGGTAACCATACTGTGCAGCAAGCTCTGCATCTTCTTCTGTAGAAAGACCGTCACATTCTGCGTGAAGCCATCTGGAAATACAAACAATAACTGAGTAAAACTGATTCAAGAACAATGTCCGAGCATTACTAGTAAAGGAAATATAAAGCAGATTCAATGGTGAGACCGGATAACTTACTAGTAATTCCTAGCACGTTACCGGCGGAGCGCTCGAGACCCGCCCGGCCACGGCGGCGCCTGGACCCGCTCGAACTCGGCCGCGGTCTCGGGGTGGGCGAGGTCGTCGAGATCGGAGCTGAGCTCGACGAGCTGGCGCCGGAGCTCCGGCGAGCGGCTCAGCTCCTCCTGCAGCGCCGCACGCTCGACCTCGCTCCCCTCTCCGGCGGCGTAGGCGAGCAGCCGCGCCGCGTCGAGGCCGGGAGCCTCCGCGGCCCGGCGCTGCTGCATCGTCCCGAGCGCCCGGACGACCGGATCCTCAACGTTCCCCACGTCCCACCTCCGGGGCCGACAGCGAGCCCGAAGCGAGCCGCTCGGGCGAAAGCCCTGCCTGACGCAGCAGCTCGCGCAGCCGCAGCTTGCACTTGCGGAGCTGGTCCGCGATCTTCTTGTTGTCGCCGCGCGGTCGGCCGAGCAGCACCGTCAGCTCGGCCGGCTTCAAGCCGTCGAGGATGTTGCCGACCAGCAGCAGCCGACAGGGCTGCCCGAGGCGCTCGGCCGCGGCTCGCACCAGCCGGAGCATCTCGTTGTCGGAGGCGACCTCCTGCGGCCCCGGCCCCGGATCGCGTAGCCGCGTCCAGGCGGCGGCGTCGCGCACCATCTCGCGCCCCGTCGGACGGGACAGGTCGATGAGCCGGTTGCGGGCCACGACCAGGAACCATGCGGCGAACGGCTTGCCGACGTCCCGGTAGCGACGCAGCACCCGGAAGTCGTCCTCGCAGAAGAACAACACGAGCTCCTGGATGCGGTCCTCGCGCGTGGAGGAGTCGAGACGCCGCAGCGGTTTCGGCGGCCGGATCACCAGCAGCTGGAACGCGAAGCGGTAGAACTCCTCCCAGGCACGCGCCGGGTCGGTGTCGAGCCGATCGAGGAAGCCCGGCCACGGCGACGAGATCGCGCTCGGCACGGAGGTCGACTGAGCACCCTCACCGATCGGCGTCGGACCTGTGGACATGTGGACCAAGCTCCCGCCCCCCGGTCGCCGCGACCACGACGCCCGGCCGGGGAAGCCGTTCGCCGTCCGGCCCAGCATACAACGACGGCCTCCCCGGCGACGGACATCGCCACGGCCGTCGCCGTCTGCGCACGCACGTCCCCCCTCGGGTGTATCAACGCATCGGGGTCGTCGTTTTCGTCCGGGAGAATCGTCGACGGCGTCGCTCGCTCGTATAATCGCAGGGGAGCTCCCCGATGCTGCAGGGGCGAAGCTCCCGGAGGAGGCCCTTGAGACCGCACCGAGCCCCGGCCCTCGTGGCCGCCCTCGCGATGGCGAGTGCAACGCTCGCCACGCCCTCGTCCGACCCGCCCTCGGCCGGCACCGAGGCGACGGCCGCCCTCGAGGCCGCTGCCAGCCTCGAGGACGGGGGTGATCCGGAGGCGGCCCTCGCCGTTCTCCGCCAGGCTCACGATGCTATAATATCTCTTATTAGAATATTTTGTGCGCTTTGTTCACCATGGAATGTACGCATCTAGTGTTTGCAAACTATGTATAATATCTCTTATTAGAATATTTTGAACGCTTTGTGCACCATGGAATGTACGCATCTAGTTTATGCAAACTATGACAAATACGTCTTATTAGCCTATTTTGACGCTGTATCCTCCATGGAATGTACACAATTAGTGTTTGCAAACTATGTCAAATATGCCTTATTAGCCTATTTTTAAAGCCTTGTGCAGGATGTAATGTACGCTTCTAGTGCATGCAAACTATGTTTAATATGCCTCATTAGCCTATTATGAACGCTTTGTGCGCCATGGAATTTACGCCTTTACTGTATGAAAACTGTAACAAATATGCCTCATTAGCCTATTATGAACGCTTTGTGCACCATGGAATGTACGCATCTAGTGTATGCAAACTATGTCAAATATTCCTTATTAGCCTATTTTGAACGCTTTGTGCACCATGAAATGTACGTATCTAGTGTTTACAAGCTATGTATAATATGCCTTATTAGAATATTTTGAACGCTTTGTGCACCATGGAATGTACTCATCTAGTGCTTGCAAACTATGTATAATATGCCTTATTAGAATGTTTTGAACGCTTCGTGCACCATGGAATGTACTCATCTTGTTTATGCAAACTATGACAAATACGTCTTATTAGCCTATTTGGACGCTTTATCTTGCATGGAATGTACATAATTAGTGTTTGCAAACTATGTCAAATATGCCTTATTAGCCTATTTTGAAAGCGTTTTGCAGGATGGAATGTACGCATCTAGTGTATGCAAATTATGTTTAATATGCCTCATTAGCCTATTATGAACGCTTTGTGCACCACTTAATGTGCGCATATAGTGTATGCAAACTATATCAAATTTGCCTTATTAGCCTATTTTGATCACTTTGTGCACCATGGAATGTACGCATCTGGTCTATGCAATCTATGTCAAATACGCCTTATTAGCCTATTTGAATGCTTTGTGCACGACATAATGTACGCATTTAGTGTATGCAAACTATGTGAAATAAGCCTTATTAGCCTATTTTGAAAGCGTTGTGCAGGATGGAATGTACGCATTTAGTGTATGTAAACTATGTTAATATGCCTTATTAGGCTATTTTGAACGATTTGTGCGCCATGGAATGTACGGATCTAATGTATATAAGCAATATGAAATATACGTCATTAGCCTATTTTGAACGCTTTGCTCACCATGAAATGTACGCATCTTGTGTATGCAAACTATGTATAATATGCCTCATCAGCCTATTATGAACGCTTTGTGCGCCATGGAATGTAAGCATCTAGTGTTTGCAAACTATGTCAATTATGCCTTATTAGCCTATTTTGGACGCTTTGTGCACCATGGAATGTACGCATCTAGTGTATCATTAAAATCATTAAACTGAAGTTGAATTTCCAAGTATTAAATAAAAAACCGATCAAAGTGAGCTCCAAGATTTTTCCATAATGTGGCAGTAATTTCATAACCGCTAATTAGAGAAATTTGACAGTATGTTGGACAATATCTACTCGAGGAAAGCCTACACCTTTGTTAAGTGTCTTGGTAATACAAGTATTTGTAGTACACACATCTTTTTATAAGCAACCCAGTTGCTAAGGCTTCAGCCCTGAGAGTTAGTTAGCAATTTTTTTTTGCGAAACAAAATTATAAATTTTCTTGAAAATATAGACAGAAGAATTATATTTTGATTTGAAACAAATAAATAACGAACTATTTACGAATCTGCATCCCTGTTGATTGTATGATTATCATTCGACGGGACAAGTCTTTTTACTCAAACCAGTACCAATTGAAATAGAAATCTTGAAGGATTCCCCTTGTTATTCTATTGCCTATGTGTCCCGCTCTTTTTAAAATTCACCGAACGAGTGCTCGCTGTCGAAATATTAAGTTGTGATAAAGTAAGCAGATAGGAAGGCTGTTTACAAATATAGCCACATCTCAGATAGATAGCATTGGATTTTAAAACCGTCTCGGGAGGGTTATTAACGACTTGAGAAAATTTGTTAAATCTAGAACGTTTCATTGTCAACGGATCGGCTGTTATTCAACTACTAGAATGACTTGACATTCAGACTTTGATGAAACAATTAATAATTTTTATCAAATAACACATCACAGGGTATGGATGATATTGGTTTCCTAGTAAATGATGATTTTAAAAGAAGAAATTTTCGACTAACGGCGTAGATATTGGCTTGATGTTTAAAGGCTAACGATTGCATCCAGTCTAATGCATCGAGTGCATTAAAATCATTAAACTGAAGTTGAATTTCCAAGTATTAAATAAAAAACCGATCAAAGTGAGCTCCAAGATTTTTCTATATGTGGCAGTAATTTCATAACCGTTAATTAGAGAAATTTGACAGTATGTTGGACAATATCTACTCAAGGAAAGCCTACACCTTTGTTAAGTGTCTTGGTAATACAAGTATTTGTAGTACACACATTTTTTTATAAGCACCCCAGTTGCTAAGGCTTCAGCCCTGAGAGTTAGTTAGCAACTTTTTTTTGCGAAACAAAATTATAAATTTTCTTGAAAATATAGACAGAAGAATTATTTTTTGATTTGAAACAAATAAATAACGAACTATTTACGAATCTGCATCCCTGTTGATTGTATGATTATCCTTCGACGGGACAAGTCTTTTTACTCAAACCAGTACCATTCGAAATAGAAATCTTGAAGGATTCCCCTTGTTATTCTATTGCCTATGTGTCCCGCTCTTTTTAAAATTCACCGAACGAGTGCTCGCTGTCGAAATATTAAGTTGTGATAAAGTAAGCAGATAGGCTATGTCAAATATGCCTTATTAGCCTATTTTGAACGCTTTGTGCACCATGGAATGTACGCATCTAGTGTATGCAAACAATGTCAAATATACCTTATTAGCATAATTTGAACGCTTTGTGCACCATGGAATGTACACACTTAGTGTATGCAAACTATGTCAATTATGCCTTTTAAGCCACTTTTGTACGCTTTGTGCTTTGTGGTAATAAGTATACCTTATTAGCATAATTTGAACGCTTTGTGCACCATGGAATGTACACACTTAGTGTATGCAAACTATGTCAATT
>JAAAKM020073195.1:69138735-69190842 GCA_010016025.2 Alatinidae sp. Z8VKAUB7J3 | reverse complement strand
ATGCCTTTTAAGCCACTTTTGTACGCTTTGTGCACTATAGAATTTAAGAATCTCGTGTATGCAAACTATGTCAGATAGGCCGTATTAGTTTCTTCCGAACGCATCCTGCAACATGGATTGTACGCATCGAGTGTATGCAAACTATGTCAAATATGCCGTATTAGCATAATTTGAACGCTTTGTGCACCAATGAATGTACGCATCTAGTGTATGCAAATTATGTCAAATATTCCTTATTAGCCTTTATTAAACGCTTTGTACACCAAGGAATGTCCACATCTAGTGCATGAAAACTATGTCAAATAAGCCTTTTTAGCCTACTTTGACCGCTTGGCGCACCATCGAAAGTACGCATCTAGTGAATGCGAACGATGTCAATATACCTTATTAGCGTAATTTGAACGCTTTGTGCACCGTGAAATGTACGCATCTAGTGTATGCAAACTATGTCAAATATGCATTCATAGTCTATTTCGAAAGCTTTGTGCACCTTGCAATGTACGCATCTAGTGCATGCAAACTATGTCAAATATGCCTTATTAGCCAATTTTGAACGCTTTGGGCACCATGGAATGTACGTATCAAGTGTATGTAAACTATGTCCAATATGCCTTATTAGTTTATTTTGTGCGCTTTGTGCACCATGTAATGTAGGCATCTAGTTAATGCAAACGATGTCAAATATACCTCATTAGCATAATTTGAAAGCTTTGTTCACCATGGAATGTACGCATCTAGTGTATGCAAACTATGTCAAATACGCATTTTAAGCCACTTTTGTACGCTTTTTTCACCATGGAATTTAAGAATCTCGTGTATGCAAACTATGTCAGATAGGCCGTATCAGCTTCTTTCGAACGCTTTGTGCACCATGGATTGTACGCATCTAGTGTAGGCAAACTATGTCAAATATGCCTTATTAGCCTATTTGACCGCTTGACGTATCATCGAATGTACGCATCTAGTGTTGCAAACTATGTCGAATATGCCTTATTAGCCTATTTTTAACGCCTTGTGCAACATGGAATGTACGCATCTAGTGGAATACCTGTTTCCAGGAATGGAAACAGGCACTACCAATGCGGCTCTTCCTACTCGCTCTCGCTCTCCTCTGCATTGGAGAACTCTATAGGTAAACTGACTCAAACAATATTAATATCAAGGAGAAAATCGATAATACTTTCGTACAGGAAAATTTCATCTCCTACATTATAATTGGCTTTAAACAGCTCATCGGTATTTTTATTGAAGATATGGATGTGCCCCCCTCTTCTTACAGTAAGATTTTGAGCTGGAAGTAGAAGATTCAATTCATATAAGTGCCTCTTTTAGACAAAACTCACCTCTTTGACAATAAGACCTTCCCTCCTTGTCTTTCTAAGGATGTGCTTTGCTTAAGAGATAGAGATAAGATGTTCAGTTTCAAAAAATGTCTACCACAAGCCCCGAAGGACCAAATTCGCATTTCGGAAGCATAAAACCGTAAAAATAAAAAAATAGTCATAGAAATAGCACAATAACTAAAACCCTGGCTAAACAATGCCAAAAACAGCAAAATCAGAAAGGCAAAGTCATTCATTAAAAAAATTAAGCGGCAAAATGTCAGAAAGTTAAAAAGTTAAAAACTAAATCAAAACTAAAAAGAGCGAGATAAAATTAGTGTTGAAAGATTTAAAAGAGAACATAAACAAAGGGGAGGGAACAAAAGAATCAAACGAACATAAAACTTGGGTATCACCAGTACCAAAGAAAAAAAAAGGAAAACTAGTGGTTTATTTTATCAGTAATGAAGGGGACAAAGGTTTTTTCATACCTAGAGATTAAGCAACAGATGGGGGACAAGATAGGAATGAGTTCATGGCAGGCGGTGACTGGAAAGGGAGTGTCTTTTGGGGAAAATGTTTTCTGTGCCAAGGTTTATTATTGCATTTTTTGCAAAATGAAGGCACAACATTCCTCTCTTGTGCTCAAGAATTTCCAGCTTAGCCAAGTTTAGAAAGAGCAAACATGGTACCTTAACTTGTTTAAGAATATTCTCAGGGCTCTTTTTTGACTGGATTCAATTTTTTCTAATCAAGGGAGAGGCCAGGAGACCAAACTAGACATCCATATTCAGGATGTGAGGTAGACAAAGGAAGTATAGATCTATAAAGAATGGGATGGGGGAACATAATTTGTTCAAGAGCTTAAGAAGAGACGTGGATGCATTAGCTTTATGGACAATATCTTTAACATGGATATCCTACTTTAAATTAGAGGAAATTGTAACCCCAAGTAATTGAAAGAAAGAAACAGAAATATCTGCAGGATAGGGTTGAGAAAATGTGGCCTTGTAAAAAAACTAACTATATATTCCATTAGTAATATTTTCAAAAAGGTTAGTCTATAGCTTAGGGCTATATCTGGCACCATGAGGAAGGGGGATACTTTTACCATGAGTGGCTCAGAGAGTAATTGACTTAAACGAATGAAACGACAACCCATTTCACATACGGAGTAATTTCTGTTCGTTTTAAGTTTTAATGTCACTCCTTACTTTCAGTTAAAAAAAACTAGTTTTTTTTTATGTAATGCCAGATAAGGAGGATCTTATAAGATTGTGGAGTGGGGGAAAGTCGGAATAATGGACTAGTCATAGATAAAAGGGATGCTAAGATGATTGGTATATTTTACGAGCTCAAACAGTACAGAATAGGTATTTTCGAAGGTCGTAGGTCCTGTGTTAAATGCGAAGAATTGAGTAAGGTGCGAAATGAAGTGTATGGAGATTGTAAGGACGATGAGAGGTCACTGTTGAATATAATGAATGATGAATGTCTTACAATTGTTAAAAATTTAACAGGCTGGCAATGGAAAACAGAAGAAAACTTTTGTGATTTGTGTTTTTTCGTTTATGTTACCAATTATTTAGCAGTAAATAAACTTTTGGGTTTTGTATTATTGCTATTATACTTCGAGAAATAACGTTTCTAGGTGCTGTCTAACCTAAAAAATAAGCCAGGACACAGTTACCAAGAATGCTCAATAGAATCAGAGTTGCCATTACGTGGAGAAACCTTAAAGTGTTTTAATAAGAATTAAAATGACTATCTGCTTATTACACCTGGAACTAAGGATAAAAGAGGAGAGTGATTCAATAGCAGTTTTCTGCTAAATGAGTTAAAACTTTAATGTGCCAAAAATTGAAAAGAAACATTAATTTTATGGACTAGCTCAAAATAAAAAGAACTCACATTAAAAAAGAAAAAAAATGAAAGTTTTAAATCCAAGCTTTCAAAATCTTTTACTTACCACTTTTACCACTCTGTCCAGTGTCTCCTATTCTTCCATTTCTTCCATTTTTCCCATCCTTTCCCTGGCGCCCTGGTGTGCCGTATTCACCTTTCATTCCTGGTATACCGTTCTGACCACCATATCCAGGAAAACCTGGCTCACCGATTTCACCACGATAACCTTGGTCACCTGTTTTTCCACGTTCACCTTGCACACCCTTAAATGAAACGAAATTTATATACTAAATTCCTATAGCTCATATCTAAGGCCTGCCGCT
This sequence comes from Alatinidae sp. Z8VKAUB7J3, assembly GCA_010016025.2. Taxonomy (NCBI): domain Eukaryota; kingdom Metazoa; phylum Cnidaria; class Cubozoa; order Carybdeida; family Alatinidae; species Alatinidae sp. Z8VKAUB7J3. Next base: position 69,187,292 of record JAAAKM020073195.1, on the reverse strand, counting down.
CAGACATCAGAAGATAACAAAACAATACCGTCATTGAACCAAAATAAATAGAAATCATGGAGAACTGCTTGAGTATATAGTTGAAAACTACACAACCGTGAAGACTAAATATTACAAAATAAGGCAAAATATCGATTTTCATTTCGCTACCCCTCAAACAGAATGCTTTAAAATTTATAAAATAAATAATCGAAATTAACAAATTGCATTTGTGTTTATTTTCGTTGAACAATCAGGTATGAAAATAAAAAAAAAAACAACCGAATTTAAATATCAAAATGTCAGTGTTGGAGATGCGTAGTATATGATAGGACAGCTACAAAAGTAAGTATATGCCAAAAACATATTTTTCAAGAGTTCTCAGAAATTTTTCTTGGCTTTCTAGCTTATCAAGAAAAGTCTAAAATATTGTGGATGATTGTCAAAGAAGCAAACTGTTTTCAGCCATCTTTAGGCTCCGTAATGAAAGCACAATTACACGAAGAAATGAAATTGGATTTCTTATCAGAAATTCCAAGGCAGTCCAAGAATACGACTCCCAGGATACCTAAGAATATTAGATTAGACCCATTCCCCTAAGCACTGATTTACATAAATTTCTGTTCGATATTGCCGCTTATGCAAACTGTTGTTAGTCGAGCACAAAGTGAAGCGATTCTTTTGTCAGCTCCGTGTCCTCAAAGGAATTGTCCAGGGAATCGATTCAAAAGCGCTCCGTCAATATCCTTTGTCAGCTTTTTGTAACCTCAGTTGATAAAAAAGGAAGATTAATGCTAAAGGTTTTAAAGTGAAAAAACAACAACAATGAAAGTAAAATGAATTTTAAGCATGCGATCCTTTTTAACGTGAAAAAGAAACGCGAGTTTTGTTCTAATACGACTTAGAAAAAAGAGGAAATGACTATTGTGTACTTGTTCCAGCAAAATGATGTATGTAACAAAGTACTGTTGAAAACAAATTGTTCAAAACTGAAGTCTCTTTCATTACAATATCGCTTAAGATAGTCCTAAGAAATTTTTTTTTATTAAGTACAAAAGATTTAAGAAGAAGATTCAACTTCATGCTAGAGGGTTCTTTGAAAACCCTCGTATCACTTTCGTTGATATCGCTTAACTTTTTAGAGTGTTTTCCTCCCTATTTTGAAAATTAGGTAAATTTTCTCAGGCTCATAGTGTTTGATGGTTAACATTAAACTTAAAGAAGATTATATATTAGAAATCACCATAAAAAGCCAATTGTTTGATGTATTTATTGTTCTCAAACTACTATTTTGTAGAGTTTGAATTACAATTGAACCGAGTAGTTCCTTACTTACAGTTTGTTACCATGAACTTTTTTGATAGGAACGGGACCGCAAAAACTGATAACGAAAATTTTAAATATCGTGGTAGTAAAGTTAGAGATAAATTACTGAAGATTATGAATATGATTTTTGAAAAAGGGGAAGCATCAAATGATATTGGAAAGACTTAAAAAAAAAAAAAAAAAAAAAACAAGACATAACGACAACATTATGTACCCTGCTACCACTAACTCAATATTCAACGCTGAAATTTTTTCTTAACACACATCAATCAAAATAAAATGCTAAATTTTATGATTAAATAGCATTTTACTCTATCAAATATATATCCTACTAAATCAATCATTAAAATTACTTTTAGAAAACAATCCCTTCCCCAACAACCATTTAAATTCACTTAAATCACTACTTTTAATATTCTCATTTATCGAATTCAAGGTGATAAGAGTGAGTTTGGTGATGATAGAGGGACTAGCTTGGTTTTTGGACACATGGAGAGAAAGAACAGATTAGAGGAGACACTGATAGAGGGAAGGACAAATTATCGGGATCACCGGAAAACTTAAAGAGGCTAAGTTAACGAGAGACTCTACTTTGCCTTATATTTTACTTAAAGTTCCGCTACCTTTTGCGGTATTTTTAAAATAATTAAGCATGTTTCAGCATGAATAATGGCAACAAATACTTTCCCAATATCCAGTTTGACATAGTGCTGATAAATCCAAGTGGCATACCTGTATTTAATTACAGTTACAAAAACAAGCCTGTAATATTCTAATTTTGTGTAGAGTAGGTTCAGGCTATAGGCCTAACAGCCTTGGGTTTAGGCTAGCCAAGGACTAGGGCTCTATCTTTTATGGGGGGCAGGAGGGGTCCATGTCTGGATAGTCCTGGTAGGGGCATGGACTATATACTAACTAAGTAAGTTTGTTTCTTAGCTACCTAAATAGTCTGTTGGTATATACATTACCTGATTTAGCTAGGTGAGAATGAAATTGAATAGCCTACATCACTTGATGCCCTTTTTATGCTCTTTAAGCTTCAATAATTGTTTCTCAGCAACTTACATTGTAATCTCTTAAAGTGGCCCTAAAAATCACCTTAATATGCCTACCTTGTTCATAGTTTTCAGACCAGGCTATAGACTATTATAGACAAAGTTAAGACTCATAGTCAAATCTGCTATGTTGCTGCTTTCAATTCAACAATTGCTTCTGGGGGATATTCCATTTTGTGTTCTTGACAAGGCCCCAAAAGGGAAACAGTCCATATGAACCTAAACTTTAAAACCCATTTCTAAAAAAAACTGCCTAATGAGAAAAAATCACTATTTGTAGCTGATTCAAAAATGGTAATCAGTATTTTCCTTAGTCTTAGTAGTAAAATGTTACTTTGAACACTAATTTGTATGAAAATTTTAAAATAGACCCTCAAACCCCTTAAAATGGTGTCAAAATAAAACTGTTAAATTTATAGCAAATAGTATTACTGGCTTTCATATAAAGTGAATATACCACTCAATGCCTTTTTTATGCTCTTTACAAATATAATAATTGCTTCTACCTTAAATTGAGATTTAAGCACTTTTTTAGCTCTTAAAAATGACAAATTTTCAAAAAATTATGACAGTTCATATAACTGACTTACCAATAAAGTGAACATACCTCTTGATGCCTTTTTTCATGTTCTTTACAAATATAATCATCACTTCAATTGCAAATTCAAATTTAAGCACTTTTGAGCTCTTCAAAATGACAAATTTTCGATTAGAGTATGACTTATTGCTCATTTCCCCAAAATAATACTATGTTTTCTCAGCTCCATCTTTTCCATTGTTTTCAAAAAAAATAATGCTACATTTTCTCAGTGCTAAAATTAATTATAACAAGGTTAGGTTAAAAAGTGCTTCATTTTCCCACGGGCGAACTGGATCCACCGCGACCAGCAGGTTTGTGTTTCCCGCAAGAGGTCCTGGTGTGAGTTGGGCTGATACGCGGTCGATGCGAGCGTCCATCTGCAAAGTCCGCAGCTTCTCCTCCAGATCGAACACGTTCAGTGGTTCGTTTTTCAAACTTGCCAATTGGGATAGCACGAGTTCGGACATGCCAGCCGAATCGCTTTGCGCCTGTATGTCGCCCAAGGCTGCCTCGACAATGCGGATCTCGATCATGCCATCGTCGATGTCCTGATCCGGGTAGTAGGCGCCTGAGCTGATGAATCCCTGATCAGCGTAGGCGATGCTTACAGCACGCCTGAGCTGTTCCAGCTCATCCGCGGACACAACTCGATTTCGGTAGGAACCCATTAATGCGTTCAGCTGGTCTTCCGTCAGCAGGGTATTACCTGTGACCGTGAAGTCCTTTACGTATACAGAAAGACTGGAGGCAATTCGACCTGCTCGAGGATCATTCTGGTCAAGTTGGATGTCTGGCAGGCGAAACTCTGTGCTACGAGCAGGTGCTTCCAGATTCTGATCTGACAGTCTATCGGGAGGCGGGGCCTCAACCGCTATCACATAGGATGGCAACGTGAGTGATAACAGGCACGCACACCAGATCTGCGATGATGACCGTACGTTGGAAAAGTACCCCTTCGTCGCCCCCATGACGTTCTCTCTTCTCGCGTTGCTATCCCTCGATGGTCAGGTTATAAAAGCTCTTGGGCAGTAAGTAAAGATACTCGTCTAACTGGGGGGCTCGCAATGATCGGGTGGGTATTGCGGCGATTGATCGAAAGGCTGGTAAGCAAGTGTTATGGCGTTTACGTGCCGTATTTCACATTGTTTGTCTGCTGTTTCGCGCTCAGCCCCTCCCAAGCCGACGTGATACGCGATGGCACGCTGGGTCCTGACTCAGCCACTCAACCCACGGGTCCGGACTTTGTTGTTGACGAAACCATGGGCGAGTATGCGGGGGGAGGTCAATCCAACCTGTTCCACTCCTTCAGCCAGTTTGACCTGGATAGCACCCAGAGCGTCACATTTACCGGGCCCGATACTATTGAAAATATCATGGCGCGTGTCACCACTGGGGCGCCGTCAGATATTGATGGCTTGATCGCGAGCAGCGTGGATGGCGCCAATCTGTTTGTGTTGAATCCCAACGGCATTGTGTTCGGGACAAATGCCCGCCTGGATGTGTCGGGGTCGTTCCATGCGACGACTGCTGACAGTATTGAACTGGCCGATGGCGGTAACTTCTCTGCGGAAACGAGCTCCAGTGTTTTGACTATCGGCAACCCCAGTGGTTTCGTCTTTCTGGGACTGAATCCCGTTGCGGATAAACGCCTCGGCGTTTATTACAAATTCCAACTTTTGGGTGCAGCGTTTAATGGAGGACGGCACTTAAATTTTTAAAATCAATTATTCTTTACCAACAAGATGAGCCTTAAGCTCCCAAGTAGTCTTTTCACTGTTCAATGGTATTTATGAGTTTTGTGCTTTTACACTAAGTTCTTTCTGTGTGGATGTTTAAATGATTTTTTTTATTATGTTTGAAGTTAGCTGGTGGTTTTGAATGAAGTTTACAAAGACTTTTGGTTAATACAAGTAGTAAAAAACAACCTCTAGTTTCTGAAATTTCAAGATGAAGATACCATAAACAAACTATGGATACACTCTGACTAAAAATGACATGTACTTGATGGTTAGAAGACCCATCAACGGAACGGGAAGTTGGCATTCTTGTAAGTGAAGCAGCTGCGGCAAAATATTTGAAATTGAGCTTTGTGCTGGGTAGATGACTGAATTTAATGCTAAATGTTCCAAATTTTGCTCAGACACAGAAGCAGATTTGTAAGTGCACGCCTCTTCTTTTATTATAACTAGACACATGCCACAATTTTTTGTGTTTATAATTTTATTTATTGTCTTTTAGAATTACAACTATAATTTTACCCAGTTTGGCTCAATCACAATTTATGAGGTTTCAAAGATCTCCAAATACGTTTCCTAAATTTAGAAAAACCATTTGATATTGCTTAAAATTCAGAAGAATTCCAGTTTAGCTACTTTTTGCTATCTTGGAGAGGGGACATGTTAGGAAAAATGAAACTTTCAGTGATGAATCCAGGGCCAAAAAATGCTCCTTAAAGGTATTGCCAAGCATTTATGATAACCCTCTTTTGGTTTCTAAGTCTTATAAATTGGTCTACTTGACAGGTCTATACCTAGCCTATTGGAATTTTGACAAAACATTGTTTTATCTTAATTTTCAGTTAGCCTCTTAGTTTCTTTTCATCTGGTTTAATTCTAAAAATGTGAGGTAAATGCTTAGTTTTGTTCCAAGTTCTCTAAACTGGAAACTATGCTGTACAGTTTCCTGTTTAGAATACTTAGAAATGCCAATTCTAGAAGCACATCAATTTCTGGTTGACCCTCATCCTCCATGGGGCAAAATATAAATACATAAAGTGAGCTTGCTTATAGGTAACATGGTAAAATTCTAGTTGACTGACTTCTGGCTAAAGGGTTAGGTTAGGAAAATGAAACTTTCAAGGATGGGTCTAAAGGCTTAAGTATATCTTGGGAAGGTGTTTTGAAGTACCCAAATCCGATCCTTCTCCCTCAAGAGGGCCATGAAATTTGCCTACATGACAGGTCTATACCTATTAAAATTTGACAAAACAACATCTTACCTTAGTTTTTAGTTAACAGTTGCTTTTTCTCTGCCTTTAGCACTGAAAATGCAATGGTAAAATTCTAGTTAATTGACTTCTTGCTATCTCAGAAAGGGTTTAGGCTAGGAAAAATGAAACTTTCAGGGATGAATCTACAGATATTCTGCAAAGAGAGATCTTAAAAGTACCTGAAATTTCAGAGAACAAAAGTTCGATGGCGAAAGTTACACAAAGTAGAATCACCTCACCCTTTTAATTCTGTAGAGATCACATGCTTTGACCAAGAAACCAGTGAGTTTATCTGCAAAAGTGACAGCTTCTTCATCGCTAGTAGTAACATCACTGACAATAAACACGGTTTATCTGACAGCGATGGCGCCGATGTATCTCATAGAGGAGGTATGCCCGGCTTTATAGAAGTGTCAGATGATATCACCTTAACCATCCCTGACTACCTGGGAAATAATCATTTCAATACCTTTGGCAATATCGTTGAAAACCCAAAAGTCGGTTTACTATTTGTTGATTTTGAAAATGGTCATCTATTAACGCTCACAGGTGTTGCAAATATTCTTTGGGATGATGAGCGAACGGCGTTATTTAAAGGGGCACAAAGGTTGTGGCAGTTTAAACTAAACAAAGGTTTCTGGTTAAGAAACGTTTTGCCCTGTCGCTGGGAGTTAGAACAATATTCGCCCAATAGCATGATGACTGGAACCTGGTCTCAAGCATATAAAAGTTTGGAGCAGTCTAATTCGGTAGCAACTATGGATGCTTGGTCTGAATACCAAGTTATCGATATTGTGCCTGAAAGCAAATCTATCAAGTCCTTTTATTTGGTACCTAAATCAGGTGTTCTACCCTCTTTTACTGCAGGTCAGTTCTTAACTTTCAAGCACGAGATTCAAGGAAAACCCCTTTCAAGAACTTACAGCATATCCAGCTCACCCTATGATCCTCATCTTAGAATCAGTGTTAAACGAGAAGATGGCGGCATATTTTCCAACTTCTTACACACACAAATTCAACAAGGTGACACGCTCCTGGCTAAGTCACCTCAAGGTGCTTTTCAACTCAATACTTCCAGCGACAAGCCGGTAGTCCTTTTGTCTGCTGGCGTTGGCATTACACCAATGGTCTCGATGTTTAATCTCCTGATAGATGAAGGCATTCGCACTAGAAAAAGGCGGCCTGTCACCATGTTCAACAGCTTCCGAAACTTGACTGAACAAGCGTTTAAGCAGGAAATCGACGCTAAAAGCCTGCAAAGTCAAAATACAGCAAAAGCATACTGGCTGTTGACACAGCCGGAATCAGATGCCGTGCTCGGAACTGATTATTCGGCCTCAGGCAGAATCAACAAAAATATCTTACAGTCTGTTCTACCTATAGATAATTATGACGTTTACCTCTGCGGACCTTCCGAATTTATGCAACACACATACGACTTGTTGCTGGAGATGGGCATAACCGACAACAACATCAATACCGAATCATTTGGCCCCTCCTCGGTTAAGCGCGCAAACTCGCGTGATTCTGAGGCGAAATTAGAAACCGCAAAAAATTCGTTGATAAAATATCAACATTCACGACTACTTAAGTTTCTTCACAGGACTTTTGGAGATACTGGAAACAAAACTATATACAGCAGTTTAGAGAAAAATATCTTTTGACTATTTTAAATTGACAGTTTCATTCCCCATATTTTTCTTGTTACTTTGAGATCTTCTTACCTAAACACACTATCTCTGAAATGTTTAAACCATTATTCCAAGTTTTTTTTTCTAATCTTTCGTCCAACCATTGTTCCTCGCTTTTCTCCGTCGCACAAACCAAAACAGTTAGATAAAGTTTTTTCCAATTGTTATATTCCGGCAGTCAAAACAAAAGAATTACTTTTAACAAATTGAACCACGTTGGAAAATATTACTTGATAATTTGAAATACCAAATTAAAGAAAATATATATTGTAACACAATAAAGAAGGACGACTGTTTTCTATATTTAAAACATTGATAGAGACTTCAAGACTGCTAATATATCTTGACAAGACTTTTGGACATCCTTGAGACAAAACTATATTCAACAGTTTAAAGAAAAATCTCCTTTGACTATTTTGAATTGACAAGAATAATCACAAAATTGTTAAGCCTTAATTCCAAGCCTGTATTTTTCTAACCTCCCTCCCAACCACTGTTTTTGAAACTGTTATCTAAATTTTTTTTGAGCTACCCTATTCCACTACCCTAACAAAAACTAGTTTAACTTTATTAGCTAGTAATTTGAGAGTAGAAAAAAGGCTTTGATACGAATTTAAGTACAAACAAATTCATGAAATGTAAACCATAATTATCATATTTTAAATTAGCGCATTCATAAGAGACCAATCTTTAAATGATACATGAACAGTAATGTATTTAAGGCATGGACACAATGTATTTTAGTCAATTGATGATCTCCTTTATTATTTCCGGACTGTTGCAACTCAATAATCTGAGCCATTCTTGAAATTTGCCCTTTCGACAACCTGCATTGACATAATGTGTTTTTGGCCTAGTTTTACACCTCCGTCAACATTTCCTGAAAGCTTCATCTGAATATCTTTGGCCTTTCTAGCACTATAAAGTCAAATGAGACCCCTTTCCCGATGACAAAAACTATATGTAAGCAATTGGCAAATTGCATGATTTATAGCCCTTGCCCCGAGGGCTCTGGGGAGTTATCATCTCCAGAGGAATAGTTATTGCACCTTTCGATTATATTGAACAAATTAGATATCTTGAAATTTTGATCAAATATCAGAAATTGACGAAGAATTGGATATTTTTTTAGCTTGTTTAGCTGGAGTGGGGCTTTAACTGACCCTACTACTGCTGCTACCTATATGCATTCGAGCTTTTCTATAAATATTTTAGCTCCTCTTCTACTGAAAGCAAATTAGTAAGATTTTTCAAATTATCGTAAGTAGGAGGCATTTTTGTTTTGCCTGAGACACCTCTAATGAGGGGGGCTTCAGCACCTCTTGAGAAAATTCCTGATTACATATTTTTGTCATTTCTTGCTTTGCTTTCCTTTATTAGGTAGCTCTAAGTTACTAGTTTAAAGTTAGGCCTACTCAGAAGGAACACATGAAAAGTTCTGATAGCAACTTTGAAAATCTTGTGTAACCTATAGACCTAGCCTATTTTTCCTAAAAGCATGTCATTTTACATTAGCTAAAGGTGTAGAATACTGCCCTTTTCTAATGATCTAATGCTCTTCTGATTTCTAAGTCTTAGAAATTTGCCTACTTGACAGGTCTATAGACTGTGATTACAAATCCCTCAGAAGCTTGGCTAGTGAAGGTATCAATCTCAGTGAACTAACAAAACATTAATCTCTGCCCCTATTAACAGTATGGATTTAGTTGGTTTGCTGACCAGGAAAAGCATGGTTTTTCAAGACTTTCCATGCAAAACAAAACTGAATTTGCAATTCCTGATTATCATTTTTAAATTCCACTGCTGTTTTTCAGATCTTTATAAAGGAAATTGCTCAGTGCACATCTCAACACTTTTCTAGTCATGCTGTATGGATTTTCTGCTGTATGGATCTGAAAACAAATATTTGTTAGCTAACGTTTTTAGCCTAGCTAAAAACTAGACAGTAGAAAATCCCTAGGTAAATTTATGACAGTTCATGTAACTGACTTACCAATAAAGTGAACATACCACTCAATGCCTTTTTTTTATGTTCTTTACAAATATAATAATTGCTTCTATGGCAAATTCAAATTTAAGCTTTTTTTGAGTTCTTAAAAATAACCAAAATATGGAGTATAAAAAAAAAGCTTCCAGAATTTGTAGGCTTAAAACATTGGTCTCAAATTTTGAACATAGGCCTAGCACTTGATGCATTTTTTATGATCTTTACAAGTATAATAATCACTTCTACTGCAAATTCAAGCTCTTAAAATTCTTCTTCTATGACACCAAATTTTCAATTAAATTATGTATTTTCGGTTGTTTTCAATAAAATAATACTATGTTTTCTCAGTGCCAAAATTATTTATAGTTAGGTTAGGTCAAAAAGTGCTTAAATTTGCATTTGCAATAGAAGCAATTATTGTATTTGTAAAGAGCATGAAAAAAGGCATCAAGTGGTATGTTCACTTTATTGGTGAGTCAATAATATGAACTGTGATATGTTTACAGTGGAAGTGCCTTCAAAGTGTGAACTAAAATTTTCAATAAATTTGGAGAGGCTTACATTACTGATCTACAAATAAGGTAAACTTACCACTCAAGACCTTTTTTATGCTCTTTCTAAATATAGTTGTTTCACTAGAAATTCAATTTTAAGCCTTTTATAGACCATTGAATATTTCACTTATTCTCTTATTTTTCTTTAGAAAAGGGTTAAAATATTGGTTGAAAACTTACTATTTGATTATGACCCCTTTTTGCCAAAACCGACCCTGCCTATACTGAAGGCTGAAAGCCCGGATGAGGGTAAACTGGCGCTTAAGCGCCTGTTGGCACGCAAGGCTGAGTTCGATCCGGAAGAACTGGCTGAGAACATCGAGGAAGTCAGTGCATTGTCCACCGACAGCATTGACGGGCTTAACCAGATCAGCGAACTGGTGCAGAGCCTGAAAGATTTCTCACGTCTGGACCGTGTTGCCGACGACCGTTATGACATACGCGAAGGCATCGAGAAAACCCTGACAATCACCCGCAACATGCTGAAATCCAGCGTGGTTGTGGAAAAAGACCTGCAGGAAGTGCCGGAGATATTCTGCTCACCATCACGTCTTAATCAGGTGTTTATCAACATTGTTACCAATGCCGTGCAGGCCATGGAAGGTGAAGGTGTGCTGAAAATCCGCACCAGCAAAGTGCATGGTGCTCAAGGAGATTCAGTTGAAGTGGTGTTTGAGGATTCCGGCTGCGGTATTCCCGAAGAAAACCTCCAGCAGATAATGGACCCGTTTTTTACCACTAAGCCGGTGGGTCAGGGTACGGGGCTGGGCCTGTCCATTGTGCATCAGATTGTCGACCAGCATAACGGCCAGATATTGATCGATTCCAAAGTTGGCCACGGTACTCGTATTACCTTGAACTTCCCGGTGGACGGTAAAACCAAATCGGCGGAAGAAGTTGCCGATATGCAGGCCAATGGCAGCAGTGAGGAGGCCGCCTGATGACCGCGAACGCGGCACTGGCCGCCACAGACACCAGCCGGCCCGTCATCATGTTTATTGATGATGAGCAGCGCGTACTGAAGTCTATGCGCGCCATGTTCAGGCGCGACTATGAGGTGCATCTGGCCAATTCTGGTGAAGAGGCGCTGAATATCTTAAGTGAACACTCCATTGACGTGGTGGTGTCCGATCAACGCATGCCTTATATGACCGGCGTGGAAGTACTGACGGAAATACGTCAACGCTCACCCGACACCCTGCGAATTCTACTGACAGGATATGCCGACCTGGCCGCGGTGGAAGCCTCAATTAACGACGCAGAGGTGTTCCGCTACTTGATGAAACCTTGTCCCGCGGATGAGATCCGTGGCGCCGTACAGGAAGGCTTGAGCCTGGGTGCGGCGGTGGAAGAAAGTCTGCAGGCCGTACATTCGCTTGAGGATCAACCCGACGTATTGGTTAAAGCGGCCAATGAAACTGAAATGCACAAAGGCCAGGCGCAACCGAACGATACGCTTAAGCGCCAGGCACAACAGGACAAGTCACAGTCTGGCCGTTCGGCGGTGCCCAGCCCGGATACAGCACACGTTGCTGAACCCGCCAGCGTCAGCAAGGTGGAAGTGTTGGTGGTTACCGAAGACGATGAACTGGTGGAAGGTGTTAACGCCGCCTGTCCCGGCCACAAAATCCACCAGGCGGATTTTTGTCTTCTTAGGACAGTCTCTTGACGAAAATCATTGTTGAGTCATTCAAGTTCTGTGCACTCACTTTCCCTGTTTCCGGACAATGTGAATTTTAACACTCAACACGGAGAAAGATATGTCAATTCCTAAAACCACTCAAAATCCTTGGATACAAGTGGCAAATTTAGAAGGACCCAACGGCCCAGTATTCCCTCAACCCCCCAAAAAAGGCGCTTTTGCAAAACTTGAACCCATCCCAGAGGTCGATGAAGGCCCGCACGGAAAAACAACAGAATCTCCCGCTTCCACAAAGAAAGATAGTCCTGACAATGACTGAGAGTGTCACCTTTGAAGAGTTTGCAAAAGTTGAACTCCGCTCAGGAACAATCGTCAAAGCGGAGCCATTTCCGAAAGCGCGGAAACCAGCATATAAAATCTGGGTCGACTTCGGCCCAGAGATTGGAACTAAGCAAACTTCTGCCCAAGTCACTGTCAACTACACTCCAGAAAACCTAGTCGGCAAAAATGTGATCGGCTGTGTCAATCTCGGAACCAAAAATATCGCAGGCTTTACGTCAGAATTTCTCCTTGTTGGATTCGAAGATGAATCGGGTGCCATCTCTCTTGCAAGGCCCGATTCAAAAGTCCCAAATGGAAAGAAACTCCATTAACTTCTTGCTAGAAATAACTCCTTAGGTCTATAAAGGAAAATGATACACTCAAAAAATCTCAAATTTTGGGGCTTTTTTGACCAAAAACTTCTTTTTTCCATTGATATTACAACTAACGCGAATGAAAAAATTAACAGTTTTAAATTTAGCGACCCTGCTTACTCTAACACTTTCGGGCTTTGCAACAACCAATGAAGCTCAACTCAAAGCTGCTCTCAAAGATGTCAACGATGGAAGAATTCCAAGCGTCAAAATCACGGCAGATATTGAATTTGCCAACTCCCTTCATCCCTTGAATATCCAGTCCAACCTCACCCCTACTTCAAGACCCCTTCTAATCGAAGGAAATGGTCACGCTCTGAAAGCAACTTCTGAAAAGGCGCGAGCCTTCTTTGCAATTGGTCACGAACAGACAAAACCCACCACCATTCGCAATTTAACTATCGACTCTGCCGTAGCAAGGGGGGGGAGTGGTCTAGATGGCGGCGGTGCTGGTGCAGGTCTCGGGGGCGGTGTTTTCGTTGGGAAAGATGCTCATGTCATTTTAGAAAACGTTCATTTCGTGAATTGCCAAGCTGCTGGTGGGACTTCAACCGCAGGGAATCCCATGGGCGGTGGCGGCGGCGGAGGCCTTGGTGGCCAAGCTGGACAGGCACATCCCTCTTCATTCGGTGCTGGTGGCGGCGGTGGTCTTTTCGGAGATGGCGGCAGCGCAGGTTCATTTTCTGGAGGCGGCGGTGGCGGCCTGGTTGAAGATGCCTTAGATGGCGCTGGAGTCGACTTCTCACCAGATCTTGGAAAACCTTATCTGTACGGTTGAGGGAAAAAAAACCTATTAAGGCATTTTGCTTATTAATGTGTTTTACGTTTGCTGTTTAATATGCTTAAATATATGACAAACCACAATTTTTCTCACTGAGCAACTGTGATAAAAAAAAAAGAAACATTAAGAATAGCAAGATTTACAACTTGTTTCCATAAAAAAGGGTATATGGTTACAAGTCGATTAGGTTAGAGAGCCCATTTTCAGTTTCTTTAGAAGAGGCAGGAGGGCAAAGATGTTTTCCATGGGTATTGACTGTAGGTTAATCCAAATATTTGTCCCTTTTACTGCCTCTACACAAATGAATGGTGACTCATCTGCAACATTTAATGTAGCTTCACATTGTCATTCCCTAACGTAAGCATGTAAACTGATTTATGATTTATCAGGTAAGAATGATCCGTTGATGTGCAGCAAGTTTTATTCTTTACAGACAGTGATTCAGAGTGAATCACTCGTGAATAAAATCAAAGTGATTCAGAGTGGATCACTTGTGAGTCAAGTCAGAGTGAATTAACTACAGAGTGATTTTATTTAATCAGCTTAATAAAACCAAAAATAATAACCCCCTAACGGAGAGAAGGGTGACATGTATGGTTACCCAGTGTGAAACCACAATTGATTAACAATTGGACGTGGGGAGGGGGAATAACTAGTGTTATAACAATATTTGCGAAGAAATTTCCCGAAACAGACTAAAAATATGTTTTTTTGTATTTTGATTTTAGTTTCTGCTTTAGTATCTGTTTTAAACTAATTTTTTTTTGTTTGACATTAATTTGACATTTAGCGTGTCTCAAAATAACAGGAACATGATTTAAAAATATCTATTTTCGACACAAGTAATATCCAACTGATAATCCTGGACATAGTCAAGTTCACTCTCCCGCAACATCTCTTTGAACATGATCAATAAATGTGAACTTTACTTGTAGTCTTATTTTTTTTATTTTTTTAAAAGCAAAACCTGCTTGAATAGCAAGACAGTTTTAACATATAAGTAAAAACAGGCCTGGTAATAGCGAAAGAGCCTGTCTGGTTAGCTTTTGTAACCTTCCTGTGCTAGTTGAGGCTTTCGATCCTTACCAGTGACGGTCTCGGACCTTTGGACGCTTGTTGTCTTGCAATTCCATGCAGCTTGCGGGTCAACCAATATTCAACTAATTTTTTGGTAGCGCAACTGTCTGAGCTTGTGAATTGGGTCACTCACCTCACAGTCTGGGCAGGTGGGGGCCCCTATTATAAAGGAGAATTTATTTGATGTTTTCCAGAAGAATTGCCAAAGGATAGTTTTAGGTACCCTTTTGACTGACCGTATGTCAAGCAAAACGCTTTACGAAAAATGTCATTCTATCAATTTTCTTAGGACCACAATGTAAGAAAGGGATGCTGCGCGCGCCTTCAATAATACCTTGAGCAGGTCGACAATAGCCAACTGCCGTTCGGTGAGCTGTATACGGTCCTTCTGCTGGACAAGAGGGGGCGGGGCCGCCTCTCGGGCGTGCTTAAGCGCTTGCAGTATTTCCTGGCCCCACTTTCCGCGTGCCTGGCCATCGGACAAGCCTCGGACACGTCTAAGTCCGTCGGTATCGGTGGGCTTGTTTGCCGCAATCTCTAAAATTGCCTCGTCGCGAATGACGCGGTTTCGCGGCAGATCCTTTTCTTGGGCGCGACGTTCACGCCATGCCGCCAAAGTCGCAACGCGCGTGCGAAAGGCCGGATCGTTCGTTCGTGTCTTGATTCGCCGCCATGCCAGATCGGGATTGAGCTCGTAAGTGGCGGGGTCAGTTAGAACTGCCATTTCCTCAGTAACCCAGCCGGCGCGACCTGACTTATCCAGTTGGGTTTCCAGTTCCTCAAAAATTGGCCGCAAGTGGATCACATCTGCTAGCGCATAGGATAGTTGGCGGTCGCTCAACGGCCGACGCGCCCAATCTGTAAACCGGCTGGACTTGTCCAGTCCTTTTCGGGCGATTGTTCGGACGAGCTGTTCATACCCCACCTGGTCGCCAAAACCGCAAACCATTGCTGCGACCTGGGTATCGAATAGCGGCGCTGGCACGTTCCCGGTGAGGTGGAAGAATATCTCGATATCTTGCCGAGCCGCGTGAAAAACCTTCAACACCGCCTGATTGGCAAGAAGTTCTAAAAACGGCGCAAGGTCGAGGTCGTCCGCTAGTGGGTCAATGGCAAATGGGCCATTCGATCCGGCAACTTGCACAAGGCATAATTGCGGCCAATAGGTAGAATCGCGGAGAAATTCTGTATCAACGGTAACGTAGCGTTCGGTCGCTAGAGCGTCGCAGAGATCCGAAAGCGCCTGTGTGTCTTTAACGACTGTCATGCGTTTCGGCCCGTCTTTGAGAGGGCGATCATGTGCAACCCTCTTCACGCCGCCGATTGTCTGCCGTAAACAGGCGCGCCAGCGCGCCATGCCGGCGAATTACACAGCTCCTATCGAGCATATTTGGAAAGTACCTCGAATGCATCCATATCGCAGCCACACCTGCGGTGCCCTGCGCGAAAACCATGTTGGTCAAACCGTCCGTTTGTCCGGCTGGGTTCATCGCAAACGCGACCACGGCAACCTCCTATTCATCGACCTTCGCGATGCCCACGGGGTCACCCAATGTGTGATCGATACATCCAGCGCGCAGTTTCCTGCGGCAGAACAAGTAAGGGTCGAATCGGTCATCATCGTTACCGGGCCAGTGGTGGCCCGTACTGAAGATACCGTCAACCCGAGCCTGCCAACCGGAAAAGTTGAAGTTTCCATCGACGCGTTGGAAATTGAATCGCCGGCAAACCAGGTTCCGCGAAAACTTTTAGATGTCGATGAATCTCTACCACACAGTGCTTCCCGAATGGTAACTATTATCCATGTTAAGCTTAGGAGCAAAAAGCAATGGCAAAAAAAAAATAGTACTTTGTTTACAACAAATTATAGTATCATATTATCAAAATAAAATAATGACAAAGCAATTTGTCATTATTTTATTAATGACAAATTGATATTTAGATTAAATATATATAATTGTTCTAGATTAACTATATATTTATCAAAAATATATTAAATTACGACAAACTTGAACATAAATTCACTAGAATATATACGTTCAAGTTAAATTAAAAAAAAAACATAATATTATTGCAAAAGACACAATAAAGTAACAAATAATTGAACAAGAGTTTGATTCTCCTTGAAAACGTCAGTAGAACAAAATAAAAGAGGGACAATTAGAATTACCATTGCCAAAAACTCTGGATAGAAGTTCTTGCAAACTGAAGAAACTCAGACTTTAGCTTGAGTAGCACAAATACGATTCCTTATTTTATGTCTAGACTAGCAGGCTTCCACAAAGCCATAGAAAGCTGTTAGAGGGCTCGTTTAAAAGCTTATGCTTACATTTATGTGCTTTTCATATTCTCATGCAAAGGAACCAATCAGGTTGTGCGTTGTTTTACTAGTTCAAAATTTGACACAGCAACAAAGTGAGAAAAAGGCGGGGTTACTTCGTAAGAAGGGATAAAGTCAGCTTCAGGAATAATGTGATTCACTTTCTGGCATTCGCTTAAGGAATAATGTCCTCGGCTAACAAAAAAATTGACGATTGACGTCACGAAAAAAACCCAATGGAATTTAAGGACGTTTTTTAACACTGAAATATAGGACAGTGACTCTCTTTTTCTCTTTGCGATATTCATGGGAAATTCACAAATTCTGGTCGACTTGTGGAACTAGAACTGATAAATACAACGATTTAGTTAAAATATTTACCACCATTACTGGTCAAATTACTTTCCCCTTGCCATTGTGGTAAAGTAATATCAATATTTCATGACAAAATCATAACTAAAATTAGAATCAGAGAGACAACATTAAGTTGGGACATTATTAGAGAGATTACTCAGCATCATGTTTTCGATTTCTGGTTCTTTGTGCGTTGTTAATAGCAGCAGCATCATAAAACCCAGGAATTATTGGAGAGGTGCTGAAAAAAACTCTAGGAGATCAACTTTCAGCTTTTTGATTATATATAGATGTGTATGTGAACCGAGAAGAGTTAAGCTTGTTTCTAGGGCTGCAAAACAATTGGTCACGTTATGTTGAAAGCGTACAAATAACAGTTCAAAAAAGGATAAATCTTTTAATTAGGCAGTGAAAACAATGTATCAAGTATTTATAAGATGGATTACGATACTCGCATAATTTACAATAATTTCAATTTTTGTTTTGCTCGGGGATAGAGCTCTCAGCTCTTGTTTATTTTAATGCATTTCTTGTAATAGCCTGCATATTTTTCTACTACATTACTTTCTTTTTTTAAGGTTTAGGGTCTAAAGTTTCAGTTTGAACAAGAATGGTAATGTGCAAATTCAAGGAGACTTGGTTGGAAGAGCAAGATGTGACGGTACACCAAATGAAAGAGAGGTGTAGAGCCGTCCCGGGAGATGTGTTCTCTTTCTATGTTCTATCTGCAATACATCGTTTGTCTGTCATAAGGGCTTCTACGCTTTACTGCAGCACGACAGAACTAGACAATAACAAGAATCTTACCATAAAGCTAACGCCGAATCACTCTCGTCTCTCGGCAGCCTCTTCCATGGACAGTGGCGAACCGGCACAACTGCCTATGCACCTATGTACTTATCTAGTATGGGATAAAACAAAATGGGTTTTGAAGTTTGCGGCTGACTATTCTGGGAAATCCACAGACGAAATAGCAGATGTATTTGGAAAAATTTTAGAGACACAGTGGTCAAAACCTTCTCCTTCAGGCCAACTAAGTTCTTTTATTTTTTAACCGAAGGCCTTTGACCCCATTTTCGAAAGATTCTAAACTACTACCATTAATTTGTGACGATCCGAACATCAAAAAAAAACTTTTCCGACTGATTGACGGTGAAAAAAGTGAATTGACATGTAGCAAAGGTCTCCTTTGTATTGGTACCTGCAAGGTCCATTTGGTACCCAACGCTTTTCGGAGGGGATTGCAGGAAATCCGCGAGAATTGTTCTGATCTGATCATAAAAGGGTAGTACTTTTTTTAGTGGCTGGCCGGCTAGACAAGAAGACTACGGGAAGATTCAAGGCTAAATTGGCGTTCATAAGTCCCGCTTATTGAAACAAGTACCCACGAGATGGTTTACAATTGGACCTGCCGCTTCGAAGCTAAGGGAACAGATGCCAGCTCTGTCTGAGTACTTCGTTGTCTGTATTCCACAGAAAAACCCTAGTCTTATGAAATCAAATGCGTACAAAGAGATCATCCGGCTGATCTAACAACCGACCATGAAAGCTGAGTGTCAGTTTGTTGTTGATAGTGCAAACCTCTTCACACGTTTCACCGAGAAGTTTGAATGGGAACAGGCTCTTGTGCATGAACTCTATACGGAGCTAAATCTGCTGGTCTTGACGTTGGCTGGACGAGCTTTAAAATCCGAAGTGACCGAAGAGCTTAGGGATGAACTAACGCTTCAGCCATTCAAAAATAAAGAGAACTTTGTGCCACTGCTACAGACAGTTGTGAGTGACGAGATTGTTGACTGTCTCAAGTCAGTAGACGAGGTTCCAAAGCCATTATTCTACTGGTGCAAGATATGCCCTTAAGTAAATACTCGGCGGAAATTTTGCAGTTGCTGAAACTGTCAACTTTTTATTTATCCCAGTGAAGTTTCGTAAATCCCCCAAAATTGTTTTTTTGGGATCTTTATTATTCAGCAAGTCACTTTTCACTTTGCAATCACTTCAGCAAACAAGTCTCACTTTGTCAGTGATATCAAGGGACTGGGAATCCAGAAATCCCAGCTCCTCCACAAACTTGCTAACAATAACTTTTTTTTTTATCAAAATTTTCTAAATAATTTTTATTAAGCCCTTGACCTACCAGATTATTCATAATTTTATTAAAATATTCTCTTTTAATTTCATACTCATCTAAGTTACCATTGTTATTATTATTAGCGTTGGCCATTGCTAGACAGTCTGGTAGAGATTTAGTTGTAGCTGAGGAAACAATCATGACGCAGATAAGCTTATTAAACCAGAATAAATAGGCCAAGGTACGAACTTAAACCTGTCTATTGCATTTGAAATTTTTGTCCCTATATTAGCTTCACCACTGTAGATATGGGTGTTCTCAACAGGTATCACACACCAAATGCATGATAAAATAGGTTTTCTGGAGCTCCTCATAAACATGCAAGTGACATGGACTGAATAGTATTTTTGTTGTTTTTGACCAATGACTTGTCCTTGTGTATTAAGTTCAGAGTAAAGAAAACTCTTTGCTGATAAAATTGTATCATTTATAAAGAAATTTACAGCCAAGGTTAAAATGTAATACTATTTTTTACTCTCTTGGTTAGTAATCACATAAGAAAATTAAACACAAAATTCAGAACAAGTTTTTGCTCATGTTTGTCTTTCAGTATAGTGCAATCCAAGAATCATAGCCCAGAGGCAGTCCAAAAAAGTACATTAAAAAAGCTGAAGGAAAGATGATATCAGAAGGTAATTGGGAAGCAGGCTAATACAAAGTGCTCAGATACTAATGAAGTGAGGGAAGTGTAGGTTTCTGTTACCTATTCCCTGCAGTATAAGGGGGGCATCACTCCTCGCAGGCCCTTTTGGCAGAAAACCTGCCCTCTTCTGCATAATTATTAGTGAAACTGGCAAAAATAATTAATCAGTCAAAATAATTCGGTAATTATTCTCATAGGAATATCTCTCACTATTGTAATGCTGAGTAATGTTTTTATTATGGAATATTAACTATAATTCTTGCCAAATATTGCAAAATCTACCTAGCTTCAATGGGATTAAAATTAACTGAAAAAGCTTACTGCTTTGATAATGTTAATTAAATATCCAATTTAAGACAGCCGCGTTCCCTTTGAACTCTGAATCAAGTATATTTTGTTGTCTCGTGTTCTATAGTCATAAATTCGTTTATTCGATTTCTACTGATAAGGGTCATACTTTGCATGAAGTTTGTTACTACCAACTGTTTGATCCAAGGCTCTCTTGAATGTGAGTGAGGCTATCCTTCCTTCTTCCATCCCTTTTTTTAAATCCAACTTTGATATTTGTATGATGATGCTTCGAGATCACTTATTCAAAAGTTAACTTAACCTTTCTAGGTCACTTTAGAAAATTTCTAAAGCTGTAACATGCAGATGCATCTAATAGAGCGAAATTCAATAGTATTTTTATGCTATTGGCTCTCATGTAGAAAGGGATGGAATCATGCAAGCCATTTAATAGTTCTTGAAGGTGGGCAGGGAATTCCTCCTTTTGTGTAATTGGTCATCATGTAAAAGGTATTCCACAAATAATAATATAAGAAGGGCTTTCATTCAACTGTCTAGTGCTCCATTTCATTGAGGGGGCATCCTTTTTGAATCCTAATTCGGAAGAAAAATCTCTTAGATCCCAAAAAACCATTGAAAGAAAATGAAATCTCTCAAAGTATTATATAACAGCCCATGTGTGCATTGTCATTGCGTACCACCAGCGCACTCGCTCTCCCCAGTTACAAGTGGGATCCCTCATAGGCCCCTGAAGTCTTGTATGTCAGGTATAATTGTGTCATCCTTAACATAAGTAAAAATTTCCTATTACATAACCTCAAAAGAAACCTTGAAAGATCTTTAAAAAGTCTTGTGGGGGAAATTGGTTGCCAGGGCCCCGTTGGAATTGCTTGCTAGGGCTCCCTGGAGATGGTTGCTAGGGACCCTATTGAATTGCTTACTAGGGATCGAGCGCGACATTTCTTGCTAATGTCCTCGTTGGAAGTGACTGCTAGGCTCCCCTGTTGCACTTGTTTACTAGAGCCCCCGCTGGGATTAGTTTCTTTGCCCCGACGGAATTAGGACCGGAATTAGTTGCACTGGAATTAGTTGCTATAGGCCCTCCAATTGGAATTGCCTGCAAAGGACCCCCACGGATTTGACTGCTAGGTTCTCCCCGTTAAATTAGTTGCAATTAGTTGCAGGCGGAAAAGGCTGGTGGGTCAAGTTAGATTTCGGGCCCCCGGATGAAAAAGGCTGCTAGGGGCCCAGGTGAAAAGGTTGCTACGAGCCCCAGTTATATTTGATGCTATTGCCTTATTCAGATTTGGATGCTCCCCCCCCAGTGATATCGGATGCTAGGGCCCCGGTAGTTTGACTAGGCTAGGGAGTCCAGTGAAATTGGTTGCTGGGGCCCCGTTGGAATTGCTCGTTAGGGTCCTGGTTGATTCGATTTCTGATTTGATTGCCTCCTGGAATTAATCGCTTGGGTCCGGCACCTTGAATTAGTCGCTTGGTTCCCCTACTAGATGGTGCTGAAGGTTGTTGCCTGACCCTTCAGTGGTTTTTAAGAAAAAACTCTCTATTATGTCACAAGCTCCTGCATCTCGAAGAAAACATTCCCTATTACGTAACAATGAAAGAAAAGCACTCTCTGTTGTGTAGTAACCAAAAGTAAACAATCCCTATTAGGTGATTACCAAAGAAAAAACATTCTCTATTATGTAACATTTGTTTTGGGTAAAAGGGTTGACGTTGAATCTACAGACAAAACAAGGATTTTGATGCACTTATGTTGCTTCAAAACTATCCCCCTCCATGTAGCAGTTTAAAATGTACATTAAAAATCAAAATTTTGAGTGGATTTGGGCGTTGATTCCATTTTAGACAGTATTGTAGAGCTGTATAATATCATTGCTGTGTTATTCTGCTGTAGCTCATCTATTCTGTCCTGCCCTGTTCTTTTTTTCTTTTTTCTACTGAAATGCGACTGTTAAACTTATACCCATTCCATAATTACAAAACTTTAAGTCAAGGTGAGTTCCAAGCCTTTTTGTTTTGTTCTTTTTCGTATTTTTACGAAAATTTTGACAGGTCTTATAGCTGTTTCCATTGGGAGGTATGGTCATTCTATTTACTTTTTTTTCTCGATTTTTATCATGCTAATTCGGCAAGAAATTTTTAAGTTGGAACGAAAATTTAATTTCGATTGAGTTGCCATATTGTAGACCATGGGTTGGCAACCCACGGGCCGTATGCGGCCCGCAAGGCTTTTGATGCAGCTTGCAAGATCCTCGCCGGAACGCAGCTCGTGGACCATATTACTCGCCATACCAATGCACAACAGAGTGAAAGGAGGCACCGTCTAGCATTCTGCCATCTAGAACTGTGAAAAATCCGTAAACACCATCTAGCATAGTTAATATAATGGTCAACCATCTAGATCGATTATTTTGGTACATTATAGTTTGTTTTTGAGTAAACCTTCCTGAAAGTTTGGGAAATACCCCCAAGAACATTTTGCCTTTAGATTTTCTTTATTTATTCTTATCTAGTTCAGTGAAATTCAGTGCTTATGGTACCAAATGATAGCCAAATTATCTGGTCATATTCTGCGGCCATCTTATGGCAAAATATTCAGAAGAAGAAAATAACGCTTGATTTTGAAGATGGGTGTCATCTGGTATATAGTGGGTCAGGAAAAAAATGTTACACACTGGGACATATCCCAGTATATACCAGATGACACCCATCTACAAAATTGAGGATAATTTTTTTTTCTTCGAAAAGTAATTTTCATCAAAAGGGTTTAAGTACATCCAGGTTATCAAAGGAACATAGATACAAATATCTCAGATACATAATAAGGTATTAAGTTTCAACTTTCTGGGAAACTAGAGGGAAACTAAATAAAAAAACACGGTACGTATCCAGATGTGAAGAGGCTGCACGTGTAACATCCTAGGAAAACAAGGGGGTACGCTGGAACTTTCCGAGTACATTAATGGGGATGTTGAACTAAATGAAAAAACACTATGTCCATCCAAGTTTATAATGATATTATTATGGTATTAAGTTGAAACTTCAGGACCTGTTGAGGCGGCTTCACATTTTGCACCTCCATTCTTCACTGCCACTCGCTAAAAATGAAGCAGCAATGTCAAAAACTACTCCGTGGGTGTGGCTTAAGTTTTAAGATCGCGCTAAAAGACACTTTTTTGCCGAAAATCTGACAATCTCGGGCAAGAATGTGTGGAAATCGTGACCAGTATAGTTACTGCTTTCGAAGAATGTAAATCCACCTTGCCATAGCGGAGATTGACAGGGTCTTTATTTCTTCGTTTATTTCATATCAAATCAGGATCGTTAATGACTTGGACCTAACTAAGAATGTTCTTAGCAGCTTTGATAAATCGGATAAGGTTTACGTTTTATTTATTGTTTGTATAAGGGCAATGAAATAGTGTATGTTGTTGTGGCTTTAATAACCACATAGTTAAAAAAAATCGTTAAATAGTGCCGGCGATCGGTCGAAACCTAGTTAGGGATTAGTAGCCCATGAATGATGCACCACACTTTAATTGACACAATTTGAAACGTATCTGTTTTGTTAAATAGTTTTGAAGATCGGTGAATATTGAATTAGGAGCTGACAATTCCTTCAGGTAGTGGATAATATTCAGTTTACACAATTTAAATATTTTTTTTTTTGTAAATATTTGCTGAGGTCTGTCTAAGGGAGAGGGAGCGAATTGGCTAACGAGATGGAGAACCGAATTCTCCACCGGTTGCTGAAAAACGTAGCTATAACTATGGTTTTGTGCTTTACTAGACCGTTATATTTTTCTTAACGAGTTTTATTTAGTCTTTTTTTTTTAGAAAGAAGTATATCCTGTAGGCAGCGAAGAAGACATTTTTAAACATGCTGGAATTTCCTACCATGATCCAACAGAAAGAAACTTTTGATTTTTGTCATCCCTTCATGTTTTGTACCCTGGTATTATCTTAAATAATTGATGAGCAAAACTTTCTTTTTCGCTTAATTATTGGGCGAAAATCAACTTTGTATAATTGTTTACGTAAATAGGACAATTTGTGCCTCACCTTGAATGTCAATAATTTTAATAGAAACGAACTGTCCATATAAGAGAAACGTAGGTTAAATTTGGCTATGAGAAGTTAAATTGAGCTACCAAAAGTTAAATTGAACTACAAAAAATGAAGTTAAGTTGGAGTAGCAAGACACAGGCTTAATACCACTAATACCAACTCTGCTCTAACGACTGGTTAAGTGCTCAAATGCAAAATAAGAACATACTTAACGGAAATAGATTCAGTTTTTGAATTAAAAAAAATATTGAGACCATTTATTTCAAGTTTGAGACTGTGGGTTTTTCTCACCGTAAAGCCGTTTAAATGCATGAAATATATTTATGTGATAACATTTAGAAATAGTTTTGAAAACTTTGAGGTTTTCAGTCGTAAAAACTACCATTGGGTAGCTAGTGGTTATTTTTAATTGAGCTCTTAGGCCAGTTCGCCATAATAATAAAATAAAAAAGATGCTAATTATAGCACTACAAAAATTGCGGACCAGAATCTGCTAATTACATCGAACACCCTATACCACATACAAATAGAACATTACCAATTGAAAATAAACGTTGATTAAAAAGCAAGACTAAACCAAGAAAAAGGAACACTAATCCAAATACAATAAGCCACAGTCCAATTTTTTGCCAATTAGTACGCATTTCAATAAAACACCTCCTATCTCAAACCTAGAGTTAGTCACAAGCGAAAGCTGAACATGTGGGTACTTTCCATTTAATGGTAAACATAAATAAAAGATGCCTGTTTAGTAGCATTTAAGTCCCGATTCAAGGGACTTGTGGACCCGATAGACATTTTTATCGCAATTTCTTTTTGCAGTTTCTGAAATTCAATATGTAGTGGGTTATATGTACAAATATAGTTAAAACAAAAACGTGTGTTGATTCGCGAAGTGACATGACGCGTGCATAACCTGTAGAGTGGTTAAAGTTGATATCATTACTGTCGAGATTAGTGAATAATTGCGATTCTGAGGATCGCACTCTCTGAGTCTAACTATGTTTTGACTATAAATATATACCTGAGAGAATCTTTCAATCAAACAGATTTTCATGGTTTTCATTAACAACTCGCTGCAGCGCCACGTGGCATGAGAGCAACACAACTGCGCATGCTCCTCCTAAATCTCAATCTATTAAAAGCTTCACACTTTACCCTCTTCCAAGGAGTTACTATTTCTCTTAAATCCGTCCTTACAACCTCTTGCAACCCCAATTTGACGGCAACCTGCTTTTCGTTCGGCCCGAGATTGATGGCCTAAAAGAACGATCGAACAATCCCCGGCAATATGTCATTGTTTATACGTGATCCACAAAACGTGTCTAGCATCTCAGCATTTTGCCAATTCATTCCAGCGGACGTAAATTAAATGACCACCTTTTCTTTGAATGATTTTACGAACAGGCCCAGGGGCTCCGTTCCGTCTGATAAAATATTTCTGCTTACTACAGGATCCTGGGCATTGTGTGCACTAGCCGAGGACAGTAGGTGACTCCGGTAGAAACCTAGTCTATATATAACAGGGTTAAAAAAAAAGAAGGACAGTTATTTGAAATTTCAATACTACGTAATCGATCTTAAAATTTCAACTGCTATTTGGCCAGAATCGGAGGTCAGTCATGACCCTCGAATGATTTCATGACGTCATATGGGCAAGTAAACGCGTAATATACCAAAAATGCAGTTTTTTGACAAGTTACATCTTTCTCCAACCAAATCAATTTTGCTGAATACAAAAGGATACTTTTTGTTTCTATTTGAACAAACCCTCTCTCAATATTCTAGGGCCATTATTTCGAAATAATCATCCATGGAAAAAAAAAATAACAAATAAACACACACCCTTGATCTTTCTTTTGGCAAAAATTCATAATTCCAAATTTTTGCGAGGGGAGCTTGAAACCTCTACAGTAGGCTTTTCTGATGCGCCACATTCTTTACCATTTGCAATCATAAAATAGTCTAATATCTTCATTTTTTCAACATACGTAGCTATTACCATCCAAGATTTCTAGTTTCCTCCTCTAACTCTCCCCAATGTCATCAGATAGATTCATGATTTAAAATGAAAGCTCTGAGCCACAATATCCTTCTAAATATGAAATTTCATTAATATCTGATCACCCATTTGTAAGCTAAAAATACCTTAATTTTTCTGAATTAACTATCCTCCCACTTCCCCCCTGATTGGTCAAATTGGGGAACAACTATTTCTAATTTAATCTGGTCTGGTCCCTGATATGCCTACCAAATTTCATCATCCTAGCTTATCTGGAAGAGCCCAAACTAGCAAAACCAGGACAGACAGACAGACCAACAGACTGACAGAATTTTTGATTGCTATAAGTCACTTGGTTAATACTAAGTGCCATAAAAAGCAGGTGAAAAAATTGCTAAGCCAGTAGCAGTGATATTTGGGATGCCACTCACTTCTAAAGTGCTCCCAAGTGGCTAGAAGCATGTCAACACCAAGTCCATTTTCAAAAAAAAAAGAAAGGACCAGGTCAGTATTTATTACCCTATAAGTCTTACTTCTGTTGTATGCAAGGTCCTTGAGAGCATCATAAATGATGCACTGGTCTCTCACCTTGAAAGAAATATGTCTGTTCCAAAAAGTCACCATGGTTTCTGTAAAGGTCGCTCAATCGATACAAGCCTCATTTAGTCATGTGACTTTTTCACCAGACTCTTAGATGATGGCCTTCCGGTGGATGTCATGTCGCTTGATCAAGCAAAAGCCTTTGATAAAGTACTGCATCAATCTCTTCTCTTGAAAATTGAAGTATTGAGAGTGCATGAGGATATAGTTCCCTGGAATGAATCCTTTCTTCTGGAAGAACTCAGAGGGTAGTAGTTTATGATTTCACCAGAAAAACTGTTTATTCTGATGAAATTCATGTCATTAGTGGAGTCCCACAGAGCCCAATCCTGGGACCAACGTTGTTCAGCATATATATTAATGACTGTACAACACACTTGAAAACCCATTGACACTAAGAGCTGTGAAGATTGTAAGCTCTTACGACAGGGCCAAATTAGCCCCGTCTCTCAACGATGCAAGAAGATTTAAATCAACTATCTAGATGGTCATCTGAGTGGGGTTTGCGGTTCAACGTGTCAAAATGCAAAGTCCGGCATCTTGAACACAACAATCCTAGACGACCTTATTATATTAGAGATGACCTACTTGAGGCTTTAAGTGAGGAGGAAGACCTAGGGATTGTTCTCGATAACGAACTCAAGTTCCACAACCACACACAAGCTCAAGTTGCTAAAGCAAAGCATGCCCTGGGGCTAACAAAATGAAAGTTTACAATCAGAAAGCCGTTTGTATTCAAGAAGCTGCGTAAGGCTATTGTAGGGCTGCAAAACTAGACGATTCTGTTTCGAATAATATTAAGTTGCCGTCTCCCGATAGGTCGATGAGGGAGGATGAGCCCTGGAGCGCATTGCCTTGAAACTGGGTGACCAGCCTACCTTGCCGACGATCGTTGTCGAATACATAGATCTGCCTGAACCCAGCGGTTGAATCGGCAAGATCTTGGGCATCTGAATCTAGCGCGGCTATGAATCCGTCCTCGCTGAGGACGAATCGTTCAATCTGTCCGCCGGAACTTGCGGGAAGCTCGGCAATATCGGCAACACTTAGAAGTTGCGGTGTCTGCTCTGAAAAAGGCCGCAGGTAGACATCGCTGTAGAGGTTTCGGTCATGGTCGGCAAGGCGGTGAGTATCAGTCCACACAATCGCCGGCGTTTCGTGTATCAACTGCACAGATTCCGGTTTCGTGTCTAGTACCCGGGTGACCTGGTGGGTCTGCGAATCGCGAACATAGTAGCCTGATCCGTCCGGCATATTTGTGGCCATGGTGTGGAATCCGATGCGGCGCCCCTGATCGTCAACAGACACCAGCGTAACGTCTGAATCTGCAATTTCGCCGTCGCCGTTTCGGCTCACCAATGATATTGAGTTGGTGTTTAAATCGCGCGCAAACGCCTGCACAAAATCGACCTCTCCGAAACCGAGGGTTTTGGAATCTGAAAGAAACACGAGGGTGCTGCCGTCCTTCGAGATTTCTGGCGCAAAGCTGTGTTGGTTGCCCTGAATGCCCATCGAACTCACACTTCCGAGTTCGATAGTGCCCGCGTCGCGGTCGACAATGAAAACGTCACGGCGATTGTTAACATCGATCGTCAAATTGCTGGCGCTGCTTTCGAAAACCAGGATGGTGCCATCTGCGCTCATGGAGAGGTTTTCACAATGTTGTCCAGCATTCTGGCCATCGGCAGAAACAGAGACCACATGGAAAGATTGAGCAAGCCGGTCAAGCACGACTACCTGGAGCCGGCCGGACCCCGTTAGTTCCACGCTTTCGCCCAAGAACGCAACAATATTTCCGTTGTGTGAGATTTTCGGTTGGTCGAAATTCCCGTGAATTGGGCTGCCATCTGCATTCTGGGTCAGGCGGGTCAGGTCGCCGGAATAACGGTCCTTCAGCCATACCGACTTGCCATCCTCTCGGAGGAAGACAACATAGCGCCCGTCCTGTGAGATATCGGGGGCGTAACTTTGGCCAACAAGCTCTCCGCCGTCTGGTCCAACGCTGACCCGCTCCACCGTTGCGGCAATCATGTCATTGACGAAAACATCGGTTGAGGCATTTTGATCGTTTGGAACCAAATTGGCTGCATCAGATGAAAAAACGACCAGTTCACCAAACGGGGTTGCACGCCCTGAGCCGCTATTGCTGTTTCCGGCCACTTGCAAATAAATTCCGGCATCCGTTAGCAGGCTGAGCTCTTTGGGGGGGAAATTCTATTGCAAGTTCTAGATGCGTGATTGACATAACCGGACCGCATCCGATCTCTCGTCACAAGTGCCATATGAGCTCTTAGCTCTTGTTTCGTCATAGAAAGGGAGTGTGGTCTTGGAAAAGTACCAATACAAAGTTGAACTTATTGGTGCCAAATTTGGAGTGAAAAGGCTAGGATGAATGAAAAGGGCACTGTACTCATCTTTATGGTTGAAAACTTCAACCCTGACTTTTATACGATCCTTCCTTATGTGTGTTCTCCCTTTCACTCCCTTAGTAAGTTTAAAAAATCGTGGCCTGACTAGCAGAAGTAGCAGGCTACTAGAATACCGTAGAGCTGTTTAATGACTCATTCTAAATCTTGTTATCATACCCACGTCCTCTTTGTAAATTTTTCTTGTGCTCTTTGGTTTGGATAACAGATTGCCAAAGATTGTCCTTTCGGCCAACCGTCTAGGGCTAAACGGAAAGCAGGTCTTCCTCGTCTAGGATGGGAGGACGACACAAAGAAAGATTTAAAGGAAATGGGAACTTCCTGGGAGGGTGCAAAAAGGGAGACTTTGAATAGATTAGGATGGAAAAAGAGCGTGTGTAGCTGTGTTGGCCTCAGGCGGCTTGGTGCTGCGGCAAGTTGTTAGTAGTAGTAGTCTTTGGTAGTATTAGTTTCGTTCAAGCATCGCAAGATTACTTATTGGTCAAGCACTGTAGCTTGTCCTTAGCGTTTCACGAGACATAAATGAAGTCAGAGGTTAGTAAGATTACTGCTTGAAACGGTCTGGGTTAGTTGTCGTATAAGTTACACCGTCCAATCGTGAAAAATGCAGGATAATTGAGGATTAAGATAAGCGACGTCACATATAAGCAAAGAATTCAATCTTTTGAAAAATGAACAAGGTATGTGAGTTTATATGGAGAGAACAAAAAGAGACCGCAATTGTGAAATGTGGTACACCTTCAGGGGTTTCTAAATAAGGTATGTTTACGGTGGAGTGTGCAGGACTATTGTTGTTATATTAGTTGCCAATTGGGTTTCAGCAGGCAAGTTGCTAGATAAGTATTTGTTTTTATCTTTGACGGATTACACACGGAGAAGTTCATATTAAGCGGATAAGTCGGACAAGGGGTGCTTGAGCGCACTCAATGAGGCTCGCAATTGTCTCTATTACTTTGTCTGTCGTTCAACCCAGCCATGGATTCATTTAGGGTAAATATTTGAATTGAATTAGAAGTGCAAAGATAACGAACTTTTACGTCTTCTTTCGACTTAACTTTCCAACTTGTGAATACAGGCCCTTTAGCTACCATCTTGTAATCACCAAACCTTGACTGTTCTGCGGTGTTAATTTTTTTGTTATTACTCTTTTTACGGAGTGATTTGAGTTGATTTGGGCTAGTATGTCTTCAATTTGACCACAAAAGGACAAAAAAAAATATTTACAAAAAAATTTCAAAATGGTAATTCAACAGACGGATATAACTAAATGCCAGCTTTGGAATGATATCAAAATTGTCTTTTTTCGTTGATATAGGAGGATCATAGGAGAACAAGAAAACTAACATGCAAGATCTATATTGGAATTAATTTAATTGGACAAAACAATTAATTTGAAAGTTTTGCTTCTCTTCTTCTTTTCTTCTTCTGTTTTTCTCCTCTTTTCTTATTCTTCTCTACTTCTTTTCTTCTTGTTTCTTCTTCTTCTCTTCTTTTGTTTTTCGGTTGATAAAGGCTTCCAGACGGGATAACGCAGCATTCGGGCATTTATTTTTGTTACTTTTTTCTCTTCTTAACTAAAAATTTTACCTATGAGTTGAATATCAATGTAATTCATTTCAATTATAAGGAGTGAGCCATTGCGGTCTAAGAAATTAGTCTAATGGTACAGTCTAACTTTAAGTACTGTGTTATAGTATCCTGGAGGGATTTTGACTTGAAATCTAAAGAAACGAAGAGGATCCTTTTTTTTTTCATGATACAAGGCAAGCCTTCTCCTTCTTTTTCATTTTTCATGTCCATGTTCTTCTCCTTGTTTACCCCATTTTCGTTTTTTCATGTCTTTTATCTCTTGTAAGTTATTTTTATTCATTCCGTTTTTTGGAACTAAGGCGAGTCACCTAAAATCAGTAAATGATATCAGTAAATGAGTTATCAGTAAATGATAACTCTGTGGCCCACGGGTCTTAGGCTGCCGACCCCTAGTTTATAATTTATTAGTCTATAGATACATTTTTAAAACGAAATCTGCATATGATCTCCTTAGTTTATTCAAGTTATTTCAAGCTCATACAATTCATTGGAAGCACATTAAGAAAATGAAATAGGCCTACGTAAAAAAGTTGAATGAAATAAAAATTTAAACTTACCCTATTTAAATGTGACTATTTTTTCCAGGGATTCTAAAGTCAGAACAGTCTAAAGCCGCCTTATTTCGGGTTATATAAGTAAGTTGAGTTTATAGATAAGAATTTAAACACAATCTGTATATGATCTCCTTAGCTTATTCAAGTTAGTTCGAGTTCATAGAACTTGTTACTTTGCTTAGTAGAATTTCATTAGAATATAATACATTAAATACATTGAAAAGCGCATTGAGAAAAGCAAATAGGCCTACGTAAATAAGTTGAATAAAATTGAAATTTAAAAACAACTTTTTAATGTGACTCTTATTTTCAGGGATTCTACAATTAGTATGCAGTCAATACCGCCTTATTTTGGGTTATATAAGTAAGTTGAGTTTATAGATAAGTATTTAAACACAACTACTGTTCATAATCGAAAGGCAGCTTAATAGAAATTTAGTTTAATTTTTAACATATTGTTCAAAACCAGGGGCAGGGGCAGTTTATTTAGGTGTTCAAGATCAAGCTACGGAGTTATACTAATAAAATTAAAGGGTTACTTTACAAAAAAAAAAAACACAACCAGTCCAATTCCTGGACTTCGATGCTCTGACCATATAATTACATTAATTATACCGATGTTTATACATGTAACAAGGGTTCATAAAACAAAATAAAATACATGTCCCCTAAACTGGTAAAGATGTAACCAAAAAAAAAAAAATAGAAAACAAATAAAAGACATTACAAGTTGCAGTATCCTGCTGCAAAAAGTTGGCCTTACCACCCTCCCAGGAATTACAATCCATTATAGCTGCTAAAGTTGAAGCTTGCATGTCGAATTGTGCTACGTAATCGAAACATGTCGAAACAATTTGAAACATGTCGAATTGTGCTTACGTAGCAAACGAATTGTGTTTGCTACGTAATTTCTTCTGTGGCTGCTTTGTTAAGCTTGCTATAACATTTTTACCCTTTGTCTAAACCAGTTTTATTTTAGAATGGAAATTTTGCTGTTGTTGGATCATACGATGGAAGATGTATTTTTTATACAACAGAGAATCTCAAATATCATACTCAGATACATGTCAGGTCAACAAGAGGAAAGAACTCTATAGGAAGGAAAATTACTGGTATAGAGCCACTTCCTGGAGAAGACAAGGTGAGAATAGAATAACCAAATTTGAAGTATTTTAGGATGTACGTTCCCACTGCGGTTTCTAGGGGGTTACCAATCCCCCTCGGATCTGGGAAGTCCAGCTCAATGTAATTTGCTTTTTGAATAAACGATGCCTTTAGAAATATATTTTGCTGATCCCCATCCCCCTTAGGCTAAAATATCGCTAGGATATCACTAAGATAGAGCCGTTTTTCGGATAAGATAACATGAGAGTTAATTAACCTAAATCTGCACCACTCAAGAGGGTACCGGTAGGGCCAACAGTGTTCGGTGGCTGACTTGAGGCTCCACTCAGCTCAGTTTCGATAAGAAAAAGAAATGTAAATATATGTAAAAAAAATAAAATAAATAAAATGTTTGTTTCATATAAAAAAAATGTTTTGTTTCTGAATAGATCCAATATCTCTTTAAAGACTCTTCCCTTTGTTCCTTCCTTTGAGCAACGTTCCTTTATTAATGGATTTAACCTACTTCATCCCAAAAATAAGCCCCCCCCCTTAAATATTGTCTGTGTATACTCATGATCATCAAGATAACAGTCCAAGTCAGTGCCTGCAGATATATTGATGCTGAACCAAGACAATTTATTTTTCGAAATATTTAATGGAATTTTCTTGTCGAAATAAGCAGTTTTTTATGGAAAGTTTGCAATTAGTGGTACTTGAGTTTATTATTCTTACTCTGATGCACGCTTGTTTGGATCTACAAATTCCCTACGTAAAGTAAAGGTATTCTTTGGGATGTTAACCATAGTCTAAGAAAATGTCGAAGCACTGTTAGCCGATTTAAAGAAGGCCAAACCAGCTGCGGCGAAAGGTGTGTATCTGAAGAAAGTAACGCTCTCCACGACCATGGGTCCTGGTGTGACCATTGATCAGGCATCACTGGAAGCGTAGATAAAATTTGGAGGCTCAGCCGGGTGGCTTGTCCATGTGGCTGGGGCCGTCAAAAACCGTAGGTGAATGCAGGCGCAAGTCTTAGTTCTTAATTTCCTACGCAGACGGCGAGCTGTTGTGAAACAGCATATGTTGAGAAACATAGTCTTCGTGGCAACGGGTCAGCCCGCGCCGTTCGAAGTCTCGCCTTAAAGAGCCTGTGTTCGTTAAGTCACCTTACCTCCGGGTATAGAGGCTGAGTGGACACAGGCGCGAAAGTGAAGCAGGTGACGGGTTTCGCCCAGCCCTGACACTTTCATAACAGGAGAAGCAAGTGGCATTAAAACTCGATCAGAAGCAACAGATTGTTGCCGAGGTGAATGAAGTTGCCGCATCTGCTTTGTCGGCAGTGGTTGCAGACTATCGTGGTCTTACCGTTGCGGAGATGACCGCCATGCGTGTGAAAGCACGCGAAAGCGGTGTGTATCTGCGAGTGGTACGTAACACGCTTGCAAAAAGAGCAGTAGAGGGTACCGAATACGCTTGTCTCGACGAGACATTTGTCGGCCCCACTCTGGTGGCGTTCTCGCAAGAGGACCCAGGCTCTGCAGCGCGGTTGCTGAAAGACTACGCCAAGGAACTAGACGCCCTTGAAGTAAAAGCCCTGTCCATTGGTGGTGAGATGTATGGCGCGGATCAAATAGACCGTGTTGCCAAACTCCCAACCCTGGACGAGGCGCGGGCGCTGTTAATGGCAGTTATGCAAGCACCGATAGTGAAACTTGCGCGTACCTTCAACGAGGTGCCGGGCAAGTTGACCCGTACGGTGGCTGCTATCGCAGATCAGAAAAAAGCGGAAGGTTAACGTTTCGGCGTTAGCTAACAGAGATATTTAGGAGACTATAAAAATGGCATTGTCCTCAGACGATATATTAAACGCCATCGCCGAGATGAGCGTCATGGAAGTCGTTGAACTGGTCCAGGCTATGGAAGAAAAGTTCGGCGTATCAGCAGCTGCTGCAGTTGCAGCTGCCCCAGCAGCTGCAGGCGGCGACGCAGGTGGTGCAGCAGCGGAAGAGAAGGACGAATTTGACGTTCATCTTACCGGTGCTGGTGATAAGAAAGTCAACGTGATCAAGGCAGTTCGCGCGATCACGGGTCTTGGCTTGAAAGAAGCTAAGGACTTGGTAGACAACGCACCCTCACCCATTAAAGAAGGTGCTACCAAGGACGAGGCAGAAGAGTTCAAGAAACAGCTCGAAGAAGCTGGCGCAACGGTTGAGCTTAAGTAGGCAACTGGACACGTTGTCTAGGTACCCGTCTCAAGCTTTGTTCGTAGGGAGTCCCAAAGTATCTGGTTGTCATTTCACTTATTTTAGTTGCTCAGAAT
Source organism: Alatinidae sp. Z8VKAUB7J3 (assembly GCA_010016025.2). NCBI lineage: Eukaryota > Metazoa > Cnidaria > Cubozoa > Carybdeida > Alatinidae > Alatinidae sp. Z8VKAUB7J3. The sequence continues at coordinate 69,152,515 of JAAAKM020073195.1, read as the reverse complement.
ACAAACACTTGCTACATTTTTTCTAAGACTTGATATGGAGATAAACAACGATTTGAAACCTTGTGTTATAAGTTCAGCGCTAATAATAATCCGTTTGTATCGACTTGGATCATTAGAATGTTATTATTCTGTTGGACCTCTGAGTGAATGGTTTAAATTTTCTGTTGAAGCGGTTCAGAGGTTAAAGATAACTGTATCTTATAGCAAAAAAAAAGGTTGATTGTCTCCTACCTGTCCATGCTCTTAAAATTATTACCAAAATTGAGGATTAAGTGCCTCAAAAGTTGAAGTAATGAGTCAAAAATGAAGTAATGAGAAACAGCTGAAGTAGTGAGTCGCAGCCTCAAGGAACAACCACTCCAGAAACAATATTAGGGGAGAATCAGTGGCGGTTATAGGCGTGGGCTAGGGAGGGAAGCTGCTCTCCCCCCATGCAGTTTTTCTGACATTAAATTCCGTTTATTTTATGTTTTTACGGGTATACCTCTCTCCACCCAGGTTATGAGGCCTAAAACTGTTACTGGGATGTGCCCAGAGGATCGCCCTCTTTGAAGCTGAAGAGTTATGGAAGCATCTAGAAAATGGAAGTACACTTAACGTTTAACAATAAATTTACTTTTAATCTTCTTTTCTCGAAATATTGATAAATTGTGATTTTTGTAAGAATCTCTTGTACATGTTAAACTGTGTTTCCATGCTTAATTAAAAAATTAGAACCCAAGACAACTTTCCTGAGGAATGTTTATTTAGGCATATGGTTAGTTCAGTAGTTCAAGTTAGCAATAAATCTTCTTTGCCCTTTTTATTTATTTTTTGTTTTGTTTTTTTATTTACGCTTTTATTGCTTCTGCAACTCAAATTATGTCTGCTGACTAGTTTCACCAATCAATAGCCCCCCCCCCTTTGCTTCTACTGGCCTAAAATCATGCTTTAACTATTCAAACCTCTTCCACCTCCAAGACCAGATTTTTGACGATATGCCAGGGTCTCAAAAATGATTCGGGCATCGCACCTTTCACAAGTTCTGAATGGCAGTGGGGAATTGGAGATTATGCAGCAATCGAAAGGAAATCTATATTATCGGTGATTCTTTTAATTTCTCGACTGTGTGGCAATAGAGGTCTAATTTAAGCGGCGTACCTAAGGTTTAGATATGATGACAATAATTTTCTACAGCTGGGTATGTGTGAGCATATTGGTAAAAATTTAGTTTTTAGTTTCAGAAAATTATCCCCTAACTCTTGATTCTTGAAAATTATGCCCTAACTCTTGATTGGTCAATCAATTGACCAATCAGAGTTGTCAACTTTATTCTTGTGAGTTGAATCTTGTTCAGATCAAGAAATTTTGAACAACGAACTGTAGTAAGGAGCGACCCGGCTCAATAGTAACCAAAACTCTAAACAATGGAAGTTTGATGCTAATAGTTACATCAAAAGAATTGCATTTTAATGCTGATTTTAAATATATTAATTTCATCAAGATTAGTCTTACCCGTCAAAAGTTACGAGCCTGAGAAATTTGCCTCATTTTAGAAAATAGGGGAAAAGTTTTTCCAGCAGAACAAGCATGACCGCACCCACACCCAAAAATGCCTTTCAATGCCTTATTGACGTGTTCAATGAGGTGAACATCCCGCACATGGTCAACGGATCCTTTGCCAGTACTTTTCATGGCGTCTCTAGAACAACCCTGGGTGTAGATGTTGTCACCGACCCCACCCAAACTCAGATGCATCAATTGGTTTTTTTGGTGTCGAAACATGGCTTCTACGTCAGTCGCACCAACGCACTCGCAACCTTTATGGCCAGAAGGAAGGACATTAGAAAAATGAGAAGAATGGCCTTTGAATGAATCATTCTCCCTGGGGAAACCGCCAAGACCTTAGAAGTTCACAAAGTTTTGAACCTTTGCGAGCAAAAGGTTACCAGAGATAAAAGGCAGCCTTCGGGCCATGCAAAACATCGCAACCAAAAGAGACGCATCATAAAGACGAAAGTAGTGTAACCGCCTGACTCATGAATTTTCCCGCTTCATCATATTTCATCAATTTCAAGAATAAAAAGCTAAAATCATCGCCCCAAAATCACTTTGGCCAAATTCAACAAGCTCCGACGACATTGCAAAAAACCACAAAGCGTTTATTCACAGTAAGTTAGAAGAATTTTTGTATCAAAATTGAGACTTGGCAATTCCGCTCAAAACAACCAAAAATTTCCCTATCGAAAAAACACCCTTTTTCAAACACACCAACAAATCAACCGTAACTAACTGAAAGATAAAAGATTACTAAAAACCGCACCAGGGTTTGTCCGAGGGGACACTTCGGACAAGATTGAAACTAATAAACCTAGCAGTATGGCACCGTAAAACTCTGTTTGTCCGCGGGGACACTTCGGACAAGATTGAAACATTCCAGGAACCGGCCATGTCGAAGGTCGAGCCGGTTTGTCTGAGGGGACACTTCGGACAGGATTGAAACCGACCTAGCCATCCACCAGTATCCTTCTTCAAGGTTTGTCTGAAGGGACACTTCGGACAGGATTGAAACCCATGCTTCTTCTCCCACTTCGCTTGGTTTCGAGTTTGTCCGAGGGGCACTTCGGACGAGCAATAGACCGATGAATCACTTGGCTCACTATGGCTTGGATGATTGGCTGTGGATCTCGATGGGTTGGGTCTCGAAAATGGCTCCGAAATCGGGTTATCTCAATCAAACGTTATCGCGAAAATGCAGGGGTTGCCGATTAGCCAAGCACCGAGGATTTGAAAAGGAAAGAGTCAGAGTAATTTCTGTTCGTTTTAAGTTTTAATATCGCTCCTTACTTTCAGTTTAAAAAAAAGTTGTTTTTTTTATATCTAATAATTATAAAAGCCGAAAATGCACTCAAACATTGTGTTCCGTACCAAATTAGGTCTGCTTAAATTGTGCGAAGTAAACATGCCCCCAAACCATCGACGGGATAAGGATACTCAGAAAAATCCATCTCACCTTCTACATTATTTTCAAAAATGGTTTATAAAACAATACATCTAGATTTCTTTCAGCATATATTTGAAACATTTGTTTTAAAAACAAAACATTTGTAAATTAGATCCAATCATTAATACATTTTTACTTTTCAGAATTTCTTTTTAAATTGAACAGAAAACACTAAGTTTTTCAAGAAAGCACTTTCCAAATACGACTAAGTCCTAAAAAACAAAGAGCTTTCAAACTGCTTGACTTTAAACCTATAAAAAAGCATGGTAATTAAAACAACTTTCTAGAAGCTGGGAACTAAAGGAATTTCATTTAATACTTATTGTATTTATAATAGACCTTTCAAGCTTTTTTCAATCTTATATTTTAAAAATATTATTTTATTTAAAATATAATTAATAATATAAATAATAATATAAAATAATATAAAATGATAATGTAAAATAATATAAATTATTTTATATTATTAATATATTTATTTAAAATACATTTTAAAAAAAATGTATAGTATAGTATAAAACTAGTAAAGGCTGAAAGGGAAATAAGCCGACCCTTGAAAACTATTTTGTCTAATTTTCATAGTCGTATTTGTAGCTTTTTTTTCATTTAATTTTTTCAAATTCTGTACCATTTTGGGATTTTTTGGTTTGAAAAGAGTAAGGAGTCCTTCCAACTTTTGAGTACCCCACCCACTCTGGTTTTTACAGGCGCGTATACCAAAAAAAAAACTAATCCACCTGACTTAGTTGTTTTTTGCTCTGTTGTACTTAAATATTATTCGTGGCTATTAAATTGTTCTCTCCATAAATACAGATTAAAAAGAAATTATAAAGACAGAAAAAAAGAAAACAAAAGAAAAAAGAAAGAAACAATAAAAAGAAGAAAACAGGAAATACTGATAGAAAAAGAAATAAAAAAAGACAGAAGAAAGAAAACGAAAGAAAGAAGATGGGGAAAAAGAAGAAGAAATTCTATTTTAAGAAAAATAAATACAGATGCAAAAAGTAATATTAAAGACGGGTGATCGACAACAAAAAAAAGAAATAAAAAGTAAAAACAAGAAATAGAGAAATGAAATACGGATAGAAAAAGAAAGAAAAACAGAAGAAAGAAAACGAAAGAAAAATAGAAGAAATAAAAAGAAATATAAAAAGAAAAAGGAACAGCGGCCAGATTCTGGTTGGCCGATGTCTATTCTATTTTTTCATTCCAAATCTATTCTAAAATTTAGCCCACGCCAGCCGCAGCGCCGCCTGGAGCTCGCCGGGCATGACGAGGCGCGACACGGAGGAGACGTTCGGGAGCGCCATGGCGTCCAAGCCTACGAGGGCGACGAGCCGCCGGACGACCCTTGCAGGCGACCCTAGAATCGCGGCGGAGGCGTCGCCGGTCGGCGACCGTAGGGAGCACCACCGGATGCAAGAGCAGCAGGACGCGAGCAGCGTGGAGACCGTCTTCAAGTTCACCGCCGAGGGCGTGGACCTGGAGTTCGCCGGCACGGAGGCCTTCGTGGAGCGCCAGGTGAAGCGCTTCCGCAGCTTCCTCGAAGGGGCGGTGGGTCTCGACGACGCGGCCGTCGCCGAGACGGGCGCGCCGGAGGCGCCGTCCTCGCTCCCGACCTTCGCGGAGTTTGCCGAGAGCCGTCCCCCGCGCGAGGGACGCGGCGCGATCCAGGACCGCATCCTGCTCTCGATCTACTACATGAACGTCGTACGCAAGCAGCGCGAGCTGGGCGCGGACGACATCCTGTACTGCTTCCGCCAGGCCTCGTGGGAGGAGCCGAAGAACCTCCACAACGCGCTCGGCATCCTCAAGCGCAAGATCGGCCACCTCCAGGAGGGCAGCCGACGCGGTCTGTACCAGCTCTCGCCCGCCGGTCTCCAGTACATGGAAGGCCGGTACCAGAGCCTGTAGGCACGCGCCTACCCCTCGTCGGGGTAGAAGTCGCCGATCACGGCGTTGGCGACATCGAGGCCGACGTCCGTCAGACGCATGCGCGCCCCCTCGATGACGAGGAAGCCGCCGGCCACGTGGCGCGCGATGGCATCGGCATGCGCCACGCGCGCTTCGAGGCCGTGCCGCGCGGCGAGCTCGTCGAGGTCGACGCCGTCCGCAAGACGCAACCCCATCATCAAGCTCTCGAAGAGCCGGAGCGCGGGTGACACGGACTCCGACCACTGCTCCGGCGCGCGCCCTTCGCCGACGGCACGCGCGTAGGCGGCGGGATCATCGACGTTCTTCCAACGCCGCTCGTCCGCGTGGCTGTGCGCGCCCGCGCCCAGTCCGAGCCACGGCACGTTGCGCCAGTACGCGAGGTTGTGCAGGCTCTCCTCGCCGGGCCGCGCGAAGGGACCCCAGACCATCTCGAACGGGTCGACCGGATGGTAGCGCGGGCCGACGAAGGTGAAGAGGATGATGGCGATCAGCAGGATCAGCCCCGCCACCGCCGCGTAATTGCGAAAGAACATCCCCGCCATCTCGGCCAGGGGATGCGACACCCTAACGGGCGTCTCTTCGGTTCTTGCGGGGTCGTTCAGCGCCATGGCCGCCTATCCGGTCTTGATGCGCGGATCGATCATCCGCAGCACGATATCCGTAAGGATGTTGAACGCCACCACCACCAGCGAGGAAAAGAACAGGATCCCCATGATCGTCGGCGTGTCAATTCTTGCCATATTATTTTTTGTACCTCCCGACGCTGCAAATATGCCGCTAGTTTGTTTAATGCATCATTTCGTTTAGTGTCTAAGGCCTGATTAGGAAAAGCCAACGCATGGACTGAAGTATAAGGGCGCATTTTTCGTCCCTGTATAGTGGGCAAAACCACCAGCCCAAGCGATTCTCCCATCGCTTTTTTAAACCCACCAAACGACCAGGTACCATTGATAGTATAAGCAGATTTACCTGAGACGAAATTGTCAAAAGCACATTGATAATCACACTTTTCATTGAGCCATTGCCTTGTAGCTAGCTCCTTATAAAACACAAATGCCCGCTGTAATTCACGAGTATCAAAATGTAATCCATCGGTCGTAACCGGTTTGGCTCCAAAAGCCCCTAAAAAAGGCTGTAGCCAATACATTTCATTGTAGTTCCATGAAATTAACCCAATGCCAGGTGGCAAGGACGCACGCTGCAGCGCGAGTTGCTCCCATGTCTCAGCGGGTTTGGCGATAAGCTCCCGATTAAAATAGAGCAACAAGTGATTACCTGCGATCAAGGGGACGCCTTTGATCTCGCCTTCGACATACGACATGGGTTTCAGATTTTCAGCCAGCTCTTCACTTAGCCAAGTGCTGGGAATATTGGAAAAGTTAACGTCTTCTAGTCCAAGCATATCCGCAGGAATAATCACGGCGTCTGGCAATGAGCCTTGTTCAGCTCGAGACAAAAGCTCGACTTTCATGTCTGAGCTTTCTATTTTGGCGATATTAACTCTAATTCCCGATTCGACTTCGAATTGTTCTACAATCCCTTTAAAGTCATAGTTCTCCAGGCTAAAAGCTAAGGTTATCGAATTAGCGCTCCCCGACTCACAAACGAGCAGCAGCGCAAAGCATAAGCTTTGTGGACAAAGTTTGCTGCTTATTCGAGACAAGATATCCAATTGATTATCAATACTCATTACAAGTTATTGATAATAATAGGCTAAGCAACACTAAAATGTAGTCTCATCCGACTAATTAACTAGTTAGTTCTGTTACACCTTAATGGAAAGCTCGCCCTGAACGCGAGCTACTCTCGTTGTGATTGCATTTGTTACTGCATTTTTTGCGCCTCACGAACTCCTGACAAATAAGCTCCATGTACAGTAGAGGGATATTCAGAATGAGTGGCTTCACCGGCGAAGAAAAGCTTTGCATCGATACTCTGTGCTAATATTTCTCTTACTTCACTTGTGCTTCCTTTCCTAAGATAAGAATAGGCACCATAGGCAAAAGGATCAGAGTTCCAGCGAGTAATTCTGACATCGTCTGGTGAAGGAATGTCGCTACCATAAATTGTTTTTAAAATTTGCATCACTTCTTCTTGAATTTGGTCATCTGAAAATGCTTCAATTTGAGTTCCATATTCTGCAGTACTAATCGCAACCATTGAAGTTTTTGGAGTTGAGATCAGGAGTATTAACAGTTGTATTTAACGTTTGGAATTTATGTCGCAGGCAGAAATCACGCATATAGATTTAAGTGCCAATAAAAACCGCCTGTTTACCTTGTACCACTTAAGTGCTACCACGCGAGACGCAACAGGGAGCAGTGACCTTAAATTTGAGGGACTTAGCCCGCAATAGCCCCTTCAGAAATCGGATTTTTCTAAAGTTGTTTCAACGTATTATTTTACGGCACGTATGAGAAAATAAAATAGACATGACAAATTCAAATTTAAAAAACACGTGATCTTATAATAACAACGTTGCACTATTCCACAATGCATTTAGGGCTGTACAGTTCAGCGGGAACGTATCACCATGCCAACCACTGATCCAATCAAAGCGAAGACGGCGCCAACCCAGCCAAGTGCGTATGACCAGTACAGATCGTATACATCCGTATTAGTTTCCTTGGTGAATATACTCAGCCCAAATACTGCGAAGAACCCTAAAAAATGAGGGACAAAGAAAGTTTTATCAGAATCGAGGGACAAATAACTTCAAAAAAGTGTACTTAATTTTTTTCTTTAGGGAATTTTTTTTCTGACTTTTTGACTTTTTTCTGACTTTTCGACTTTTTTTCTGACTTTTTTTCTGACTTTTTCCTGACTTTATCAGAATCGAGGGGCAAATAACTTCGAAAACGTGTACTTAATTTTTTTCTTTAGGGATTTTTTTTGGACTTTTTTTCTGACTTTTTCTACTTTTTTCTAACTTTTGGAATATTTTTTGCCTTTTGGAATTTTTTTATAACTTTTCGAATTTTTTTCTGACTTTTTTCTGACTTTTTGACTTTTACAGGTTTCATTTCGTTCATTCTGACGATAGTACTCTGAAGAGCGTCAGGCGCAAAAGGCTTTTCAGTACATATATAATGTTTTCGCTATTTCGTGCAATACGTACATTTTTTTCTGACTTTTCCCAAATGGCGTACGTGACTCCTTTCAGTTATTTAGCCTCGAATTAAATTTCAAACTTTCCTATCTTCTAGGTGGCATGCTTGCAGACGTTGGGTAAAATGTCCGAACTGTTCTTGCTCCTTGATGAAAATTATGTAATTATTCAGCTCAACTTATAACCTCGTTTTCATGTAACATTCCCTGTTTTACTTCCTTTTAATACGTAATTTTCTTGTCTTGTCTTTCGCTCGCTACCATACTATTAAGCCTGGTTCACATAGGAGTAAAATCCGTCGCCAGACAAGGGTCTGGCATGTTAAAGGCAGGTTTACTTGCATGCGAACGCTACTGCTTGGCTGTGAAAGTTAAAATTTTATTAAGTTAAAACAAAGCCGATGGAGGACTTTACAAAGACCCTGGTTAAAAGTTGTCGGAAAGTAACAAAAATTTTGTTATTTTTTGGACAAGTTATCTCTTTAGTATTCATGTACAGCAACCGGCACCATTACAGCATTCACTGATACTTAAATTAAATAGGAAAATTGCAAAGGAAATATTTAAACAAGGCATAAAACTTTATCAGCGGGGCAGGATCCTCTAATGCCGTCCCCTGACTACAGGTTTGATATATGGCGCAAAAACAGAGAAAGTAAGTCGTTTTCAATAACAATATCTTTTATAAGACAAAATATTAGGAAAAATTTAACAATAAATTGTGCCTCAAATGTCGAGCAAGTTAAGAGCTTGAAAACTTTGGGGAAGGGGTTGTCAAGAATATACACAAACTCTGCCACGACGTCTCGGGCATGGGCCGATCCACGAGTGCGCTAGGTCTGAGCATAAATCTGTCTGAAAGCATTGAAACAAAAGGAGAGCAGAGCTTAGCAATAGGGTCCTTGAAGTCGAATGCAACGTGAGCTCCGAGGAAATTAAGAAAGTTATGTGGTTCTATTCTGACAAGAGCAGTTCTTGTGTTACATTTGACCAAGCCGAAATCAGCCATAGGCAAACAGGAGGGTCATGTCAAGATAGAACCAAGGCAAGACAAGGAAAAGCTTGTAAGACATTACTCAATAATAACACAACCGGAAATGCTCATTGGGCAATAGTAACCTTGGTTACGTGGTGGCACCGATATTCTGAATAAGTGTTTTCTTCATGACGCTGCAAACATTTCTACCCTGTAGAAAGTATCAGGCAAGATGTGTCAACATTTTTGATACATTAATTTAACTGTCAAGTATAACTGGTACAGAGAATCCTTTTATCAGTGAGAAATTTAAATCTCTAGTAATATTGTAAGCATCTCGTAGAAGTACTGTGTATGAACTTAGTATGTCGTTGCCACCGCGTAACTAAGGCCATTCTAGCTTGTGGTTTAGTAGCGTATAACAATTCTAATTAAAGAATGTTAAATATAATATTGCAGAAAAAACTAAATTTTACATTTGCTTTCATTTTGAAAAGAATCTAGTAATTTTGGGGACTTTCCTTTGCGTTAGAAAGTCGTGACAGGAAGAAGTGAAAGGAAATCGTTCCCTTTACATGACAGAATTTCAAAAAATGTAACTAATTTTAAGAGCTCTGTTAATGAAGCCATACGTTAACTTGAACAAGTAGAAAAGAAAATAATTTTAAGGTCAGCACGGCTATACAGTGGCATACGTAGGATGTTACTACCAATATGGATGTATCGGAAGATCAACCTTTCTAAGAACTATATCCCCCGCAGTCTCTCAATCAAAGACTCCTGATGAGCAGTGGGCTCGACATTGAAAGTACCCTAAATAAACTGAAAAACCACCAAAGAGGCTACACGTTTGTTTTTTATAAGAAACTCAGTTGCTTAGGTGTGAGGCCTCGATTTGGTCCAAAATCTAAGCAACAAGCTAAGCAACTCGAGGCCTTTAAAAGGACACGCTCTATGGGCAAAGATTAGTTAAGTTTTGTCAAAGAAATGGAGTACGCAAGATATACAAAGATACAATGTTAGATTTATTGTAAAGTAATGTAAAGCGCTTTGTGGTTAGCGCATATTTAAGCAAGTCTTTAGCACGACAAGTCTGAGAAATGCCTTGTTAGAGGTAGCAGCTCTTACTGTAACTACCAAACAACGCATTCTTCCTACTAAAAATGAATTATTCTGTTCAGAAATTAGCTAGGAAGGAAGTTGCTACATAGCCTATGCCTTGGAAGCCGTTCATAACTTTCTTCATGGAGAACTCGCCAAACCTAAGAAACTATATCCAAACGCCGCGCTGAAATCGGTGGGTCACTGTATGCTGGTAGCTTTAAGATGACCTATTCCTGTCATCTTAAGGATGAGATGCAAACTGTAAACAAATATAGAGGAACTTTGTATGTATTAAGCCGGATACTCCTCTCCCGTGCACCACATAAAAGTATTCATTTTTAATGAACCAAATTTAATTTCACATAGATATTGATACTGTATGTGTAATAACGTATGTAGACCAATGAATAATAAGGAAACAATTATGTTGCATTTTTTATAGGATTTGGATTGAATTTAACTATTCTAGATTCTTCTAGATACACTAGAGAAACAGGAATTTTTTTATCACCGAAACGCAAACTCGTGACCCACGCTGTAGTGGCTTATGCTCTACAAACTGAGCTAGATGATTCCCGATGTTAACATACTCTCTATCTCTCTAGTCGTCACATTAGCTCTGTATCTTCCACCCATGGACATGGATATCGAAGGCCTGCCTCTCTGCTCCATGTGACTATATCAAATTTCTCTAGTATCTATTTGAATATGACATTTAAAATCCTCTCTTCTTGATGAGTTTAGATTGGAATTTGGTTAGAAATCGACCGAAATTCGGGGATTCATTGCATATGTGGGACCGCAATGACAGACACCATTGTAACGAGATGAAGATTAAGTCTGCAAAACATTAGAAGGAAATAAACTCCTTTTCATGAAAGCTCTTTTAAGCTACTAAGTATAGATTGAATAGCCAATGACAACTCGTTACAGTGAAACTTAGAGGCCTGGGCCCGAGCAGTAAGGGAAACGCTTTATGGGAAGTAACAGCTCTTCCTGTAACTACAGAAGAACGCTTTGTTAAAGCCGGGGATCTCGGAACTGCAAATGCTCAGATACTAATAAAAACTATATCAGTTTTGAATAGAACACTAGAGAAATAGAAAAGTATGTCACCACCGGGGATGGAACCCGTGACCCACGCGTGACCCATCGTGGGTCACGGGTTCGATCCCAGGTGGTTACATACTTTTCTATTTCTCTCGTGTTCTATTCAAAACTAACATTTCAAATCCTCTCTTCTCGATGATACTTTCTAACTTTAGATTTGAAATTATGTGCAGTTAGTAAAGTGCTCACGGTTATATATTTATTTAAGAGTGTATAACTTAAACGAATGTTAGGTTATATATATTAAACATACAAAGTCAGTATAATTAATAGATATTATAAAGTGAAATGTATTAATGATTAACGCAGTGCAATTAATTTAAGGTATTAATTGAGGTTGCTCTTACTTGTCTTCGTGTAAGAAAATGGAAATCACAATGAAGTTTAATTCTTGAGTATAACAGAGGTGGGCAAGCTACAGCTGGTCTTTGTAATCCGGCCCTGCTTTAATGTGAATTATTGCATTCATATCATCAGACTTTGATGCACTGGCCGAAATGGGTGATTAACAACACTGTTCAAATTAAGAAGTATTTTGATCATGTAAGGTCCTTTTCTGTTTATGTTTCATATGTGCTGCTAACAAATGCAGTTTTTATATGTTTTGAAAATGAAATACATAATAATGATAATAATAATATAGATATATGATGATAATAATAATAATAATAATAATAATAATAATAATAATAATATTTGTTATGTGTATCGTATCTTGTGCTGACCCGGCCCCTCTGTCAAATTGTTAAAGTCAATAAGTTGCTCGAGTAAAAACGTTTGCCCACCCCTGATTTATAATCAAGTATATTATTGATATGCTTTGAACTGCGGAATCTTTTAAAGATCATTTAAGCAAGTAATCACTTTGAGCAAGAAGCGTTCATTTGAGCTGTCTGAAGTCTATACGAAGAAATGTTAACCTGCGAGTGTAAAACCATAAAGATGACTGAGAAAGGGTATAACAGTTCCACAGTTGCGTTAATCTCTTGAAGGAAGAAGGCACAGGCATGTTTGGGCCCATATCTGTCTACTTTCTGGTTGAATGAAGAGGCTGTATCACTGCAGCTGAATTGAAGAAGCTTAGGTATGCCATCAGCTCTACGAAACATTTTTGTTAATGGTATAATGAAAATTTATGATTCAATTTACTCTGCTTAAACAATTTATTATGTTTACTTCCAAGATTCTAAAAATTTGCCGCCTAGGATTGGAGAGTCTGAAGTGCCTCGTTATTTATCCGGCTTTGCCTAGTTCGAGTGTTAAAATGCCTGTGGATTGTCGCTTAGTGTGAAGTCGTCGTCAGACGGATAATGCATATTTCTGATCTACCATTAGATACATATCTCTACACACTTATTTCTATTCCCGTATTGGCTGGCAAAAGTCGTTGAAAAGCCTCTTGATCAAAATGAATGACTGCCTTAGCAATTTGTCGCTTTAAATGTCTTCTTGGCAGTTGCATATTCACTGTCGTGTAACAGTATGAAGTGTGAAGCCAAAAAAAACGAAAACTGCCAATTTGTACAGTCAAGGATGGCCGTTTAGATAGTACGCATGTGCTGAAAGAGCAGCACCAAATTGAGAAGGCTGTACTCATCAATGTGAATTTTCGCAGGTTTTGGTCCTTCTTACCAAAGAGAATGTATTAACACCAATTAAAAAGTTTGTAGGTCATCTTTACAAACTTTACAGCTTTACGAACATTTACTTTTTCAATGATGAAATTTTATCTTTCAAATGCTTGTGGCTTGAAGCTGAAGTCGGTAACTGCCTGATGGATTTTGGTAGCTGGAATTGGAACATCTCAGGGGTAGAGCGGAAGAGCGGGTACATGGACTCTCAATTTCAAGTTCAATGGATTAGAAATTTGCCCTCTAAATTAAGTTTAACTCATCATGACAACCAAGCGTTTTTGTATGAAAAATCTTAAACCCATTGAAAAGCTTTCATCGTACTGGGTGTTAAAGAAGTTGAAAAAACTTTCTGCTCTGTGATTTTCAAGATTAAAGACAAACTTGATTTCTCTCTGTTATCGATGTAGTTATGGTTACAAGGTATGGTAAATCCAGTAATTGACGCCGGGTAGTATTTATCGGACGCGTCTTATTTATTTTAATTATCACAACATTGTAAATAATTCCAAATCAATAATATTATAGTGATAAATCTTTAAATACATTTAATCTTAATATCATTAAAATCATTACGTATATAATATACTATAGAATGTAGAAGAATTTGCTTTACGTAATCCAGACTCAATAAAAAGGGGAACAATCTACCGACAAATTGCAGCACATAAAGCCCCAAATATGGTAACACTATAGCCAACGTTAAGTCTTCTTAAAGACTTCCTCAGATCACCTACAAATTGTTACTCAAAATGTGCTAACGTTGGTTTATAAATTGCTGAAACAATAAAATTATTCAACCTAAACCACAACAGTTTTATTTCCTCTCTATCCCCCCCCCCCCCCCCCCCCCCCCCCCAACACCAACCCCCCCCCCCCCCCCTCCCCACCACCGTTCTTTTTCCTCGCCCCAACACCGAAAAACACACAGTC
>JAAAKM020073195.1:69128140-69138725 GCA_010016025.2 Alatinidae sp. Z8VKAUB7J3 | reverse complement strand
ACAACAGTTTTATTTCCTCTCTATCCCCCCCCCCCTTCCTCCCCCTTCCCTAAGAGGAATAAACGTTTCCTAGTTTGGGAACTACTGGTATAATGCATAGCCTAGAAAAGGAAGAACAGCATGTCTGGCTTGTTTATATATTATTGCAGTAGAAACAAGCTCGCCTTTAGTTACAAGTAGTTAATAGTTCAGTAGCCACTTAATTCCCCTTTGTTCTTTTTCTTTTGCATAACAGTAGTATACGACATACGAAGTCTTCTCGAAGATCATGCACTGCTTTTTTACATGGTACTAAAAGTCTCTTCTTCTTCTTCTTCTTCTTCTTCTTCTTCTTCTTCTTCTTCTTCTTCTTTCAGTGCCATAGGCGATCCGTTCCTTGGCGTACCAACTGATTCCAAATATTTCAGTCTTGCGCCTTGCGCCAAAGTTTCTCCAGGCTGTCGTAAATGGACACATTTATTACTCCTTGTGCTCCCGCAGCAACTGATATGATAGTAAATTTCATGCCCAATATCTTTTGTATTGTAATTTCAAGGTCTCTGTTTTAGATAGCTTGTTGAAAATTTTTGTTACTATATTGGTATTATTAAAAATAATATTAGATTTTGGAACTTACAGTAGGCTTCGAAACTAGAGTAAATATAAAGTTTAATAAAAAACAGTGCAGTATGATTTTAAGTAAAGAAGTTTGTTTGTACATTTATTAATCTTAGTTTAAGTGCTACTGCAAGCAAAAATTTTTGTCAATGTTCAGCAATCTGTCACAACTAGCAAAGATTATTTGTTAAAAAATATTGCTCTGTACAATATAAGCTATGCAATTTATTTTCTGTAAAAGAAAAAGGACATAAACCATTAAATATCCCGATTACCTTTTTATAAGAATGTACTAGTATTGTATGAGAATAAACGATTACTATTGTTAATTCTCTGCAGACTAATCTTATACCGTTGATGAGTAAAACTTTGCGAGCAAGCGGTCACCAATGACCGAGAGTTCAAGGCATTCTTTCTGATCTATTCCATATCCATTACTTTCCAATCGGTTTCTTGTCGTTCCCAATAGTGTATTATATGGAAGCATCTTTGATTAATATTTCATCCCTAGCTTTGTCATCCAATAACCAATCCTCTTGATCGCACTTCCTAATACACCAATAAGCTTTGGTACAGTTCCCACGTTCTCCATGCTCAACAGTCGTATCATGTTTCTTTAGAGATCCTGATATTTTATATTCTTTCTTTCCCCCTTTCTAATAGAAACGCACATCCAAGCGTATTGCAAAATCGACAATTGAGCAGGTCTTCTACGCCTTATCTACCATGAGATTGTAAGACTTTTCAGCCTGACCAGTGTAATGGTACTGCATGGTTTTGTCTTACAACAGCTAAGTTTGTTTATTTTCTGTCAACAGTTCTGGTTTGTTCTCGTTGGTTCTCGTTCCACTTCTTTTGTCTATCTAGGCCAAAGGTCTTACACTTCCAATTCTTGCCACATTGCCTAGGTGCTATTTATACTCCCTCTGATATACTTTATCACAATTACTTACTAAATGATGCACAAATTTCACATGGATTCCATAACACTACACGAAGAGTAAGGAGTTGTTTTATTAGTGCTTTGTTTCAACAAAATACCTCTTCACTGCTCCTGTGCAGTACAAGTCAATGTTTCCGTTTGCACCTCTAGATCTAAACCCTCGTCCACTTCCATATTTCATCGCTGTCCAAATCTCAAGCATATCTTGCACAAACTGGCCATAGATTTGCTTGATATTCTAAACTCTTGTGAACACACAGTCATTGCTAGTGCTGTTGTGATCATACAGTCATTGCTAGTGCTGTTGTGATCATACAGTCATTGCTAGTGCTGTGTGCAAGGCATAGATACAATTGATTCTATCTTAATAGTGTGGCACCTGCAGGAAAAATACTGGGCAG
This sequence comes from Alatinidae sp. Z8VKAUB7J3, assembly GCA_010016025.2. Taxonomy (NCBI): domain Eukaryota; kingdom Metazoa; phylum Cnidaria; class Cubozoa; order Carybdeida; family Alatinidae; species Alatinidae sp. Z8VKAUB7J3. Next base: position 69,136,784 of record JAAAKM020073195.1, on the reverse strand, counting down.
TAAAGAAAATTCTTTACATGGCTTTTGTAGATCTGGAGAAAGCCTTTGATTGCATTCCTCACCAAGTCATTTGGTGGGCAATAAAGTAGCTTAGAGTGGATGAGTTGATGGTACATCTGGTTCAAGGAACCTATACCAATGCCCGGTGCAGACTTCAAGTTGGAAACTGATACAGGGATGACTGTGATGTCAGAGTTGGGGTTCATCAAGGTTTGGTACTCAGTCCATCGCTTCTCATCACGATGATAGAGGACCTATCACAGGAATTTCATGCTGGTGCCCCATAGGAGTATCTATATGCTGATGATCTGATTATCATATCTGAATCATTAGAGGAATGTGTTAGAAGACTACAGGCCTGCAAAGAAGCTATATGGAACAGAAGGGACTTAGAGTGAATGCAAAAAAGACCAAATTCATGATCTGTGGCGCAGGTTTCGACCTTCTTGAGAGTTCTGGTGTCTTCCCATGTGCTGTATTCCACACAGGTGTTGGCAGCAATAGCATCTTCTGCACTAGCTGCTAACATGGGGTGCATAAAGTACAGTGGACTGAGACATTTGGGGGAGGGTCTCAATTTCAGATGCATGAGGTGTCAGGGGCAAGCACAACCCATTGATGGTAGGCTACTGGCAAGTGTTCAAGTGGGTTCTGATGATTTGGAGGTTGTTGCATCCTTTTGCTATCTTGGAGACATGCTCTCAGCTGCTGGGGGATATGAGCTGGCCACCAAAACATGGACCAAAACTGCCTGAAAGAGGTCTTGTGAACTGCAACCATCACGAATCCCACATCATTTCACATACAAGATGCATGATCATCCTTACAATACCTATTGTGAGATGGTCAAGTAACACTTCGCCTTACGCAAGTTGGAAGTTTACTCAGGGCCTCTCACTGTGCCCCCGAACTCTCCAATTATCGTCTTATGCAACATCGTGTTTGTTTTTGTTTCTGCCCACGACTGTGAGCCAAACAACAGGCTCTGATGTACGCGCATAAACATTGCAAACCTTGCATGACAGAAGTGTAATTAAGACACTTTGTACTAGTTTCTATTTGAATGTACAGTTAGCATACTTTGTTGTGCAATCGTACATTCCTCAATCGGTATATGTACAGCTTGATGTAGTATCTTTCAGGCAATTGTGTTCGACTGCAGCTGCTGAATAGACACGGTGTAATGTGGGAGAATCCGAGTCGTTAGGATTTCGTTCGCTGTGGTCTAGTCGCTTGTTGGATGTTGTGATTCTTTTCAAATTTATTGGAGATCAAGATCCATTGAAACAGAAAGCTAACCGCAACTTGTGTCACTTGTTGCTTCTTTTGCGCCCGACAGCCGTCACCCTTACACTATGACCCAAAGAAAATACTGATAAAGTAAAACCAAATTTGTTGTGTAAACAAATAACTTGTAAAAAAGCTAGGCCTACCGTCTCGTCAAATGTATATGGTCATCGCAGGGAAAATCTACAGTGTTGTGCATTTCTTCAGCGATCTATATATGTTTGTATGTTTGTATGTACGTATGTACGTATGTATGTATATATGTATATATGTATGTATGTATGTATGTATGTATGTATGCATATATGTGTGTAGGTATGTATGTATGTATGTATGTATGTATGTATGTATGTGTGTGTGTATGTATGTATGTATGAATTTATCTATTTATCTATCCATCTATCTATCTATCTATTTATCTATCTATCTATTTATCTATCTATCTATATATATCACCCCCAAAATGCACAATTTCTCTCATCTTTTGATATTACCTCTCTAGATGATATCAAATCATTAAGATAATGTCTATTTTCAATAGTCTATAGTCTATATAAATTTTTAGCTCCTTATTATTACATCAAATATTGACTTTTATGTATTTTAAGAATTCTATATTTCTATATTTTCTATATGTATATGATTGGCTACGGATGATAAAACACATAGAGTAATAGATAAAATACACCAAATTAACTTAAGACACTCAAAGCCAATAAAACTTTCTATCAAACATAACATCCTCCCTAATCTTCCAAAACATTCATGAATTACTCGAAACGCGATAAAAATTATGTACTATTATAAACAAGAGCCGGTGAAAAGTCAACGATGAAAAAAACCGGGTTACAGCGCGTCCATCCGACTCTCATCCTACCATAACAGAAGACAGGTTTAGTTTTATTTGTTGCGAGAAGTAACAAATCTAGATGAAGTTATCAAGAAGATAATAGACCTATTCGCACTTACTTTCTTCCGCTAATCCTCCTACCTAAAATATATCACCTTTTTTATTCCAGAGCATTCAGTGTTTATTCTAGAGTGAGTAAACCAGTTCAGTAGGTGTGCTTGAAGGTGGAAAGAATAAGGTTAGGAATAGGTCGTGTGCTTACGGGTAATTACACGGGTTGGTGAACAACATGGTGGCTGGGGTATTACTTCGCTGCAGTATACCTACAGCTAGAGATCTTTAACAGATTTTCTTGTTATAATAAGAGGACCGTTAACTTGATAAGAGTTAATATCTATATATAAAATATAGAATATATATAAATATATATTATGATATATCAATTCAGTAGAGCCTGAAGATTGCCAAATGCGTGAAACTTAAAGTAGCTCAAACATACTAGTATTTCTTTCCTCTGCAATCTATCTATCTATATATATAAAGCTCAAAAAATACACATTATCTTTACGTTTCCATATCATCCTCATCAGAGTAAATATAATATCGAAATGTAAAGACCATGTGTATTTTTTGAGCTTTATATAATATTTATACGCAATGTTATCTGTAAGAGACATCGGATAGCCGTTCTGCTCTAATATTAACATTAATAACACATTTCTTCTGCTAACGTAGATTTATGACAAATTTTAAGGGATGTAAAAGCAAGGCAATTGAAGAGGTTTTTGACACTTTTAAGTAAAATATGACCAATCTCTTCTATAAGTAAGGTAGGCTTTCTTTATATTTTTCTGTCTCTCAAAAGATCTCGACACCCATTTAGATGATATTTGCATTATTTGGCATTAATCCAATGAATTAACATGAAACAAAACAACCAAGAATAATTATAAATTTTATGTCCTCGCTAAGGCCCTTACTTTGTCCAATACTAACAGCAAAGTTTGGGTAGCAAGATCTATTACAAGAACTTAAGACTTAATTTTCATTGAAGGCAAGTTTTCTGATGCCTCTTTGGTTTCTTGGACAATTTTCTTGTACATAATAAATGTTTTTATTAACAAGCTGCCCTTTTCCTTTTCCTTAGCGCATTTGCGCAAGCGCAACGATACGCAGCCAGAGCTGTGAGTGCAGTGAACAACTACAAGAGCATTTACAGTCTAATCAACCAATCTCTTGATGCTGCAAGAAAAGCAAATGAATCCGTCAAAAATATCATGCAAATGGTAAGTAAAGCATACAGCAGTTGTTTTCAAATCACAACCTTTATTAGTTTAAAAGCAGAGTGGAAACAAGGGTAGTAAGTGAGTGTTACTTGCGTCGTTGCATGTTGATTTTTGTGTTTATGATACCCTATAACCAATGGAAGTACAATGGGGAGGGGGAGGCAACTTCCAATGTCTGATTAAACAATTCCAATTCTACTGACATTACTCACAAGTGATTACAGCAAATGAACCAAAGCATGCAAGTTGAAATGGTTCAAGAATATTTTACAAGACAGACCTACCATCGCTTATCAGATTTGTACAAATTGTAAATTAGATATTTAAAACAGTTAGAGACAAATGGCGCTGAGGTTGCCTGTAAACACTGTTGGCAGAAAGATATAAAGCAGTTTAGAGACGCATAAGATGGCTAAAAAATATTAAACAAAACTAGGCTTTGTATGCATTGACCTAATTCCTTCCTATGACATACTCTTCTATAGATATTAATAAGCATGAGGGCTTTAATGACAATTTTCCCCCTGAATTTCTTGCGCACTAAGTCCTTAGAAAACACCTTTTACAACAACCTATATGTGTATTTCCAATATATTTGAGTCAGCAAACGTAACAAGCTCAAAAAAGACTGCTAAAATGCTTTTGTTATTAAATAAATCCACCTGTTGTAGCAGGGACCAGTTGTATACAGCCAATTGTAAAAAATAATACTTCAGGCACTTGGTATGCTAAGGTGAGTCAAGTGGTTTCCATCTGCGTAATACTTGAATTACTTTAGGCAGGAGTTTCAAAATACTATCTTTCGGAGGTCACCTAGCTCAGTTGGTAGAGCGCACGCCGCGAAAGCGTGGGTCACGGGTTCGATCCCCGGTGGTGACACACTTTTCTATTTCTCTAGTGTTCTATTCATAAATTCTATTAATGTAAATTGTTTGAAGATACTTAAAGTTAGAGCAGACCCGTCGCCATCTGCATAGTCGCATGTGGGACCATCTGGGAATCTCTGCTTTCACTAGCTTTAATCTTTCTCGGAAATCTCTCAGTAGCCCGTCGTACTCGGCTATTTCAGAGCTCACTAAGGCTACTGAACATGATGTTCTTATTGATAATTTCGGCATCTTATTTCGCTGTTCGTCCAATCTGGAGCTCTCTGTTGATCAAAGTGTCCTCGTTTCCGAATTTAATACTAGATTAGTCACATGTCGGCATTTTCTGATTTATTGTTTTAATGCACTTGTCGCCATTTACCTCGCACCTTCAGCGTAATTTTGTTCTTTCTGTCTGATTAAGTATTTTCAATAGACCTATTTTGTATTAATTTGTAGTTTTTATCTTCTTACGGACGTTGTTTCCCGATCTTTACTGAATTTTTTCTGCAGATCATGCAAGAGAGTATCAAAAGCTAAGACCAAAATATATCCGAGATGTTTCTCAGATATCGTGTTATTTCCTGGGTATTTATATTCCTAATTCGTATATGGATTTCACCCTGAGTATCATTGCAACGATACTGGAAGTTTATTTATATCACAAGAAAGCTTGGGAACAAAAGACCTCAATTTTTCCCAAACATTTCTTCTTTCGCAGGATTTCATTCGGTTTCTTACTGTCCATTTTCTATTTTCTCATTGGCAGAACATATATCAATATTCACCGGATCGCGATGGGTAGGTTAGGCTCAACTTATTCCTCGTAACGTGTTTGAAATGCAGTAGATATACAAGTTATACATATACATGTTATACTATATACATATGTATATATATATAAATGTATATATAATTCTCAAAGAGTGGAGCATTACCACAATAGCATGCAATATAATCGCTGACCGGATTCGAACCCACGACCACATGATTACTAAGCCAACTGTTAATTAGTAATTTTAATGACTCGCTCACCGGATCTTTACTATTGTCACGAAGATAGAAGTTTGAGTACGATCTTTTTACATTTTACACACCATTTGGAAGTTCGGAAATCTGAAATTTTTACCAATTAATGATGCCGCAATGTTGGCTGGCTTTGCTTGGTTAAACTTTGTCATATCTGTTGCACATCATTGCCTAGCCAGAGTTCTAGTAGAATCAAACTGATCTTTAACTGTTAGTGCTTTTTTAGTAAACTCGAACGTAGTTAATATTTCTGACCAAGATTATACATTTGTAGCTATTAGCTCTTGTTAATAAAGAGACGATGCACCTTTTACATTTTAGCTGTGATCCTTTTGAAATTAATGATATTCTCTGCATTCGTTTTCTGGCAGTCCGCATTAACACTCGTATCCGAATTACTAGTAGAATTCATAACTGGATCCGATAACTCAGCTTCTGTCCGGTTGCGTTTGGGTCTGGCTTTCTTTCCCATCCTGATTTTATCAAAGTAATATGTAAGTAAGTAAGTACTTTTATTACCCGAAAATTCACTAGAATTACATCGGAGTACGAATGAAAAAACCTTTGCAAAAACTTATTTTTTACCCACGCTAGTTTACAGCGTGCAATTTGCATAAACCCTTAAAAGGGCACGGCTAACACCCACATCAGGATTCCTCAGGAACTAGCTCGAACGCAGAACTCACTTCTTTGTATCCAAGATTATATTGTAACAATTAATATAAGCAATTATCACGCTATTATTCACATAAGTCTACAACATGGCATAGCAACAGTTGTATCCGGGCAAAAAAAGTCAGACAAGTTTATCCATTGACTGCTGAATGCGAACTGTTTTTCCTACCCATCCTACTTTCATTTTCTTAATAGGGATAAATCTCTAACTTTAGAGAAATAGCTATTGAACAACAATTTTCAATTAATAATGGAAGTTTTAATATTAAAAAAAAAAAGATATAAAAATAAAGGTTATTCTCAATCTCAGAACAGAAAAGCCGTTCAGCTACTGCCCTTATCATAATAATGTTCACATCCTTTGACATTCTTTGGAAGATCACAAAATCCAGTCTCATGATTAAAGACTTTGCCAAGCTCACAACCTCCAAGTCTCGGCAATCCGTTGCTCATGCATTTGTAGAAGTAGCGGCAATCCGAAGGCTTGGCAAGACGCTCATGATCACCAAATTTCAACATTTTTTCTCCAGTTATTTTTGGACAGGTAAAGCCTTAAAAAAAAGTCTACTTTAATTTAAATTTTCTTCAGAAATTAAAACACTGTGGTTAGGATAGTTTAAAGACGATAGGTAAAATGCCCGACTGAGCTGACCTTAAAGAAATGGAATACGCATCATTTTCAAAGCTTTTTTAGATGCTTAGAAATCATCCGCAAAAATTCCCTTTAAGAAGATCGAAAGAGGATAAGGTTAGAATTTGTCATTTTTATCATAAAATTGTCATATATTCCTCCGAATGTTACAAAAAGTTTCTTTAGTTTAAATATGATTTAGAAATTAGAGTAATTTATTTCCTCCTTTATAATTCTTCCGGTGGGTCTCTTTATTTGTAACTTAGGCCTTTCGAAGGCGTTCAAAAGTGTGGTATCCACTGTCAGCTTTTTGTTTCTATTTAAATTCCTGGGGTCAACGCCGTATCCAGCGAGTGGGGTAGAAAGTTTTAACAAATAGGAAACGTGTCAAAATAAACTTTTAAAGGAATTCAATGCAAATGATTGTTATAGTTTATTTTAACAATGTCATTGCTACTGTTGTCTCAGTTTGTCTTCATTCTTAATTTTTCAACTGATTGTGCAAAAAGGTTATATTTACATATACAATGTAAATATTTCTCACTTCCACAGCTGCGTCGGTGGTGTAAAGGTTAGCATTGTTGCCTTCCAAGCAATAGATCCGGGTTCGATTCCCGGCTGACGCACATTTTTCTACTTTTCCTCCTATGTTTTATTTACTCTACTGATTGTAGATTGTGATATCATTATAAACATGTAGGAGTGAGTATTGAAGACAATTAAAGAAAACCAATTAAAAGTCGAACACTCATGCTCGAAAGATCAAACAAATATCTTATGAGGAATATCTACATCAAAGCGTCATGTTGGCGATATCAACTTCGACCCTACACTTCTTTTCGTCTCGCTGCACATTGAGCTGAGTTTCGTAGTTTTGTATTGACATGGTAGTTACTTAGTGTCAATACAAAGCGTGACATAAAGGCATTGCAGCTATATACCGAAGATTATTTTCTGTACCCAGCAAGCCAATTTCTAAGTGGCAAGACTACAAGACTAGGGGTTGTAGGCCTTTTAAGATTTCTTGCTAGTGTTTGTGTTGCGCTGTGTGGCGAGAGAAACTATGCATTGTGGGAATCATCGTAGTTGTCACCAACGCTGTGGTTGTCACTGAGCTTTGCTCCAGCAAACTTTCCCACTTTTATGAAATCCGCTACTCGGTTAGCACTGGATTTCTAACAATTCTCACTCCTTACATTTTACAAGTATTGAGTATTATTTTGGTAGACATTTATTTTAATTGGTTTGATCGGTTTTTTTTGTTGTGAAAATTTCATACGCTTTCTACCATAATATCATAATGTCATGTTTTTCAACCACATCTTTCGTCACTGCTTTGTTCCCCTACCTTAGCTTGCTTCAACCATTACCTGTACATGGATGTACCTTTTGTAATCCCTCTTACCCTCGTTTTCGTTGTGCATGTGTTCATTCCCAGCTCTTTCAGGGGTTCTTCATAACAAAGAATACCCATAACAAAGAATATTAACTTTAGAACACATTGTTGTACAAAACCATTTAAGATATGGGGGGAGGGGGCAACCAGCATCTCGAAAATCTGTATTTCAGTACAATAAAAACATCCAACTTTGAAATCTGAAGGGGCTAAAATATACAATACTGGGGAGCATAGTATAGATTAAGGAGGCCCGTGTCAACATTAAACTGTGCAAAACAATGACCTGAAAATGGCTCATATTTAAGTTAATAAACTGAGAATGGTTGATGTATGAACACGAGGGGCGCAAATCACACGATACCAGTAAACACAAACAACACTAAAGGATATATGTTGATTATAACAAAAGCTTTACCACTGTTAAATTTTGTTATTAATCGATCAATTATGCACAAAGTGTGTAATAATAATGACATGCATAATATGTTCTGGATTAAGAGTAAGAAACATACAATATTGAGTAAGATAAACACATTGTGTAACAACCAACATGTATCACATTGCCATCTGTAATTTTCCAAGAATAGCATTAACAATCACTTGACAGGATAAAAATTGAGA
>JAAAKM020073195.1:69083439-69128040 GCA_010016025.2 Alatinidae sp. Z8VKAUB7J3 | reverse complement strand
CCTGGATGATAGTCCCAGTGGTGATCTATTTTGCAGTTCTTTAGTGTCTTTTCTAAACAGATCTTTCAGACCCATCTGTAATTTTCCAAGAATAGCATTAACAATCACTTGACAGGATAAAAATTGAGACCTGGATGATAGTCCCAGTGGTGATCTATTTTGCAGTTCTTTAGTGTCTTTTCTAAACAGATCTTTCAGACCCATCTTCTAACTGATACTTTGTAATAAACATGGGCTTTGGACAGGTAGATAGGCCAAGTGGCAGTCCTTTCTTAGTGATGTCATGGTGCAGAGAGCCTTGTTTCCCATTGCGTTTAGTTGGATTTTGATGGCCAATGGTGGGTGATCTGGAGCTAATGTGGCAACTTGAGAAAAAGAGTATGTTACAATCAGAGGTCACTTAGGTCAGTTGTTAGAGTACATGCAATAGTATGGATCACAGGTTCATTTGCCATTGGTGACATATTTTCTATTTCTCTAGTGTCTTTTCTGTACTGAAGGCTATGTCAGTGGTTTTTCATGTGAAATAGGTATGTTTTGCAGAACAAACATGAGGAAGGGTCTAAATTTTGAAAAAAAATGAACCGAAGGAATGATCTTTAGATTTTGGATCACATGCCAAGTGGCACTGAGTTATTCTTAGAGATAGGTAATTATTTATATGTGGGATGTATGGATAATTATAGGATATGGATATATTAGTAAGACACTCCCTTATAAAAGTACAAAAATCTTCTCCTTCCATAGGTTCAACAAATTGATAGAGTTGTAGAGGTTGTTGAGGAGACTCTGAAAGGTACGTTTTATAAAGGATTGATGTTCTAGGTATTCCTATGTGTAATAGATTCATTTTGTTCAACATTTTTGCCAGACACTGGTCATAGAAATTCTCTGGGTCGAAGTAGGAAGATTAGTGTTTAACAAAACTGTTTAGTAAAACAATTGTTTTTCAACACTACACTCAAATTTTGTACCACTGACCGATTTGTTAGGATTAATGTTCTGAATGGAGAATGAATTCTTATGAAAATATTGATACAAAAAGTACAGACTCAAAGAAATTGGGTACACATTCTGAAGTTTAAGTTTCACAAATGGGTAATTCCATGCGAGACATGGGAAATACCGCATTTTTCAAACTTCAAATCTGAGTAGTGAACAATGTTCTTATGAAAGTGGTAGGATTGAAGCATCTATTTCAGCCTAGTATTCAGCTATGACTGTCTCCAGTTGTTGCACACAACTGCACTCATCGTTGGGTACCAAAATCTAAAGATGAGCAGGGAAGGGGCAAAGCAATATCGTTTCATTGGTAAGTTTGTAGCAGCTGACTCTTATATGCTGTTGGCTAAGGCTGTCGATTTAAGGAACTGCTGCTCAAGGTTACTGTTACCCTAATTTTATTTCACAACTTTATTTCGAGGTTGACAAATATACTAGAGTATATATTCTAATAGGCTGCAATGGACTAACTTCGGGGGCAGCGGAGGCAGTGCTATTCTGTAAAGTCTATTTTGGTTGGACGTGTGTGGCCCACTTAACATTTCAAAATTCATTCTTTTTAGCTAAAACATAAAAATCGGACAGCCGTTGCAGAATTTTCATGGTTGTTTTTACACTTAATTAGGTCTGCTGGCAGACAGGACTTTTATCCTACTACAAAAAGTTGTTGCAGCCCCTCCTAACTTAGCCTCCGTGCAGACTATCCCAGCTAAAGTGGGCAGTCTCCGCATCAACGGCGATATCCTTGTATGGCCTTGTATTGACCCTACGCTCGCTATTGTTTTTCTATTGTTTAACAGCGGATCAAAACGGTGTCTCAGCTTCCCAGCGACATTGTAAAAGTAATTCTACTGGGTAGTAATATTCCCTTCGTTCTTCTTTCACCATGTCCCCGACCATCGCAGGCCGCCAACTCACGTTGTTAGTTGTTTATTCTGTGGATGTGTTCAGTCTCGACCCGCATAACATTTATTAGAATGGATCGAAAACAAAAGTCTGAGCGGAAGAGAACATAATTCTTCATAGAAAGCACCTCCTCTACGTAAAATGACGTAAAAATGGATGTAGACCGAGTTTTGCTACAGTCAACGAATAGTCAAAACCCTCATGTCCAAGTAAAACAAGGAATACATAAAAGTACGGACAGTTGCTGGAAGACCGTTGTACCAAATGGAAACGTGCCAATAATTTGTTTCTCGAGACCATCGACTTTTTGATCCTCTTCTGTGCCTGCAGTAATGAGAACACTCGTAGGCCGTTATAAGAGAGTTATGGAGAAATAATTTGTTTCTCTACATTACAATTTGATAGTTTGTAGCCTAGTTAGTCGTCAAGAATGAGTTTGCAAAAGGCAAATTTCTTCAACCATTAAGCTTTTCTCATTGCTGCGTAAAGTAGGAAGGGGTTCTATTTCTATTTTAATCTTTAATGATTTCACTTAATCAAAAATAGTCTTACATTTACATAAACATTTTGAAGTTATTTACCCCTCTGGTTGGGTTTAAAATGCCTCTTCCTCCGTCGAAAGAAAACAGGGCATTTAAGGCACTGGCAAACAAAAAGACCTTTTCCTAGGTCTTGCCTCGTTTAATGGAGGAAATAAAGGAGCTAGGGATAAATCAAGCATTAACGTACACCAGGTACTTCACCAGAATTCCGCATTTTGTTACACAATGTGCACTTCCTCAGGATAGCACTTTTTCATGCTCCAGCAAACACACCAGATACACATCCATTCCTTGGTATTTTTGTTTGGCAGTGGTGTATACCTAACTGTTTGCTGCCATAAGTGATGCATATCTGAGTGAAATGTTACTATTCTATCTTCAAACTTATATCAATAATCATCAATTTTTAAATCAAATGCAGAAATATAAATTAGTCAGCACACCTACCTGGTTTCTTCAAGGCATTGCTCATCTGTATTCTTTTATTAAGGCAGTCTACGAATGTATACTTTTCAGCAACCCTGCTTGGGTTTAGAGCAGGGGTGCATGAAATCTCTTCATCTTTTCCTTCCTAAAATCAAAAGACCCGAGATTCAATACCAATAGATGTTGAAACATCATTCCCAAGTTTATATTCCTCAATATGTTCCACTGAAACAAGGGGAGACAAGCTGACCTTTTCCTCCTCTGCTGATAAATGATATGTGTGTACACATCAGGTACAGCCCTGTACTCATCAATTTCAGGGTTAAAACCATAGAACTAAATATTTGAGAAACATGAGGCCTACATATACATTTAGCGTAACATACTATTTACAAAAATGCTACTCCTTAAAAAATTATTGTAACGGCCAAGTTGCTATCATGAAGAAGAAGAAGATGGTTGAACGCAGTCGGAGGCAACGCAGATGCTTGTCTTTCCTTAGCTTCTACCACTACAGTGGTCAGGATGGGCACCACTCCTATTCCAAGTCAACTTTTTGACCACTTCTCTCAGCATAGCTCGTACTTACAGTTGCTACCATAGAGTGACCAAATTTGTAATGGATCAATTGTTTATGTTTACAAATCTACAGCATACCTGAACAATCACCATGGCTTTGCTCTCCACCATTTTCTTCTTGTCTTCGTCACTTGTCATAATCAGATCAGGTAATTCTGTTACACTGCCAAAGACAAACATAACCTGTCAGTGATTAATAGGCTATGGCTTAGCAAGAGTAATGGATTCAATGGGCTACAACATAAAGAAGGGTTTGATGGAAACATGGTGTTTGTGCCTTTCAAGACCATCTGCTTCATTTCTGGATGAAACTACAGGATGCACTTTCAAAAAGTCAGAACATAATTAGCAGGAAACACATCCAGTTTTGGCCCCTCTTCCCCTACCATTTAAATGATGTGGCAGCCCCCCCCCCCCTTCTGAGTTTCTCTGAGAATGCAGTTAGATGGTAGCAGTGAGTTTTGGATGGTCTTGTTTTATCATTGTACAGTCCAGTCTTCGTCATTTCTTTCAAGCCATATGTAAAGGCTTGCCTTTTTCCAATATCTTTGACAAGTTGTTACTTTTCTTTTGTGTTAAATGCAAGACCTTTCAGAAACGAGCAATGGGTACGATCTTGTTTGTCTTCTTCCAGAACTTGGAGGTGTTAGACCATTTTCAATACTTGGTGTATAATCTGAGTCCTCTGCATTGTAATCACCATCAGATGACTCATCCAATAAACCCATGGCAACTTCATAATCATCTTGAGTTGTATCAAATATCTTCTGGTCCCTATCATTGACTCTGAATTGGCGAGGTGGTGATCCAGTTTCTTGAAGATTAAGCTAAAACAATGCAAAGAAATAATTTCAAAGTCAATAGATATTGGAACTAGATTCACATAGGTGTACAATGATGAGTGGTACTTTGGAGACCTCTTCTAAACCAAAACAAATACCAGGTAATGAATCAAGAGTGTGTTGCACTGGCAGTACTATCTGTTTAACCAATGGTGATGGGAAATTGGGAAACATTACATATTTTCCTTATACCATGCATCCCACAATCTATGTCTTTTTGCTTTGTATAACCTTGTCTTTCTTACACATAATTCCTCCAGTGTTGTAGAATGTCAGGCAACAAGTTGTTGTAACTAAAGCAGCATGCTCCAGCTGCCACTGTACCAAATAAGCTTAATTCTTGTAGGTCAAAGGATGTACACTGCTGTTCTCTTCTTCTCTCTTTTACGCCTCTGGTATCCATATCAGCACAGTTGCTGACAAAACATGCTCTGGTTCCAATAACATGTGTCTATTAATCTGCAATTTCACACTTTTAACCATGTCTCATACCTGTCTTTCTAGCTCAGAACATTGCATGGCTTGCTCATTGGTAGTTTATCAATATTAAATGCAGGCTGCTCTTCACATAAAAGCTGTTCTACTTCCCTTTTAACTAACTTGAGTAGAAATGAACACAACAGGTTTTCTGCTGATGACAATAGGGTTTATTCTAATGATTTTGCAAACACATAAGAGACTATATATATAGATAACACTAGACAAAATATACCGGCAATACAGCTAAACCTACCTTGGTAATGCATCTAAATCTGGCTTTACAGAGTGGGCATGTGTTTGTGTTCTAAAATTTGAAATGGGATGTATGTAGTTAGAGAATAAGCCAAGAAAAATATTTATGTTATAGAAATTTGTAGTGTTTGACGTGTTTGGTAAAATAAAAAGGGTAATCCTATGCTGTGCCATAGCAGCATAGGTCAAATTAGTATATGGTGTAATACTGCCCTATCACAGAAGAAACAGAACAGAAACATGATGTAATGTAACTTGTTTACAAAATGCTCCACTCTTTAAGAATTATACATAATTGGATTGTCTCTGCTCAGAATATATATATATGTGACACACTTGAAAAAGGTTTTTAAACCGAAAGCTTGTGAGCTGGCCTCTAGGCATTTTTAGTTTTTATATAGTTTTATTGCCTAACAATCGCAGTTTTTAGCATCTTATATATATATTTATTCTCAGCAGACACATTGCACAAGTGTAGGAAGAAACCATGCAGTCAGCTGTTCCTAACGACCCGGAAATCCTGGTATAATCTTGGAATTTACACAAGTGTCCTTGCTCATGGTATTAAAAACTCTTACCAGGAATTCCCTCAATACTCACGAAAGTCGAAACACTCCACAGGAGACTCGGTAAACGCCCTAAAATTCAAAACTCTCCATTGGACAGCCTGCAGATCTTTTGGAGAGGACGGTAAAATTTTCCAATCCATAGGAATTGACCAATAGGGAATAGCCTGTTCTCTTGTTGAAAATTCAGATTTGACAAGAACAATATCAATCTTACGAAATTATTTCTACTTCATTTTCCCAAATTTCGTGGAATTATCCTAGACTTTAAATTTACTCCCTGAAACTAGGAAATCGCTCAGAAATCACAAATACCTATTACAATCTACCGAAGTACAATTTCAGTCCATGTAAATAATTTGTTTATATCAAATTAAGACATATATACAAACACAAGAATACATAATGTTACGTTTTGGAGTCATATGGTAATACATAAACACTTTCATAAAGTTAAATACCCATGTTAGGCCTCTTCCTGTACTTAAAGCTGAAAATGATATTCAGGCTCCAAAACCAAACCAAAAACCTGTGCCTCAAAATTCTTTTATCTTTGAGTGGTGTGGTCCAGTGGGCTTGTTACTATTTCCAAGAGTTTAGGTTTTAATTCCTCGAATGGCGGTGGTAGAATCAGGGACTGCATTTGGTTTCTGCGTACCTTGTGTTCCACTAAATCACCATTTATCATCGCATGTCAGTCCATCTAATAAGAAAGTGTAAGGCGCAAGACCTCATTAACATACTAAACCATGGAAGTACATTCAGGAGATGTAGTGAGTGGTGCATGACAATAAGCCAGCTCAATTACCCCGTACTATGGGTATCCGAAAGTACACTGCGAGAACTTGAAAACTTAGGAAAATTAAGTGCTGCTCAAATTTCAATAGTATCAGGTATGAAAATCTTCTAGTTGGAACCAAGGAAAGAATAACGGCCGGTCAAAAAATGGATGATATACGCAATTTCCAAAGCCAACAAAAACCTTTTGTATATCATAGATGCCAAAAGGAAACTTGTAGTTTTGTATTGAGGTAGGCAACATACAAAATTTAAATATCGAGGCTATTTGCTGGTCGAAATCTATGATATAAAAAGAAAACACTATACAGCTTTAAAAGTGAAGGACAAAATTAAAATCTTCTCAACATGTATTTTGCAGTTGAATTTTGAAATGCAACGGCAGCACACGGCAGCACACGGCAGCACAAATGTTACAGCTGTCTGCTACGAATGATAATGAATACAAACTGCCTACGCTGTGTGTTCCCTTTTGACGCCACTTGCAAACTTGAAGTGTAGGGGCAAGAAAGTTACAGTGGTTAATACATTTTGAATAAAGCTTGTGTAAGCCGATCTTTGAATAGGGCATCCATAGTAACTACAAAGACAGTTGTCATGTTGTCACTGTATCGCTGTTTTAGGTCCACGTTTGAGCGTAGCTTATATCCATACGTCGGGGATGTCAGTTAACGAGAAATTCTGGTAAAAATACATTTAAGAGAGGCAGCGGGAGAGATCTTGGATTCGAGGGGATAAAATGTTGGGAGGCTGTAGCCAACTTAGTACATCCCCTCTTTAACTAGCCTGCACGCAGACAAAAACCACTAAAGTAGTAATGTCTGCACATCTACCCCTATTTTCATGTATGCTGACCCTGAGAAACCAAATTGCCCCGTTTTTATTGGTTTCGCACGTTTTCAGAATTTTTAACCCGCGCTTTTAGCTGCGAGTAGCAAACAGTACAGATGTCGAGAAGAGAGACAGTCGCACTCAATGTCACCTGGAATAGAACTAAGCTTGAGAAGGAAATTAGTTTCATAACGTATTTTTCCAATGCAGCAAAACTATACGAGGAGCACGAGAAGGCGGTAAGTGCCTTTCTCCAAGCTTAATATCTTTTCAGGGGACATGGCAAACGAGGAACAAAAGAAACTTACTACCCAATAGCATTGCTTATACGATGTCCCTGGGATTCTGACACACTGTTTTGATTCGCTGTTAAAGGATAGAAAAACAATAGCGAGTGTAGGGTCAGTACGAGGTCGTACAGGGATTTCAACAGTGATGCGCAGACTACCCATTTCAGCTGCGATAGTTTGCACGCAGGCTACTCTTTTACTGTACCGCCTTGTTATGTCCATATTGCTCTTCTCTCTTGCGCAAGGATAGGATTTCATTCTTCTCTCTTGCGCAAGGATACTATTTCTTAAGTATTACTACCGTTTCTACTCACATCCCACGATACTCGTGATCTACATTGTGCAAATACTTTGGTTTCCAAGTTATCCGGATGGCTATAGCCCTAGTTTTGGAATTTGAAACCAGTGGTCAACTGCATTAAGAAAATAAAACAGATTTTCCTGTACTGAATATATACTTAAATTCCGACGAAATAATGGTAACAACTCCTAAAGATTCTAATAGATTCTATCAGATAACGACCGCTCTTACTCTGTACTCCAAACTCTGAACTCTAAACTCTGAACTTTGAACTTTGAACTCCGAATTCCGAATTCTGAATTCTGAACTTTATACTCTGCGCTCTGAGCTCTAAAATCAAACTCTACTCACACAAGTCATAAGAAAGATCACTAAGGAGTTGCTTCTGGGTTAGTCGCCAGGCTAGACCCACCTACTCCCGATCAGACCCCTTCGCAACTCCTTTCCGTGGCTTCTATCAAATTGCTCCACGTGTTATTCACTTACACATGACGAGTGCACACAAACTGTCACGTAAATAAGTTCTTTGTTCATCTGCTGGTTATGATGTTCAGTAGAAGCGCCACCGTTAACCCCAAATTCGCGGAAGACATATCGGGAGGAAAGAGGTTGTTGAGAGCTTCCATACTACTTCCCGATTCAATAAATGAACGAGAAAGATGTTTAACTGGGCACGAATGGAAACTAATGCCTCATCCGAACCTCGAATCTGCATACGTTTCCATTTCGTCTGAAATGGTGGGAGCCATCTGGCTGAGACTTAAGTTGTCCTTTTGGAAGCCCTTAGAAGGGGCAAAGAGAAATGGAAGCACTTTCCCAGCAGAACAACGGCACCAAGAAATTTGAAATTGCCCATTTTATAAACAGGCCTTGAAAAAATTCCACACAATGTTTATAGAATGCCATTAAACTCGCCAAGAAGGCTCTGCATTGGCGCATCAAATGATAGCTAACGTTTTTTGCATGCCTTTTTTACCCACTTTGATAGCACTTGGCTCCCACGCAAAGTTCACAGGACAGTTCATACATTTTTCAAATTAATTTGCACCTGAATTAAATAGGCTACACGTTTCGGCGAGTTTTCAAACAGTTTCCATAATGTAAGCCATATTTCTTGAACATTTTGGATCTTTTTGCAGTCATGTTCATTCGTCACTACGCCCGCCTGTGAGGTCACATGTCATCTGAAATGTGATTTTCCTGAATGCACTTCCCCTACAAACTGCAAGGAATTGACATGTGTCCTTTCCTAAACCCATTCTGGCTCACTTTGAATGATTTCGCAATTCGCATTTTTTGGCCCAGCAAGTTAATTGCCATGGGGCAAGTAAAGCGAACTCTGCGTTTTACAGAGTGTCTCAGGTTTTGTTCTCTTGAAGGAACCGGTGGCATCCCTGTAGGAAGAGATAATAATCCGTGTGCTGTGATATGGTATTCTACAAAAGCTACAAGTTTGCAAACTGGTTACAGATGACTTGAGGACGTGTTTCGTACGGTCAATTGTTGCACATGTGATACGACGTTGGAGGCGGTGATTTTGTACTTTGCATATTTTGAGTACTTTTATATTGTACTGAGAACAATTTTTTTCAGGTGAGACCGTTCTTATCTGAGCACTGCTCATTCACAACCTTTCACAACCTGCACCCCACAACCTATTCCAAGACAAAAATCTGGAAGTTTTACGAAAGTCACTTTTTTGGACAAAGTAGCCAGCGCTTTTGCCGGCTGACGGCATAATTTTCAAATCGCTGTCTATGTATTTATATTAGCACAAAAGGATGTTATTTTTTATTCATGTTTGAGTGCATATTAACACTTCTTCATAAAGCATCAGGGCCATGGCCTCCTGGACCCCTCCAATCGCTGCAGCCACCTCAGCCTAAGGGATAAAGCCTAAGCAAACATCACCGTAACTGTTATTGCTCACACGGCCTCTGTGGTTCCTTACATCCTCTTCTGAATATATTCCTGCATTGGACCATAGTATGGGACCAGCCCCGCAAATTGGGATGCACTTCCGCTCGACCAAAAATCACCGGTCAAAACAGTGCGATACTCACATACCTAGTGTATGTCTTCATCCCTTCAATATCATATCATTAGAGCTAACTAGCATGGGAAATTTCGAGCAAAATATATTAACAGTAGGAAACATTTTGATACAAAACTTTTAATAAATGCCTCTCATTTAAATTGCTTATCTAATAACCTCCCTTGTTTCACCGAAATCTGCAATAAATGCACAGGTAGGTTATTGATAAGGGACCATAAACTCTTGATGTCATCAAAAACTGCTAATTTTTAGAGTTGTTTCCCCACCTTGCCATAAAAATAGAGCAGTAAAGCCTTTGTTAAATAAAAATAGATTACTCCCAACCTCAACTATGCTAAAGCCACAAATTTATTGTTTTTAAGTAAGCATCTGTAAGCTCAGACAACAGCAAGCTGCCTGGTAGTGAGAGGGAAGTCAATATATAGAGAGTTGTTTGCCAGGTATGTGAGAGCTAGCACAATCAGTAGGGAAAGAAGCTGAGTGAAAATGTAACATGAAACTAAAGGAAAGGTAGTGCAATAGAAGCACTGAGGACATTTTAATGGGAAAATAATTGGTGTACCTGTAACCCTGATATGCTTACATCATTACTCATGGCATACTCGTGTAACAAAAAGGCAGAAATCAAAATTCGTTAGTGCCATGAAATTTAATTGTTATCCCGTAGAAGACTGGAAGTAAATAAATCACATATAGCATGAGTATTGACCCAAAGTTGTACATAATTATTATATCATATATGCTAATGTGGTGCCTCTAGCCTTGTCTTGATGTTTACTTTATTGTCATCCAAAACTCTTTTAGTACTCCTACTGGCAAATATATGAAATGATTGATGGTTTGCCAAGGTTTGCAGGGAAATAAGAATATTTTGTAGTCACTGAATCATACTTTTTAAATCTTTATTATATATTGTATCATGTATGCTGAAGCAGCCCAGTCACCAAATGTTTGCAACTAATCAACAAACAAACAATATGGTAAATATCACATGAGAATGTAAACAGTAAGAAAGACAATGAAATAAGGTTGTGGTGAAAATTCTTATATTTTTCCTTGGATGAACTTTTCTCTGCATACTCTAATTAAAAATAAACTAAAAATTTTATTGAATATCACCCTACCAATTTATCAGATGCATATAATATTCAAAGAGAAAAACTCCATTTTTAGGTTTTGAGATCATTCTTCCTCAGAGTTTTTCTCTTTGAATGTTATAAATATAAATATATATATAAATATATATATATATATAGATAGATAGATAGATAGATAGATAGATAGAAAGATATTCTCACCAGACACATTGCAATTATATATAATTCTCAAAGAGTGGAGCGTTACCACAATACCAGCCTCTCTGCGGCCATATGACTTGACCAAGGAAGAACTGCCATCCGGCCTGTCATCAGTCCAAAGCCCATTAAGTTAGAAAGTATCATCGAGAAGAGAGGATTTGAAATGTTAGATTTGAATAGGCTAGAGAAATAAAAAGTGTGTTTACATCGGAGGTCACCTAGCTCAGTTTGTAGAGCGCACGCCGCGAAAGCGTGGGTCACGGGTTCGATCCCGGTGGTGACATGCTTTTCTATTTCTCTAGTGTTCTATTCAATTCTGTGAATAGAAAACTAGCCTGGTCATGATCTTTGAAATATCCTCCAACCCCCAAAATTGTCAAAAACAACAACAATGGAACTTACTAATCGCTCAATTGGGATATATAGATAGTTTACCTCTTGAACATTTTCTCCGGTCTTGGCACTCGTCTCAAAGTATGACATACCATATCCTCTTGCAAGCTAAATCGAATAAGGAATATTTAGCATTAAATTACAAATATAATTAACTAACAGGTTAAATGCAAAAGTATGGTATGTGTTTGAATGAGCATGTGACAATAGTCAGTGTACAAATATCGAAAAGTGTTTCAACCAGACTGAAACATCGACCAATCAATCGAAAGGAACTGGTTTGTGGCTCCTTGTAATGGACGAAGTAGGTCGCGGAGTGGCCATTCGTCACATGGCCCGGGGTAGTGCGCTAGTGCTAGTGGATAACACCAAATAACATAAGAGTTCGTTAAATAACACCTTCTTAAAAACGAGACAAAACATATAAAATTACGCTAAAAAAACAAACACTTAACAACAAATTACAAACTGATTACATAAAAAATGTTCAATGTAGTTCAATTGTTTATTCACTTGCTCACCCACGTCTTGGCTTTGGACTACTCTTGTTGTCGACTACTGTGGCTGTGGTTATCGGTTATACCTGGAGAAAATGACTTGTCTTGCTAACGATATCGAATTATTCCTCTGAGCCGTAGTTACATGGGGACCCTTTCAGTTGTCGAGCTTATTTCTCTCCGGCTCCTGAGGTGTTCTCATTTACGAGTTTTGCTCCCCTGTTTCATATTCGCACCCTTTATATTTTTAATATATGATGTCATTGCGAATTGCCATGATCAGCATTTCCCTGGCCTTGCACCACTAATACTTGGGCCAAGACTTCTCTGTGTCTAGTGACACCATTCTCGTCGCCACTTTGTAAAGTATGGGTGTAAGCAGCAACACACCGAAAGTATGATTACTAATCTAACCAGAATTGTGATCCATACAGGTCGTAAAAACATGTATTCTAATTACAGAAGAGTTGTTACGGATATTTATACAAAGGAAGTCATTACTATGAATCATGCTGTTAGCTAGTTACCAGGCTACAACACTACAATGGGTTGTTCAAACAATCACTGTGAAGATGCACAATAATTTAACGAAGGATTTTTAAGGCAGATGGTGTAGGATTTGGGGTGGGTATGGTATAAAATAAGTAATTTGTAGGATAGTACCATGCATCGCCTTGGTACTAAGGGGTGGGTGCGTATGGGCTAAGCAAAAATGTAGCCAAGTACCCATAGGTGCCGTTTTTTAGTACCCATGTCCCCCCCCTGGCCAGGAGAAAACATTAAGAATACGTTGTAACTTGGTGTGTATGGAAATAGAAGAAAATTTATAGCAAAGGTGTTCAAAATCATTATTACTATTGTTACATTTGTGCCTGGCTGTTGTTGTTGACGATCTTTATGCTGATAGGCAGGTTATAACAAATGACCACTGGCTCTCATCAGACAAATATAAGCTTCTGTGCTTAGAACTAATATAATGTAATGTCTACTAATGCCAGTATGAGTTCAATACACCAATTAGACCTCGCTGACCGCACAGTAGTAGTCTGGGACTAGTTTAGGGTAATAAAATTTCTACGGCGTGCTCAGTAGTCAATCGCGAGGAAAAGTTGCTTTAGGTGAGTAGAACAAGGAATATAATGGATTTCGATAGCATTAACATAATGAAAGTGGAGGAGTTGAAAGAGTATCTTCGATCACGAGGACTTAAGGTAACAGGGAGAAAAGCAGAACTGATAGTTTGTGTTTTTGCAGGAATGGAAAACAAATTGCTCCCCGTGAAAACAGTGACGGAAGTAAACAAGCAGCTTCTGGACGAGTACTGCTCCAAATTGATACAAGGATCACAAGTGCTACCAGACCCAAATCAAATAACAGACGGTTTGCTTTGTGAAGAGGATGGTATCGTATTTTGACCTCTTGTAACTTTCCCAGATATATTCTCCTATCTAATATTTAACCCGACTGAACTGGCTAGCAGCGATTTAAATGACTACAAGAACTCAAAAGGACATAGCTACCATAAACATGGATGGGTCGATAAATTACTATATCATAAGATTTCGGATGCAAGTCCATATTCATTCCTGAAAACGAACTGTCGTGCTTCAGAGCGCCTCAATGATCCATCACACCGGCTGTGGGTTTGCATCGAAAAGAAAAATGCGAAAATCATCATGGCATATTGTGACTGTATGGGTGGTATATCTGGGACTTGATTGCATGTAGCAGGGCTGCTGTATCGTATTGAATGTGCTGTTCGCCCTGTGAGGTACAGATCCACGGTCAAGCTAGTAAGCGTTAAGGGGACTCAAATTGGAGCGTGACGACTTTGGTAAACAAAGCAGAAATTGCTACCCACACTAAAAAAGCGATATGATCCACTACCATATGTGGTCAACAGTGCGTCGCTCACACTAACAGATATTGCAAGTGCATGGAAGGATACAATACCAAGAAGTGTCCTTTACCCTGCAGTACCGAAAGCGAAATTTTCTTCATCAAAGGAGGCACGGTTATGCAAGTCTTCTTTACTCCATTACAAAAATGGTCAAACTCAAACTCATATTGCATTACACAAATGACATGTTCCCATACCTTCCCTTACCTTAAAACTAAAACTGCCATGGCATGGGAGCGTTTCACTTGGGTTTCAAAACCAGATCAAAGAGGCCATGGGAAAATGTTCTGGTGCTGTCACTCCATGCATAGTTTATTCGACTGAAAAAGCATTATCAATCAACCACAAAGATCATGTGCCTTCCACAGATTCTAGCTCTGTAGTTTATCAATTTTCATGCCAGTACAAGGCTGGCCATGTCGGGTAGCTCAAGCTTGAGAATCTAGACTTGCCAAAATGTACACCAACTATTGATTCTGTATCACAGGAGAGGCCAGGTCTGCATTTCATTTGGCCATTCTGGAGTCAGTCTACATGAAAGCAAGAAACCTTTGATATGCAGACAAAAGGGGTTTGTTTTCTCATTAGGCATATGTAATTAACTTGACTGCAGTGGACACTGATTGATCCAAAAACACAAGCCATTCAGCCAGTCCAATTGCTGATTGTCTCTCTCAAAAATACAGTAGGCTATGTGACACATTTTGTTTTGATCATTCTGAACAATGTAGTCTTAGGATTGTCAGCAGAAACTTTTTTAAGTATATACATAATGTT
Source organism: Alatinidae sp. Z8VKAUB7J3 (assembly GCA_010016025.2). Taxonomy (NCBI): domain Eukaryota; kingdom Metazoa; phylum Cnidaria; class Cubozoa; order Carybdeida; family Alatinidae; species Alatinidae sp. Z8VKAUB7J3. Next base: position 69,113,304 of record JAAAKM020073195.1, on the reverse strand, counting down.
TTTGCTATTTCATGCAATAGCTTTACTTTCTTTAGTCTTAAAATTTACTATGATGTTACCGGTATGTAACCAATGAATTTATTTTATGTTCATTCTTTTTAATTAATTGTTTTAAATGTTCTTGGTATTTTGGTAATATAGTTTTAATATAATGTTAAGATAACATCTAGTTTTTAATAGACAGACCTTTTAAAACTATGTTCTCAGGATTTTGGCAGAGAAAACTCTGACATGCATTAATTGGTACATTCATGGGCATTGATAAAGGGCCTACCCTTTTTCTGTGAATATACACTTCACTATCATATATAATAACGCCTGTTAATATCACACACAGATTACACACAGACACATGAAGAAACACATGACTACAACAAATAGCACCTGACACAAACGCAAAGCAACTATATCTACTAATTGCAACTGTTAATGTGTCATAGACTACGCGATCATTTCACAATCATATATAACAACTCCTGTTAATATCACACACAGATTAGACACAGACACATGAAGAAACACATGACTAGAACAAATAGCTCCTGACACAAACGCAAAGAAACTACAGTAGTTTATTAAAACTTTGAATTATTTGAATTGTGTTTTGTACTCTTGTATTACCATTGTTTTTAACTTGTTAAAAACCACATTTTTAGAATTACCTATGCCTTGTGTGGCACCTTTTGCATGAAGAGAAAGTAATAACACAAAGCCCACACATTTGGAACAAATTCTCTTATTTTTTGCCCACTTTGGAAAGGTACCAGATCTCTAATCTCGATGACGCGATTTTTACATTAAAATCGTTGTTGCATAAAATGTGAATCACAAGTGAAAAGATTGCTCCGACCTTCTCCATTTCAACAGTGTTGTCTATCGCTCACTCCCTAGCTTTAGTATACGACCCTTGTCAAATATATCCTTGTTCGATACATCGTTCCCATCATTGATGATTGAAGTTAATAGAGAAAACTATAACAAGAATTGGCCACCCTTAGGGTCAAATTGATTTCAAAAGGATTTTCAGTTTCATATCACCAAATAAATGTCTCGTGGTTTATAGTCCAGCAAACAATTTATGGCGCAAGTTAAGGAGTAAGTAAAGCGAGGTCAACGCGTAAGCCCACAACAATTGAACTGTACTGACAGGTACACTCCACACTAGACATTTCCCAAGAACGGAGAAGAGACAAGGCCATTTTAGTTTTTTTAAAGTTTCTTTTTAAGCTATTTCATGGCAATTGATGTCGGTTTTCTATTTTTGCCCATTAAAGTTTTTTAACTTTTTGGTTACCTATTGTATTTGAAATATGGTTAGTGAACACACAAGCAACACCAATTTTTCAAATTCATTGAAATAAATGACGAAATTTAAAACTGTTTGCGTCTAAAGTTTTAGTTTCATGAGTGTCACACGCTAACCAATAGCACTATTGGAGGGACAGTGGAAGTAGTCGGTAAAGGCACCTCAGGGAGTTGAAACTGCGCCTAAAGGCTGCCAACTGAATTATTTAAAAGTCAGACAAACATTTTAAATTGATGCAGTTGGGAAAATGTTATTGGGTTGTTGTGTGATGGCATCGAGTTACATTTTAACACCGCATTGTTAATAAATACAAGAGAGGTCTATACACAGCATGTATGCCAGAATTTGGAAGCTAATGGAGTGAAGAAAAAAAGCTTATTGCAAGGAGATTTTCCAGTTTGTTACTGGTAGTAAAACAATCTTTGGTGTTATTTAAGACCAAGTGGATGATCGGTTAGACCATGTAAGCTCTTTGACATTCCTGAAAATAGAGAGCTTATCACACTTCGCTTTAGAGGGTATCTTTAGTTAAGGAGACAATATTCCCTCCACCACCCATAATAGGGTAATAGGGTAATAGGGTAATATGGAATCTATGATGAAATACAATAAAACAAAGATTCTAAGATAAGGATCTTTGCACCCTGTTATGATCTTGGGATTTCTGTACAACACAACTTTTAAGTAAAAGCATCGTCTACAATAGCTATACGTCTACAATGAACGAAATTAACGGATAGGCACTGGAGGGTAGAGCGGTATAACTAATTCTGATCAATGTGCAGCTAAAGAAACCAATTTTAAAAAATAGAAACCGTAGTAGCTACCTTTTGACTTCGAAACGGTTGTGCTACATGGGGAGAGGAGACCATTAGAATCAAATAATTTTGGCGGCATGAACATTTTTGAGGATTGGAAGTGGGTAGTATAGTTTTATTACGTCAAGAGTCGTTGTCTTTTTTGAGCAACGTTTCAAGAGATGCTTTGGCCAATCACAGACTAGAATTTAAAGCGCGAAAGCAACAGTCTAACTCATGCTACGTTTAGCTGCAGAGGGGCCGAGAAAGGACGTGCTTGTTAGCATCGCTTGAGGGGCGTCGCCATTGGACTCCCCAGCTGCCCTTTATTAATTAGTTAGCCTGTTTGGTGGTTTTTCTGTTTATTTAGGGTAGTTTCAATGTCGGGCCAACTGTTTATCAGGGGTCTTTGATTGAGAAATTGCTTGTTAGCATCGCTTGCCAATAAATTATAGGCGTATGAAAAAGATCCTCTCATACGTTACGTAAACTCAAGTTTTCAATATAACATTTTACATTTGAGTGAATAAATCCATCATGACTCGAATGCATTGCTTAGATAAGAAAAACAAACACATATATACAGAGAGTATTGTACGTTGCAAGCATTAACGTTTGTAAACATACCTCTAATTCATCTTCATCTGTAGGTATTGCAAAATATGGTGCGTGTCTGATTACGGATCTGACTTTTTTAAGTACTCGATCCATTTCATCAGATTTTAAAAATCATGGCAACTTTCCATTGAGGAATTGGGCCCTTCAGAGGAGATGAACGTATTCTTACAGTCAACGTTGTTCCTCTCTGACGAGAATCAATAATGCAAATTACGTTTGCATTTAGCAAACGACCGAAAGTTTTGACGAAGACAATGGACATTTATTTCTTCTAGTATTCGAGTTCTTGTTTATTAGATCAATAAATAACGACGGATAAAGCCAACACAAGAAACGTTTTGTTTTTGAACTCCTGTTGTTAAAAATCTTTAGAACCTTTGTTTCAAGAGACAAACAATAACGAACTCGACCGTTATTATCTTAGTCCTTCTTTAGTGGCCTGCTTTTCACTTATTCGTATGCAAACTAGTGTCTTTAATCCTAGTAGAACAAAACCCGCAGAAAGGAAAATGTTGGAAACGCGCTATTAAGTTGCAGTGACGGTTTGTACATCATCAACTTTTAGAGATCGTAATTCTACTGTCTGTGCTTAACGCGGATTAATAAAACGGACAGTACACGTTATCCAGAAAGAGACTGTAAATTAATGGTAGAGAAGGGGGCTGGCTTGACAATATAAGTGGTGAATGCTTAGTAATAAAAGAAAGGACAACGGGAATCGCATGAAGTTAGTTGCTAAATTTTAAGGTTTCACTGATCTCAAGTCGCTAAAGTGTAATGTTTTGCTTGTAGTTTATTATAATATTTTTGCAATGGTAAACCTACAAAATGAAGATGATCTTTAAAATATAGGCCCAGACATTTCCCAGGTCAAAGACGCAAATCGAGTGATAAAGATTGTTTGACTTGTAACATAAAGGCCAAACTACTGGCCAGAACTGCTATATTGTGGGTGGGTAACAATGCAAACATTGAAAACATGGTTGGCCAATGTGTAACATGACGGAAACATCTCCCTGTACAACAAACAGAACCATTGCATCCTCACGAGGTTGCTCCCAGACCATGGCATACCCTTCGCAGTGGACCTCTTCCAGTGGGAAAACATAGCATACCTCCTCCTTGGTAATACTTATTCCCGGTCAGCAAAGGCAGTGATCTCTCACATGAAAGGAATCTTTGATGAGAATGGTATACCTGAGAGACTATTGTCATATAACGGTCCACAATTTTCAAGCTCTGAATTCAAAGACTTCTGTCACAAGTATGGCTTTGACCATGCGACTGGATCAGACCTGTACCTCGCCATGCTACTTCATAGAGCCACCCATATCTCTCCTCATCTTCCCTTCCCAGTTTAACTCCTTTCAAGTAGAAAATATAAAACACTGCTGATCTCCCCACCTTACCAGTTGATGATAACACTTGAGCTCATCGCATTGAAAGACTCCTCCGCATCTTATTACAATAAAAAGTTATGTCCTCTGCCAGCTCTCACACCTGGTCAGAATGTCAGAATAAGAAACCCTACCACCGGTACATGGGATCCTGCAACCGTTACTACTTCTGATACTCAACGATGCTCCTACATAGTGAAAACTATCTCAGGCCAAGTCTGTAGGAACAGAAAAGACCACAGAGGAACAGTTCCACCCATGGATTTCACCTACATCTTCAATTCCACAGACTAACCAATATGCTCTCACAGCACAGATTCCTCAACGTGAAACCAACTCTGACCTCCAACACACAAACACCACAATATCTGCAAATACAAAGACATTCACTCCAGTAGATCAATCAGAGCACCAACCAGATTAAACCTATAGACTTATGAACTACAAACGTTATGGGAACTTTCAACAATTAAAGACTTACATCGTTATTGATTTATTTCTGAAATGTTTCCAATGAACCCTTAACTTTTATAGAAAGAGGGATGTTGTGATATGAATGTTTATGAGCTTGGTTGCATTACAGAATGTCTAGAACCTCATTTGTACTTACCCACTTTCTGTTACATTGACTTAAGAGTCATAGCAGCATCTAAGAAAGCTCTGTGTACCTTCTCGTGTATCCTCTTACAAGGCGTGGTATAATAAATAACAAAGGGAAAGTAAGTCAATATAACTTCAAATGTAACAAAAACAATGAAATTGATCTTGGTGTTTCTCTCATTTATCTTACAGGTAATAATTTATGGCAGTTCCACTTTGATGCTTTGCTCTATATAAAATTAAAGAAGTTTTCTCCACTTACAAGCAACCAAATAAAATCTACCTTATTAGCAAAGAAGTAAGTTCTATGTGAAACCAACGAAAAAAGAGTACAATAAATGTAGAACTTAGTTACAAAAGCCTTGAAAGGAATCTTTTCCTTTCACTAAAATTGGCTCTGTAATACACTTTAACGAGTCTTTAGACAATGCTAGGGCATTATATTACGCAAAAATATCGAACTATTTCCAACATTTCCACCTCTGGGCCCACTGTGTGCTATGTGCTAAGATGGCCATAGAATGTCTGTCTGGTTTAGCTTTGTTGACCAAGAAGTACGAGGTAACAGTCTTAACTCATATTATATTTTGATTTCTTCTTTGATCAGTTTTAGATATATCTTGCGCTACTACCAGCATAAGTGTTTATATTTCATAATTTTGATCTGTTATTTAGTGATATTAGTAATGAGGAATATCGTACTTTTATTTGTAGAATAGAATCGGCCATATTGGAAGTGTATGTGAAGTAGGATATTGTTAAGGTTCGATGCCAAGTAGTCCCTTTACCTCGCATGTCATTCTCTGAGTCTTACTTTGATGCATTCGTTGGTAAAGGGTGACTATTTTGAGTCGGCGCTTCCAGTAGTTACTTACAATCTATACTCCAGATTTCAACTTGTCATTAATCCTGGAGCTGTGAACAATTGCCTAGCTGAGCTGAGCGGCCTTCCTTCCTTCTAATGACTTTTGCCAGTTTCTTTCTTCTATAGACATCAAGGATCTGTGGATCTCACCTCAGCATCCCAAAAGTAATAGATCAGTTGAGTGATTTATTCTAGTCATCGCCAAAACGATTAAAACTGCCAAGATCGAAAACACGGATTGGAGATCAGGATGGAATAACTCCCTGCTAATTTATGGTTGTTTTCCTCGTTTCTTAATGGGCAAGTCTCCCGTTTTTTTAATTTTAAATGAACCAATATGTCTGGAACGTCCGTCAGTCAAAACATACAAACCTTTGCATAATCAAGATATGCGTCAACATGAGAGGGAGGAACCCTTTGCAGAAGAGCGATTTATTAAAATTGATAGCATCTACACCAAAGCTGTCCCCAAGTTATTTTGCATAGAGGCAATTTGTGTAACAAGTTTAAGGAAGAAAGACAGAGCTGTCACTTTCGTCCTTTACAAATTTAGTCAGGTTTGAATATTATGAGTGTTAGGCAGGTAGGTACGGCACTGCTGATGTTACTAACATCCGTTCCCATTGTTTTGCTCTCATAAAACTGGTGGCAAAGTAGATACTGGGCAAAATAAACGAAGCACCAGGAGAAATTCCATGCACATCACAAACCTGTGTATGATCACTTCCAGGGGCAACATTAAGACAGAGCAGCTAATGGACATGTCTATAAGAGGCCCTAAAATAAGAAAGAGAAATGCTACATTTAAAAGTGATAGTAATGTGAAGCCCTCTGAACGGAAATATATGGTAAGCACTCTATATGAAGCACGCTGTAAGGATCAGAGGACATATAATCCAAAAGAAATCAGAAAACATATATAAAATTCTACTTTGGAAATCACAAATTGCGAATCAGTTTTGCCATGGAGAATTGTGAGATGTGGAAAAGTTTTTGCAACGCTTTCCAATTAATAGTCGCATCCTGATAAGGACAGAATTTCAATCCCTCATTCATAATTTCACATTTATAAATATTGCGGTGGTAAGTAATGACAACGGCTTTTTCATAGTATCAACCATCGCAATGAGGAATGTGATAATACAATTAAAGATTTTACTCCTAGTGTAAGTGGTTTTATCCTCCTTCCGTGCACAAGCGTTAGCAAAAATTTGCTTAAATTTGATTTTACTCTTAGTACGACCTGGCGTTGCTTAACGTAAGGCTGAAAGGAGTAAAAGGAACCTATGAATTCTTTAAGATAGTAATTTGATCTGCTTTATCGTCATACACGTCTACAAAGAGGGGCTAGATCTTTCACACATACGTAGGGAGGTCCTGTTTGATTCGAGCTGTAAGGGTACGGTAGGACTAGATTCCATTACACTGGTGGCCTTTGTCAGAATCAAATGTAGTCCATCCAGAGCCCATCTGTCAAGTAAAGCACGTGAATTTTAGGCACTGAACGACAGGGATACGTTTCTTTTATATTTATGACATAATTTGATAGAATAACTTGCCATTGTATGTTATTGTAACAGCATTATAAAATGTTGACTTTAAAATAATCGCTGAACTGAGTCCTATTAACAAGAATGTTTTTAACGTGTTAATTGTCGACTCAGTTAAACCATGGATGTTTGACTTTACTAGATTGCCTTATTGCCTAAAAATGGTCTTATGGTCTTGAATTGTTAAAATGTCTTAATTTCTTATGCTTAAAGTTTAACTATTGACATTTTTGTTGAGCAAACGTCTCCGAAAAGCGTATTATCAGTGTACTCGTCGGATGTTTATTTATGTAAAGAGAATAGTAGATGGTAGTCATGGACGTTGCAGGCTAAAGAAAAACTGTGCTGGTACAGTACGTGATGACATAAAGGCATGGAAAATGATACTTGTCGATCCAACAGACAGACTCTTGTGGAGGAAGGCACTGAAAGCTAACAGCATTCCCGTGCAACTCCCTTAAAAGGTATGTAAAACGAATGAAGAAGAGGAAGAATAATGTAATCAGGAGTTCAGTGCAACACTGTACTGTAATTTCAAAAGCTGAGTGAGTGAGTGTAGCTTTGAAAGGTCAATTTGTTAACATAATTCTAAGCTTATCTGATTGGAGAGAGAGGCCCTCAAGTGAGCCCCTTCCATACGCACTGGTCGCCTTGTTTCTTGCTGTATTCTTGCCCGCATGTGATATACAGTTAGAACGGCACAAGATCTTCTACTCTCTCAAACTGCCTGGACCCCAACACTGCTATTAAATAAAAGTCTTTCGTCCAAGTCCCGCGTCTTGAGCTTTTTGGTTTTACCGCAGTACACTTCTCGTTTACTAAAAGATACTCTGTAGCGTTTGTGACAACCAAAATGTGAAGTTTACTAATTCTTAATAAAAACGTATTGTAGAAATTTTCTTATATCCTTAACGTATCTATTAACGCATGATGTCTTTAATTAAATTAGGCTTTCATGCATTTCGTTGAATCATCCTAGCTTAACTTACTTGTGAATGTAGTTTATAGAACTTTCGTTGACATTTTGTGTTTAACTTATTTGAAGTCATCCCACTTATGTTCTATGCAGTTATAGTATTGAGAGAATTCATAGTAAATATACAAAATATGGTAGATGGAAAAGAATCATTACTCTAACTTCGATGAAGTCTTGTTTGAAAGTTTTTCTTTAGTGGACTTGTATCTCTCATGTCTCTGACGTTCTTTCCCACAGGAAAAATTTTGTTATTCTTTAATCTTTTCTGCAGAAAGTTACTTTCTGCAGAAAAGATTAAAGAATAAGTAAATATACAAAATATGGTACATGAAAAAGAATCATTACTCTAACTTTAATGAAGTCTTGTTTGAAAGTTTTTCTTTAGTGGACTTCTGTCTCTCTTGCGTCTGACGTTCTTTCCCACCGGAAAAATTTTGTTATTCTTTAGTCTTTTCTGCAGGAAGTATTTCGGTAATGTCTCTGGTAATATGCCCGAGTTAGAAACAATTACGTCTTATAGAAGAAGATTTACAAGGAATTAAGTATCTTTGTTAAATACTTGTGTTGGGATTACCAAAAATGCAGACTTATTCTACTAACTTTGTCCCAAGAATGAATCGGTTGTGGAATTTCTTTTCTAGTCTCCTCTCTCTTAAAGTTGTAAGAACCCTAATGAGCAGTGCGATCGATATTAAAACTTCCCTAAATACAGAGAACAACCACTGAAGTGGATAACTAATAGATAAGGAGCAGCTGGATCGTTCAAAGGCACTCCTCGTCTTGGGCTACAAGGCGGAGAAGAAGGCCATGAGGCTCACTCAACAACCCAGTATGACCGTCTCCCACGGATCATGGGAAAACATCTGTACTCAATGAAAAGGGATTCTTGCCGAAATTCCAAGAAGCTGCAGAAAGCTGCCCTTCGATGTAATTCAAAACTAAGTAGTTAGAGAGGGTATGTTTTCTTAGTAAAGTAGGGTTTTCTCAGGTAGGATGAGACGCCTCTGGTTTTTAAGTACTACTGGAAACGTGTAAACTTCATCCTCATTTTCCTTGTTGGCAGATGTTTTTTTTGTGTTTTTAGCATCTGTAGGGCTTGTAGTAAGTTGTCAGTGAGGCTTTAGAGCTTCCATCCCAAGTAAAATAATAAAAAGCCTATAAATTTTCATTTTGTACTTGGCAATCTCTCAATCAAAGACCCCTGATGAGCAGTTGGCCCGACATTGAAACTACCCTAAATAAACAGAAAAACCACCGCCTTTGTTTTAAATACTTTCAACATTGGTATGGGTGGGCGGATTCTGCCCTTTCTCTTTCTCACGATCTACTTAACATGAACGTTTCAAATTTTGTCAACACGTCAAGGCGAATCTACAAACTAATCACTGGGGAGAGCTCATTTTCTGTTCTGTTCTTATATTGTCAAACAGTTGTGTAATATGTGATATTTGTGTTCATTCATTTGACTTGGTTTGACTTGACTTGATTTGACTCATTCATTCAACTGACCATTTGCTGAAAGGATATAGGCCAATTCTTAACAGCATTGAACGAAATAATCAATTTCCACAGCCTATGATGAACTGAAAGACTTAGTGTGCCACCATCAACAACACTCTATAAAAATGAGAGTTCAGCTAGAACTTTTTGGGCAAGAACACAATCTAAGTTAAACGAGCGTCTTATAGTTTACTCATGCCAATAAAACTCATTCTATACCCAAGAGACTAAAGTACAGACCAACGTCAAATATTTTTAATGATTGCGAAAGATTTTGAGATTACTTTAGGATCGCGAGATTTATGTTAAGATCTGAAGGAGTGTTTCCACTAGGTTGCAACAGGTTGCTGACTGCTGCAACCGGCGGCTTGTTGCAACGTACCCGTCATCACCATTAAAGAAACACAGGTATCTTTCAAGATTCTAAATCAGTGTGTTTTCCGACTCGAAACTCCATGCAAACCTCGTCGAACTTATTTTCCACTGCAACTTCGTCTTCCACGTTTTAATACTAAACACGTGAAGAATCGATGGTGTAAAATCATGTGACATTTGACGGTATTCTCATTGCAAGTAAAGTGCAACCTTGTGCAACTTAAATAGTTGCATGTGTAAACCACTTAAGAGTTATTATTAAGAAATTTCGTAAGGGTTACAAAACTATTTTCAAGATTGCACTATTATTTCAGAAATTACTGAGACTACCGTTTGAACATTGCAAAGTCAATCTGAAGCAGATTTCAGATTTTGAGTTACACCTGTGTTTTGATTTATTTATACCTCGGATGGAACACAGACGTTAAACCGAGGATGATGATGATGATTATATCTTGCATTAGAAAGATAGAAATGATCAAATAATTTCCTCCTCCCATGAATCAGATGTCTTCGGTTACGAATCATGGCAGCCGGTGCAAGGAAACGTACAGAACTAATATTTGCACTAACAGTTTAAAGAAGAGTTGGGATTTTTATGTCGTGCTATGAGAGGTGGGGGTATCATATATTTTTCTAACTGCCATCCTAATACGGTGTCTTATGGTTACACTTACTGGCATGTGTTAAAAGAATGTTCACCGGTTTAATGTCTAGGTGTGCGGGGCAACAACGCCAACATTCCCATAAGCCGAAAACATTTCCTGTGCCAAAATCATGTTCAAGTGACCGCATGTGCAACCAGAGCAATAGTAGAATTATATTGTATATAGACTATTCCCTTTCTATAACATTTTGCATGCCCTATTTTCTTTGTGAGTTGAATTACGATAGAGGTGCGACTTCAGATTACGTGGAAATCTATTTTTACGTTGGATTGAAGGGGTAACATCACAAAGATGTGTGAGAATTACTTGCCTACAAGGAAGTGAACGTTCAAATATAAGGAGGTCGACCTACCCGCGTATGACATATGAAAAGAAAGTCTAGTGCCGCGATCTTAAGAGGCGAAAAAACTCCACATGACAGGTTCTTGAAACTTGAAAGCAAGGTCAGAGTTGATACATGCGGAAGCAAACAACGTGGGGAAAACACGTTCGTGAAACTTGCACGATGAATGTAGTGGTCTCACGGTTTGCAAAAAGGGAGGAAAGTTGGTCACTAAAACTTCATATGCGACAAAAACAATGCTGAAAATCAAAGGAAATAACTTTGTCTGAAAATTGTCCAAAATCTACCTTAACGCTAGTTAATCAAAATTTAAAGAAAGGCGACAAGACTACTTGGGAGTCATAAAAGGGCGTAACCTGTTTACAATCACAGAAAATTGAGAAATAAGTCTGTTCAAAGTTCGACAAACATTACAAAACAAGAATAGTGAAATTCTAAAATGCATGAGAAACGGATCTGCGCCAGTTCAAAACCGCTAATAACAATTTATCCTAAAACCTTGACAGAACTTTGGTAAGACGTTCTTTGGACAGTTCATGACACACGAAACAGATGGGCCATGGATAAGTCAAAATCGTGACTTCTACAACCTTAAAAAGAATGTAATGCAGTGACCCGCTCAAAAGTGCATGGCACTCTGATCACTGTGCCTCAGACTGTCCATTGGAATCAACTTTTACTTCAAAAGTGGTATTAGGCATATCTCCGTTGCTTTTAATCTTTCTTTGGGCTCAAAGTGATTTTCTCAAATTGATTTTCAAAGCGATTTTCTCAAATTGATTTTTTAGTAATCAGTATTAGTTCAGACCCAACAACAATATCCCCATAAAAAAAAGAAAAAGAGTCTTGAAAATACGATTAAGATGACAAATTTATATGTTTAAATACTCTATGATCGAATTTCCTGCATTTTACATATAGAAACATGTAATAACGCGGAAACAACTTGTGGAATATATGACATAGGATTCTTAAAATCAAAAAAGTAAGAAATACAAGAGCATGCCGGATTATTTTAAAAATTTACGGCCATTCCAGGAGGTGTGGCGGCTCTGAAATAATAAAATGTTGCTTAGAATCAACAGTATAATACGCTGTAGAACAACTAAACAACTAATGACCCCCCCCCCCCTACTGTATTAATTTTCCCCCTACAAAGAAACAAACTCTATATAAAAGCGTCTGGGGATTAACCCAAATCACTACAGCCCACCGATGTGTCCCACACATTTGTCCATTACAACAAGGTTAATTGAATAGGCCTAGCGAGAAAACGAACTCTTCTTGTCTGCATAGTAAAGGTTTTCTTTCTTTTATGTGGACTGATTCCAGAACGGCTAAATGAAATGCAGACCTGGCCTTTCCTATGATATGGAAGCAATTGTCCGTGTACACTTTGGCACAGTCTGGGTTCTCAAGGAAGTGCTGACCTATGGCAGAGTCACATTGCTTAGTGGCGTTTTTGGTCTTTGAAACTCGAGGTGGTTGTTTCCTTTTAGGCGCAGATGCTTGGCGAATATACGATGGAACATGCTGCTTAATTCGGTCAACCAACCTCAAAGTTTACAAAGTTGCAGTTGATTCTAAACATTGATTCTTGACTTCACTTCTTAAACTTCTTGTCCACACCTACCATCTATTACATTTTTGGTCATTTACCAACTTCCTCATCTATTCCAACGCCCCTGTCTATTAAGTTGGGGATTTTTGCAACCCCCCTACTATTAGATATCCAAGAGGATGTAGTTCGGGTATCTCCTCTCATGATAGCGTTGCAAGGACAATTTCAAGTTATTCTACTCCCATTACCAAAAAGATCTACCAAAAATACTAAAATTGCAACACCACCTAACGAAGCATTGGCACAAACACCACATAAAGTGGGGATGATGGCCATACTAAGGCTTGGGTTGATAAGATCTCCTTATGAGTTCATCCAAAATTTCACATTTACTGTCCTCGAACGTTTTACCAAATGTTGGCACTTGTGTGAAATTGTAACCTTTCTGAGTATGCTTTTCCTTTCCATATTCCAACACCACTGTTACACTGGTGGGTGGTGGGGAAACTGCCATATTTCCTCCAATCATAATAATCAATTGAGGGCACCAAAAGGGGGGTCTATAATTAGAGGGGTCTTTAATTTCCAGAACAAAGTTTTCAAAAAAAAAAGAGCATATAGAATTTCATGAAAAACTACGAAAGTACATTTACAATTTTCATATTACATTTATAGTTTACACCAATACCTTTTCATCCTTGAATTGCAGCCAAAACGAAAACCCGGCTGCATACATTCAGTGAAAATTAAACAGACCTTAATATCTGAGTCTGAATCATTGTCAACACGTAAATGTTTAAAAGCACACATTTCGCGTTCCATTTCTGTGGTAACAAATGGATTTTAAGAAAAGGCTCATTCAGAGTGCCAAGTTACTTCTTGAGGCGTTGCACACCTTTTTCGCACGGTTGATTTTCCTTAACACAATGTATTTTGTCATCATCAGAGCGGTCAATGGGTACAGTGAGTGCACTGAACTTGAATGACTACACAATGATTTTCGTTGAGGGACTTTCGTGGAGAGACCAAGAAGACAAAATCCATATCTGCCGCTTTCATATAGATATAGAAGGGGTCTGTAATTAATTGAAGGCACCAAAAACGATAGCAAAAGAATAATGTTATTTTCACAATAAATACATTTTTTATCTATATTAAGAAATCTTTTAAAGTTGACTTTGCGATCAGATCTTCTTAGGAGGGTGGGGGCATTACTGCCAAAGTATTATTTTGGGGATGTATGTGCCCCCTCAGGACCTCCTGGGCTACGAACTTGTTCTACATGTAACACTTGAATAGTCCTCCAGCATAAATATCGGTCTTTGGCAAGAAGCCACATAATTGTAAAAATATGTATAAGCAACACAAAATATTGACGAAGGTCGGGTAAAGGCAACAGGTAGGTATTGGAAAGTCCCGATATCATGGAGAACTGAGTATTGACGAAAAGAAAGTATTGGCATATACGACGTATTTTCAACACCCATAACCTACAAGAAAAAAATATCAAAAACACCCAGCAATACGTAAAAGATAGGTAGCGATAGCAATTACTGACCAGGACAAGAGGTGGTTGAGGGGAAAGAGTAGGTAAGAGACTATACCGTTTGGAAAAGGTCAAGGATTGGTGATATATGATATTGAGGGAAACAAAACAATACTCTGGCTATGATTTACCTCTCTTGAATTTGGAAGAGCTGAGACTGTCTGATTTCTACTTTTGTAATGTCTATGACCATTAACTTACATTTAATTATAAAATATTTGTAGCGGATTGTGTTAACAGGGTAGGAAGGATATCTAATAACCTCGGAACAGCTGTCGTCCCAACGCCATGTGTCCATATTTTAGGGATGTCAACTCGATAAAGCTTTACCTAAGTTGATAATAGTATAAGGAGTCAGTCTTTAAAAAGTACTATCTAGAAAAACAAATGACTTCTGATTATTTCCGAAGCACTCTAATATGTTGAAAAGGAAAGGAAAGAAGTTATCAGGATATCAAGACCTAAGACACCTGCCGTCAACTTTTATTGAAGCAACAAGACACACATGGAAGAGTCGAAAATTGGAGAGAGTGAAGTAACATATATCAATCCTATGAAATCATAAAAGTCAGCTAAACCAGAAAAGCGGTACCTTAACGTATAAGTAATAACTTGGATCACGAATAATGTGGATCACAGGTTCGATCCTTGATGGTGACATATTCTCTATTTCTCTAGTGTTCTTTTCAAAACTAATATTTCAAATCCTCTCTTCTCGATGATACTTTCTAACTTCAATAGGCTTCGGATAGATGACGAGCCGAAGAGCAGTCCTTCCTTGGTCAAGTAACATGGCGCAGAGAGGCTGGTCTCCAATTGCGTTGAGCTGGATGTCGATTACCACCGGTGGATGATTGGGAGCTAATGTGGCAACTAGAGAAATAGAGTATGTTGACATGGGAGGTCACTTAGCTCGGTTGGTAGAGCTTGTCGTGAATCTTACATCATGCATAGCTATATGATGTAATGATTGCACGATAGGGATTTGAAAAAAATCGAGGATATAATTATTGTCACTGGAGTCTTCATTTTTTATTCGTTATTTTCCACCGAATGATATTTAGATATTTTTGATAAAGAGGTTTTAAAATCAATTTTAAATCACAGTACTTTAAGAAAAATTTCTTTGGATTACCGCATTGACATTGTAGCCACCGGTGTATAAAGATCAGTGCTTCCGAAATAAGAGGTTCTCTTTCTGTCGCTATTATCTTCTGTGTACCAGGCTCAACTTGAAAGTAATTTTTAAATCTAAAGTCATCATCACCGAGTATGTTTGGTGCAAGAAACTCCAGCTCACCTACAACTTTTTACACTATATTACAACATTTTTAGGGCTCTAGGAGACGGAGGCCCATGGTTACCTTCCCGCCTAATATTGGAAAGACATATTTTAGAATTTGTGTTTAAAAACTTGGAAAATAACTGATTTCAATTAATTCCCCTATTTCTCAGAAAGATCTACCTTAAAATTCGTCTGAATTAATGATAACAGTTTTGTTATGAAGCTCTAGTCCAGATTTGATGTGGGCCAATAGACTGGAATAAACAACACGTTTTAAGAATTTTAAGAAAACTTTAAAAGAGTGTGATTGTTAACAACTGTTTGCCCCCTCGCCTCAAGTTTGAAAGGGCTGGTCACGTACCTGTATAGCTTCTTGTAATACACATCTCTGGCTGTATGTTACATTTTTAATTTTAGAATGGAAGTCGCCAAGTCAGCAAATGCCAACAGGTTTGATGGAAATTGTGAAGGACCCAATCCCCTGGAAGTTAACAGACAGCAGGCATCTTTCAGAAAAGAGGAAATGCTTGCTCATTTTCAGAATGCAGAGGTAACTGAATTAAGAAAACAGATACTAGAACTACTTGAAAAGGATCCATTATTTCATCACAACTTAGCTGTAACAGAGATGAGCATTGATGATATACGCCACTTGTCCCATAAACGTCTAAAAAGATTGATAGAATATGGATTTGCTGATATGGATGACCCTAGAAATGAGGTTACAGATACGCTGGCAGTAATAGATAACAACAGCTTGATGATATATGGATTAAATAGTATAGTAAGTCAAATTGTTTGTTTGTTGTACAAAACAAGAATATTCCACGAAACAGCGAAAACATTGTGTACTCAAACCTTTTTTCGTCTGACACTCCTCAGAGTACTAACGTCAGAATGACCGAAATGAAGTTTGTGAAAGAGTATACCCAACTGTTTTTTGAAAGAGGCAATCAGAATTTGGACTGCCTGAATAGCTTATGTTTTTGGACCAATCAGTGTCTACTACAACAAGATTAATTAAATAGGCCTAGTGAATTCTTTAGTCTGCATAGCAAAGGTTTTCTTGTGTTTTACGTGGACTGACTCCACGAAAGCGGGCCCGTAGCTACAGACCCAAACTTTAAGAATGCTAGAATCAGATATGTTTCTTTGCGTTCGCATTGTTGTTGAATCCAATAAACCACAAGCAGTTAATTTACAAACGGAATATACTTCTATAATATTCCGCAGGAGGTCTCCCAAACATATAAAGTACTATTATATGTTAATTACAAAAAGGATGAACGTGATGCTATACTAATGGAAAATAACTTTGTTGTTAATTAAGTCGAAATTTTGTATTATAACACAATGAAACAAGTGAGAATGTCACACTAGTATGTCAGCCAGAAAATGTCAGCCACAATAGAGTCTACGAGACGTATGTTCGTTAAAGGTTTTAATGTAGGCTGCAGCAAATCTATCACTCACTGCGTGTGTTGCACTTGTAGCACAAAACACTAGAGTTTGCGAGACACGTGTTTGTTGAAGGTAGTATTATAGACTGCAACAAATTTATCGATCAGTGGGTACGTGCACTTGTAGCACAAAATACTAGAGTCTGCGAGACACGTGTTTGTTGAAAGTAAGAATTACAGACTGCAACAAATGTATCACTCACTGCTTGTGTTGCACTTGTAGCACAAAACACTAGAGTCTGCGAGACACGTGTTTGTTGAAGGTAGTATTACAGACTGCAACAAATCTATCGCTTAGTGGGTATGTTGGACTTTTAGCACAAAACACTAGAGTCTGCGACACAAGTGTTTGTAAAAGGCTTTAGCATAGACTGCAATAAATCTATCAATCAGTGGGTATGTTGCACTTGTAGCACAAAACACTAGAGTCTGCAAGATGTCTTTTTGTTAAAGGTATTAGCATAGACTGCAACAAATCTATCGATCAGTGGGTTTGTTATACTTGTAAGACTAAACACTAACGTCTGCGAGACGTGTGTTTGTTAGAGGTTTTAACATAGGCCGCAAAAAGCTATGGATACACTATCAAAATATCTCGTGAGTGAAAACGTGCAGTAGTTTCCGGATTTAGTCTTTTATCCAACGTTAGCAGGAAACTAACATGTAAAATCTTTTGCTAGTGTGGATTATAGTTATCCTGCCTTTCGAAAGAATTTACTGTGTATTGGTGAAGATGATACTGTTGTAGTATATGCTTTAGATGTTATGGGTGCAGCATGCCTGGGAGACATAATGAGTTTACTATTTTGGTATGCTGTAGGTCAGGGACGGGCAATCTCTTCTGCGTGAGGAGGGTGAGGGCAAATTTACAATGTCTGGTATCTTAGTGCGGCAGGGCGAGCTAAGTCAATATAATTGCCGATTTTAATAAAGCTACAGCTATTGTATTTCAACTACAATACTTTAATAATTACTTCGATCTAATAATATTGTTAAATACAGTACGAAAAGCCCGAGAAGCTACGAACAGAAAAGACATTATTTGATGCTAATGTTACCTTCAAAGTCGGTATAAACTGAAATTTTTCTGTTTAAAGCAACTCCTGCTTGTTATATCCATATCATTGTACCATTGATTTTCTTGGCATTTACAAAACGGTGGTTTGCCATTGCCTTCTGAATTGCAGTGGTTGCTAATTTGCCTTGTCAATGCCAGCCAGTGGGGTGGTAATTGCACATTAATAGAGTGCTCTCTCCACCATGATACACCAGGCGGCTTCTGCTTCCAAGCCGACTAAGACAGTTTTACGACCAGAGACTGTCTCAAACTCCATGCCATCCCTGTTGTTGGGAACACAATCAGCTCAATTATTTGACCAATAGTTTTTGCCAATTTGCTGGTGCTACCATCCAGGGCCAGGATGGAACAAGGAGTAATGGTAATTAGGAGATAACTCCCAAACTATGGGTTCACCACTGGTTGCAGTTGTAAAATGTTAAGGATCTGCTGTACTCTTCTGTATGTGGAATATTAAATTCAACTTGGGCTTGGTCAGTGTATATCATCAATGTTTGAGAAGTGGTAGGCAAATGGAAAATATGCCACCAGAGGATTTTAACCCTTGAGCTTCTTTCCCCAGTTTGCAATGGCACCCTTCACTACTGCTGCATTGCTATGCCACTAATTCCCAAGTAGCATTATGGGTCAGTTTTATAAATTACATTATATTGCATTGAAGAAATATTTAGAGAACATCTCTGTAGACGCTGCTCAGTGATACTTTACAAGTTTCAATGGGTTTTGAGAGATTGACTTGAACAAGTCACGTGGCACAGAGAGGCATGAACAAATCACATGGCACAGAGAGGCTTGTCTCCCTATTGAGCAGCATTGGGTTGAGATGCTTGGGCCACGGCTTCTTCGATGCCCCGTGGTGACATGTTTTCTCCTTCTATAGAATCTTCTCAGAAACATTATTTCAAATCCTTTCTTCTTGATGAATGCATCAAACGTTTCATCAACTGCCCATTTACTACATACCAAAGGACATTAATTATTGTTCCTGTTTTCAGCGGGATCAAAGTTCTGGCATCAGGGTATGTTTGAAGTCAGCAAAGCAGAGTGGGAAAATGAAAAGGAGGCTCTGGAATCATCCGAAGAGGCACTTTCCGTTAAAGTGGGATCTGATCTTGAAGGATGCACAAGAACCCTGTTTAAAATCAAAAGGGCAGGAAGGTCAGAAGTACCAGAAATGGCCAAAGTTCGGCCAGCAACAGTAGTGACAAATGGTAAGCACTGTATGTAAGATACAGGGTAGTTGACCCATAAAGACTCCCTTCTAAAAAACTAATGGACTGTCAATTAGTGTGTCATTAGTGTTTTTGTTGTCATATTTATAAAAATCACCTTTTTTATGAGATGCGTCACCCAAAAAAATTCACTTCATTCCAAACTGTGAATCACACTTTAAAAATAAATTGAATGGTTTGGGTAGAAATGGTAAAAATAATAGAAATATATAATAACGAAGTTAAGTAATAGTTTTTTTATTGGAAAAATGTTAATAACAAAAAACACTGAAAAGATCTTAACTCTATTTTACAATGGGGGGGAGGGGTGGAGCTAGTAGGCCCGCGGATACACATTTCAGCTCATAACTTTTTAAAGCCTCTCCCGATAAACACGAAATTCGGGGACTTTTCCTAAAATTTACTGGGGAGTCTTACGATGAATAATTTTTTTCAAAATTTTCTTGAACTTTTGCGATATTGGCATTTTGTTGACCTATGGTAGAGTTGTTTGCCTTTCTGTTTTGTTATTTTTCTTTGAAAAAAATGATTATTATATCTTTAAACTTGGACTTTCTTAGTTAAGCTAAGTTAAAAATGCAAAATGTTTTTGAAATTCCGCAAAAAATTAAAAAATATGTTGTGCAATAAGGTGAAGTTAGCTAGGGAATCTTATATAACAATAAATGCAAAATGATTATAAGAAAATCACATCTTCAGATGAATTTTGTACCAACAGTGAATTAAGAGTTATATTTTTCATGTTTGGAGGATATTTCGTTAGTCATAATGCTCAAAATAATTAAAAACCGGTTGATTATAAGTAAGCAACCATTTCAGTCGTTTCAAATCTGACATTTTGGAAAATAATTTGTTCAAAATCTAAAATATCTTTCCTAAATACAACGTATACATGTAGAAATACTTTAGAGATACTAAAAGCCCTTAAAAAATCGAAATGTAATTAAAAAATTATGTTTTAAGACGTTTTTCCAAAATTTTTTGCAATTTTTGAATATTGTGCAACATTTCATAGCCATAGATGACGTCATTCACACCAAATTGAAAACAATTTGTTTTCTATTTGTTGAAAAAGAGATAAAATATAAACGTGCCAAATATATTTGTAGTAGCGTTTGCCGATATGAAGTTATGGTGTGTCAAATTGCAGCGGGCCTACAGCGGGCAGTCTGTTGAAGTAGAATTAAGTCTTCCAACTTTTTAAAGAAACTTAAACATGCTCAATCTAGGATGCAAAATAACATAGTTTTGGATTCATTTAAAATTTGTTTCCATATCAAAAAACCAACAGCTACCTCTATCTTATGTTTTAACTATTGTTCTTAAAAGAAATATCTTTCTTTAAAGTGTACCTTTATTGTTCAGAGATTTTAAGATATTTTGTTTATTATACTGAACTGAAATAGCTTTATCCGTATAATTAGTCCTATCCCAGGCTGGGGGAGGTGGTATAGGAGTTGCTCGTGGCTTCCTTTGAAGTTCAATCAGTAGCCAACAAGATACGTTATGACGCTAAAACTGGCAGTACCTTCCTAAAAATTAATCTCTACATATTGCGATGAACAACAATTTTCTTTCCAATTCAAACTATCTTGAGCTATGGCAACATTCTTGAACAATATTCGTAACTTCAATTTTCAGGACTATAGCAAAATTTTTGCTTGACATATTATCAACAGTGTGATATTTGTTATATATCAACAGTTTGTAATCAATTCTAAATGAGAAGCGTTTCTTGATTTGTTTTTCAGGCGTTTTAAAATTGTCCCTCCTGAATTTAAGGCCTCAAGTTGCTTAGCTTGTTGCTTAGATTTTGGACCAAATTGAGGCCTCACACTTAAGCAACTGAGTTGCTTATTTAAAAAAAAATGTGTACCTAGTTTTCTAATTCTTTATGGAAACCTTAAAATTTAAACACATTTTATAGCAGCGTTCTTTAAACGTTATAGATACAGAACCAATTTTTTCTAGAAAAAGTTTTCCTGAGTAATATTTTGGTTTCTTGAAAAGTGGAGCATGTACAGTGTAGGTGGCTGGGGAACGGCCCCTCTACTAATCAGAAGGGGTCCACTGCGAGATTGCATGTACAGTCTAAGCTAAAGCTATCATCTGATAAGAAGAAAAAATCAAATACAATTTTCAGGAAGCATAAGGAAGCATTGTTATACGTATTACTCAATATTCAAAGATATAAAAAGCAACATAAAAAATAGCAGCTACAGCAGCAGTATCATTGTAAATCTGTCAGTTAGCATTTATTGTTCTGACAATAAATAAACAAATAGAAACAAGTTGAACTATTTGTCGTCACTAAAATCACTGAAAATTGTAATAAGAATGTTATTTCAGTAATAGAGGTAATAATTTTTTTAATGTAGTTTTTATTATTTTGAATAAATTATTTCATTTCAGGTTGTCAAGAAAAGAAAGTGGAGTAAAGTTGTCCGAGATCTGAATTTGCCTTCAACTATCACCAGCGCTGCTTTTACTCTGCGGACACAGTAAGTAAACATTACCAAAGCAAGTTTTAGTTAGAAGTTTCAGAGAGCGCGGTTTATTACGATGCTTTGAAATGTCTGTGATCAAGCGAGCTTCCAAATGGTCTCAACCAGTTTATACTAAATTTATAACAAATGATTTGTAGAGATAATAAATTTGAACATGTTCCAGTCTAACTAGATGTCGCTATACACGGCTCGACAACGCTCGACTTCACTACCACAAAGTGTCCAAATGGGCTCGACTTTTAACTCAACAAAAGTCAAGTGAAGTCCGGTGGATAGTCGAGTGAAGTCTAGTGGATAGTCGAGTGAAGTCTAGTGGACAGTCGAGTGAAGTCTAATGGAAAGTTGAGTGAAGTCTTGTGGAAAGTCGAGTGAAGTCTAGTGGATAGTCGAGTGAAGTCTAGTGGATAGTCGAGTGAAGTCTAGTGGAAAGTCGAGTTAAGTCCAGTGGATAGTCGAGAGAAGTCTAGTGGATAGTCGAGAGAAGTCTAGTGGAAAGTCGAGTTAAGTCTAGTGGAAAGTCGAGTGACGTCTAGTGGAAAGTCGAGCCCGTTTGTACAGGCCTTTACAAATACTAAACATACATTATTTCTTACATTATTCCATTTTTAACATTTTCCTGCCAAGGATCTTTTTAGGCAAGTTTTCCCACTGCAACCAAATCGCCCTTTAAATTCTCTTTGTTTTAAATTTTCATTACTAATTTCAACAGAAGTTCAAAAAAACGTCCAGTGAAAACACACATCCTTGTCGCACTCCCCGTTTTAATAGATACCCAGTGACGACACAGATACAAATAAATCAATAAAGGACAACACTTGTTTTCCCAATAAATTACCGTGAACAATGATTGTCAATTAAATTTTTATCACAATGGGATGGCAAATAGAAACAACAGCAATATTTCTTAAAACTTACATTAATAATATCGCTAGTGATTGAAACAATTTTAACAATAGAAGCTATTTTAATAACATTTGCGTCTCTTATAGATCCCATCCAATTTATAATCAGAAGATTTAACAGACGTAACGTAAAGCAAGAGTACTCGTATACCTTGTTGGTCGGTAATCGATCTGATCTAGCTAACGTGATGTTTCCAATAAACGCCTCGCAGTTTCACTTCTATTTGACAAAGAAAACCGGGTAGGGGTTTTCAGGGGTTTGTTTATTACATTATCTAATTATTAACATTTTCCTGTCAAAAATCTTTTAGGGCAGGTTTTCCCACTGTAGCCAAATCGCCCTTTAAATTCTCTTTGTTCTAAATTTTCATGGCCAATTTCAACAACACTTCACAATAAGTTGAAACTAGAAAAGTTGAGATTCAAAGATTTCCCTATTGTTATTAATAGGAGAGCAGGGGTTTCCATATCTTGGATCACCGTACCAACGTCTGCTCCCTCTTCGGAGCCCCTCAGGCGCAGATAGAATGAGTTCTCTAGCTACAGAAGAGTGTTTTGACTACTAACGAATGCCGCAGTGCCGATCGATAACTGCAAACGAATGCCTCAGTGCAGATTCATAACTGCGAACAAACGCAGTGTGGCGAGATCTATCATCATCATCTTGTGCCCTCGGCCGAAATAGAATTTACTACACTCTTCTAGTATTCCCTATCTTTCATAGCTCCTGAAAGGTCTTCTTTGGCTTTGGAAACAAATGTGTCTCTATGTATTCTCTCTGGAAATGTTAACTATTAACGATTGTGAGATAATGGGTGCCTAGCACCTCCAAACAAGTTCATCTGTGGCATGTGCACAATGCCCAGCAAACTGAACACGTCTCTTTTGGACTATGGTTGATACTCTTGGTAGGTCCATATATCATTTCTAGAGTTGGGTGGTTTCGCCATGAAAGATCAAGTACTCTGTTAAGAAGACGAGTATAACATCCATCTAAACGATCTATAATGAAACTCGTCGCTACAAGGGTGCAACACTAACTGCTTGCCTAAATTGGATTTACTGAGTAATTACAGTTTCAGAAGTTGGCGTGTAAATATAAATCGTTTGAAAGTGACAAGGAAGAAAGTGGACAAGGAAGTGGGTGACAAGGAAAGAGGTTACAAAGATGTGGGTGACATATAAGTTGACAAAGAAGAAGGTGACAAAGAAGAAAGTGACAAGGAAGAAAGTGGACAAGGAAGTGGGTGACAAGGAAAGAGGTTACAAAGATGTGGGTGACATATAAGGTGACAAAGAAGAAGTTGACAAAGAAGAAGGTGACAAAGAAGAAAGTGACAAAGAAGAAAGTGGACAAAGAAGAGGGTGACAAAGAAAGAGGTGACAAAGGCAACCGTGACAAAGAAGATGATAAAGAAGAAGGTGACAAAGAAGAAGGTGACAAAGCAGAAGGTGATAAAGAAAAAGGTGGTAAAGAAGGAGGTGGTAAAGAAGAAGGTGAGAAAAAAGAAGTTGACAAAGAAGAAGGTGACAGAGAAGAAGGTGACAAGGAAGGTGACAAAGAAGGAGGTGACAACGAAGAAGGTGAAAAGGAAGATGGTGAGAAGGAAGAATGTGAAAAAGAAGAAAGTGACAAAGAAAAAGGTGACAAAGAAGAAGGTGAAAAGGAAGATGGTGAGAAGGAAGAATGTGAAAAAGAAGAAAGTGACAAAGAAAACGGTGACAAAGAAGAAGGTGAAAAGGAAGATGGTGAGAAGGAAGAATGTGAAAAAGAAGAAAGTGACAAAGAAAACGGTGACAAAGAAGAAGGTGAAAAATAATCAGATACATAAAGGATTTTGTAAAACTCTTAGCATGTGATTAACCCTAGATAGCTCTGGTACCCCTGAAGAGACGAAAACTGTTTCGGTAAACTTTAGCCTTGGTGGTTACTAAGCTAATTCTTTAAGTTGTGACTCAGTGTCAGCTTGAAGGTCTTTCCACTCTGAATAATAAACACAATTCCTTCCAATGACACTACAAAAACTGAAGAAAACAGCTAAAACCTCTAACCAAAGAAACCTATCGCAAAGTAGCATTACATCCAAGACAAAGCCTATGCACTCAAGAAGCACAAGGTTTTCAAAGCAGATCATCGGTACTTGTCACTTAAACTATACTTTCAGCAACCTCTTCTCCTTGTCGTTAAGAAGAACAGGAAATAATATTTTTGAGAAAAAAACCTGTTCCAATTTTAAGTGGACGTCACAAATATTTGGTCCCTAACCCACTCATCCAGCTTTACTCCTAAAATTTCTTGTAAGGCAAAGGAAAGTTCTAACACAAGTACCTTTGCCCTTAGCTATGCATACCGACAGGTATCATGCTGTAGTATTCTGGTTAGAGATTGCTGGTACTTTACTTATACCTGCAATTGGCTTTGTATATCGACAAGTAGTTATATTTTAACTTTGTTGTTCCTTCCGGCCTTTTGGCAAGGAATGGATGTAGTATCTGTTCTCATTGATGACAGATGCTTTCCATAATCTGCGAGAGGCGGTAATACGAAATCGTCGGTACAAATTCAGGAAAGAAAATCTAAGCTTAAAGATATAATAATCATGTTTTTTAAAGAAAAGTAGCAAAACGGAAAGGTGAAAAACTCTACTATAGGTCAAGAAATCGCCAATATCGTAAAATTTTGAAAAAATTTCAAAGACATTTATTCACCATAATAATTCACAGTAAATGTAAGGAAAAGTCACAAAAAATCACAAAAGTTATGAGCTTAAATGTGTAGCCGCGGGCCTACTAGCCATGTAAGATAGGGTTAAGTGAATACGTGAATACCGTGAAAATTTCTTTACTCCAGTAACACCAATATCCAATAATGCAATATTTATATCAATGTAGCTTTAACACCTTTATTCATATTGAAATAAAGCGAACTACGCATGTTTATAAAAGCATAACGTTGATAAATATTTTCAAGCTTAAATTTGCGCAAGAATTAAGGATATGTTGCATATTGCTGAGCCTGAAATTTTAACATCTTTAAACAATCTGTAAGGTTAAATTAAAAAAGAATATGAATTTGCTACAGAACGGTATTGAATATCCCCTGGGTGAAACGAGGCATAAAAGTAAACATTACAAATAAATTAAGAGTGACAATTAAATGTCTTATACGTTGTATGAAGATACAGAAATTATCATACTTCGGAGAGATGTGGAGAGACACTACGGAATGGAAAAGAATGTAAACCAGGTAAAAGAAGACAGGGGAAGCCAAGACGCAGTTTGAACGGAATGATAAGAAATACGTTTGGATCAATAGAAGGAGAAAAGGGAATTACTGAAGATAGACAGGTGTTTCGTAATGCCGTGACAGAAGGCACGCTCTGAAAAGAGTTTGGTAGAAATGACGACGGCGAGGAAATTTAAAAAATAGTGGCGCTTTGAAAGAAAACGGCAATTCCTATTTCTTTATCATAAACTTGTTATAGTTTAAGAAAATCTCCTAGAACTAATACAAATAGACGTTGACTATCTAAGATAAGATAAGACTAAGATTTTTATTGTACAGATTATTGAAAGCAGTCCCCAAAGAGACAGAAATTTTTGTTTGCATTTTGAGAAAGAACTTTTAGAGTCAATAGGAATCCTCTTCAACCTTTCAGATCTAAAAATCGCGTACTTTTAAGGCCCAGTTGAGGATTGATACCGTGCATTCCAATTGGTTGAACTAATAAAAAAACTTTTCACTCCCCCTTTTTTTCTCATGGTTTTTTATCCCACCCGAACAAGACTATACTATGATTCTATATATGAATATTGCACGAAATAGCGAAAACATTGTATACTTAAAAGATTTGAAAGCTTAAAAGCTGATTGGTCCAAAAACACAAGCCATTGAGGCAGTCCAATTTCTCATTGGCTCCTTCAAAATACAGTTGGGTATACTCTTTCACACATTCCA
Organism: Alatinidae sp. Z8VKAUB7J3; assembly: GCA_010016025.2. Lineage (NCBI taxonomy): Eukaryota > Metazoa > Cnidaria > Cubozoa > Carybdeida > Alatinidae > Alatinidae sp. Z8VKAUB7J3. The sequence continues at coordinate 69,086,780 of JAAAKM020073195.1, read as the reverse complement.
TTTCGGTCATTCTAGTTCATGCTGAAGGCACCCTAATATCGGTTAATAATGGCGGATGATATCTGTGATAGGAAATTGCTCTTCATTGTTGTAGTTATAGAGCAGAGAAATGGTTCACCACAACTACACCATTGTTTAGTTTTTACCCATAAGGCTACAATTAACTCAAAGGCACATTCATTGGAACTTGAAGTCAACTGATGTTCGTCGAAGAATCCTAAACAGTGTGTGAAAGTCCCTGAAGTCAACTGTTTGTTTTCTTGTCCAAGCTGGGCTTAACTTACAAGATCTATAAATCAAAAGCCAACATCACTAGTATCATTTTGGTAAGAAAATCCTCTAGTGCTCTGACTCGCCCCCAGATTTCACATATTTTGACAATTCCACACCTTTCCTTAAAACGGTTTCGAGACCACATCCATAACTGATATAAACTACATCGGTTGTGATAAGTAAAACGCCAAATGTGGAAACTTTATTGACAACGTTTCGTCTAACAGACTTCTTCAGGTCACTACTGAAAATTGGCTGACGGTTACCGAAACCGTTTTAAGATTTGGTGTGCCATCATCATCATCATCATCAGCAGCAGCAGCAGCAGCAGCAGCAGCAATATCATTAATATCATCAGCAGGAGCAGCAGCAGCACCAGCAATATCATTAATATCATCAGCATCAGCAGCAGAAGCAGCAGCAGCAGCAGCATCAATAGCATCAATATCATCATCATCGTCATCACATCATCATCATCATTATCTTCGTCTTAATTGTTACCATCGCCATTATTATCATCACCATAGCACTCTTAATTGTTATCATCATCTTTATCATCATTGTTAATCATCATCAACAGTATCAACATAATCATCATCATCATCTTCACCTTCATCCTCATTATTGCTATTACCAACAGCATCATGATAATCATCCAACATCACTGTATTGAATGTTTTTCCCACAGTGCTTTACGTTATATCATTTTTTTTTTTGCGCAATTTCGTCTTTTAGGTTTAACTTAACGCAACTTGAAGAATGGGCAAGGACCAATCAACTATTAGATGCAGGATTGACTGATGCATTAGAACCAATCATACAAGCAACACAACTACTGCAGATCGACAAAAAGGCCATAGCTAATGTTGATGACATTTTGAGTGCTTGTAGAGCCCTAAATACCCTACAGGTGGGTGATGCCATTTGTGTTTTGTACCCTCTACATCAGGATAAGGGATCGATGGTTAAGCTAGAACAAGGGTTGTTAGTATGGGGGTAGAGAATAGATGAAGTCAGTATATTATAGTATAGCATAATATAGTATAGAATAGAATAGTGTAGTATAGTATAGAATAGTATAGTATAGTGTGGCATAGTATAGTATAGAATAGTATAGTATAGTATGGTATAGTTTAGTGTAGTATAGTATAGTATCTCGAATTACAGTATACCCCCCCCCCTCCCCATGACAATTTATATGTTAAGATTCAAACATATAAAGCTTCACTAATACAGTTGCAATGCCAAACTACAATTCTGTTTTTTAGGATATTCACATCACACAGCCTATGAAAATATGGGATGTAGACTAAACTTTACTATAATTGGTGCAAAGTTTTGTTAATAACACTGTATTACAACATGGTTATCAGAAGCTATTCAATTTGGAGGAACATTCTCTTATAACAAATTGAGTACCACTTAAAAAGTATGTGGTATACCGATAATAATTTTTAAAAGTCAAAGTTTGACTCATAATGATCACGTTTTCATATTGTATTATTATTCTAGATTATTCTTTATATTTCCAGAACATTCTAAAATATTCTATAACCTTCTACAATAGTGGTAATATTTGATAATAGATCAATCTACTATATACAATCTTTGACATTCTGGAATATCACATAACATTCCATTATAGCCTTCTCTAATATTCCAAGAAAATACAAGCAAAATGATCTGCTACTGTCATTAGACTGTAAAACAACAAAGCCTGAATTTAAATAAGCAATTAACACAATTAGAAGTCAATAGATGATGAAATGGATCAAGAAAAGAACACCAGTATGGATATACAAAGTCATTTAATGTTATAATATCTAAATGATGATAGGGATATGCAAGCCAGAAGGTTGTGGATTATTGCCACTCAATGGTTGTTAGGGGAAGTTTGTTTAAAGTTGAAAAGGGCACCTTAATGTAGACCTGTGAAAAAGCTGGGGGCAAAATGTCCACCTGTATCCATTGGCAGTTCCAATGGCCCTAAATAAGAGAGTTCATGTATATAAGTGAAATAACTGGAAAACTGAAATTTCTGTATAGACGACAAAACTTTCTTGATTATCCCCTACGCAGGTTACTCTGCAATGCCTTAATTCAACCTTATATTGACTATGCTTGAAGCGCATGGTACCCAGCATTAAATATGAGATTGAAAACAAAAATCCAAACTGCCCAAACTAAATGCATCCGATTTTGCCTTAATTTAAAAAAAAAGAGAAAGTATAGAAGTCAAAGACTTTAAGGAAATAAATTGGGTGCCAACAAAGGAAAGGGTTGAGCAGTGTATTGCAACAACCGTATTCAAATTCTTTAGAAGTACAGGGCCCTTATATATGGCAGAGGTGTTTTCCCCGTTAAACCAGACCAGAGTTACACGAAACTCCAAAAATAAGTTACATGTCCCTTCCCGAAATAGCATTCAAGGTCAGAAAGGCATTTCATACTTAGGACCAACAATATGGAACAATTTACTGATAAGCTTAAAAACAGCCAGGACCCTCAATGGTTTCAGACATAAAATAAAAGAAGAATTTTTTAAAACACTCCAGCGAAGAGAAGAAAATTGATATCATTACTTTTAGTTCCCCCTGCTGGGCCATTACCCTCACATTACCCTGCTTGACCTAGCTTAGGCAAACTCTATAATTTTGTGTATTGTATCTGTATCCTACTTATGTCATACTTCCATTTTGATATTATAGTCAAGATTTTTATGCAAATTGACTTTAGGCATCATTCTGCATCTGTTAACTTGTTTGTGTACAGTGCAGATTCACTTCCATAGTAGTAAATTCCCTACGACTGCAAGTAATTTGTTTACTGGTGATTTTGTGACCCCTCTTGATGTATTTTTTACAACTTAATCCAATATTGTAATTATTGTGACTTGGTATATTTAATCGTGTTTTACCAAGTTCTTTTTTTTTGTAAGAATAAACTTGTGCTCCCTATGCTGAGTGTAGTAAACAAAGTGTCATCAATTATTTTCAGTCTGTGTCGAGAACCTCTGATGCAAGCCATCCCTTACACTTGGTGTCAAGAAGTAGTCACTGGATTGCAAC
>JAAAKM020073195.1:69012852-69083339 GCA_010016025.2 Alatinidae sp. Z8VKAUB7J3 | reverse complement strand
ACTTTACATCTGGTGTCAGAAGTATTTGGAGACTTGTTGGATCATGGCCCCTTACATTTGGTGTCAAGAAGTAGTCACTGGATTGCAACACTTTACATCTGGTGTCAGAAGTATTTGGAGACTTGTTGGATCATGGCCCCTTACATTTGGTGTCAAGAAGTAGTCATTGGATTGCAACACTTTACATCTGGTGTCAGAAGTATTTGGAGACTTGTTGGATCATGGCCCCTTATATTTGCTGCCAAGACATACTCTTTGGATTGCAGTCCTTACATTTGGTGGAGTGCTTACTTAGCACATAGAGCTGAGAAACATCAAGTGTGTTCCCACTAGAGCCAAATTCAGAAGACACATGTGAATTGCTGATTGTACATGATAAGCCAATCAGGTATAATAAATCACTGAGGAGACAACGCTGATTGAGATTGGAAGTGCTGGAATGCTTTCATCTTTGTCTGCAGAGGTTGCTCATCGAGAAGGCAGCCGAAAAGTTCCTAAGAATAAGAGGCAATTCCTCACCTTGCTGTTGATTATGGGGATGTCATTGTGGAGCTGCTATGAAAGGCAAGCAGAAAAAATTTTTTGCCACTTACAAAATGTTACAAAGTGGAAATTCTGGGAAAGCACATTCTTGATGAAACTGTGACGGTCCAATATATGGATATGTACATTAAAGTCTCAGTCGTATCCAGTAGTGGATGGTGGGCATTTATCATGGTTGTGCTGTCCATGTGTGGGTATGAAAATCATGTTATTTAATCTCTCTGTATACAAACTACAACATTCTTCTTACTCCTACACAACGTCCTGAAATATGTTATCACGAATCAAGGAAAAACCGGATGTCGAACGGACGAGATTCCGCCCTACCCAAACCAGGAAAGAAACCAGGCCCACTAGGACATCTATGGTCAATTATCCCACTATCAGTGATTAGAAAAACCCTTGCTATGTACTTGTTTTTAAGAAATCTAGAAAGGCTCAAAACCAGAACTTCCAGTCAGCCTATCAATCAGATAGAAGTACAACAGAACAAGTATTTGCTGTCAAGATACTAGCAGAAAGAGCTATAACATTAGCAGACTTCAATATGACACTCTTAATGCTTGACATGTCAAAGGCCTTTGACACAGTAAGAAGAAATGACTTGGTAGAGATTTTAAAAGAATTCCTCTCATCAGATGAACTACACATGATGAAAATTCTCATAGAAGATGTAGAAATAAGAATCAGAATAGGTCCAGAAAAATCAGAGCCATTTACAAGAAGCATCTGAATACCGCAAGGGGACTGCTTGGGTTCCATCTTCTTTATGGTACATCTAGCAGATGCACTAAGAAACATAAAGAAAATATTCTACAAAATCCATCTTCAAGATCCCATTACTGCAAGCATATCATCACAGAATACACACAGGATCAACAATATACTGACGACATAGGATACGCCACAACTTAAAATGAAAAGAAGAACAAAATGCTAAATCAAGTACCACCAAAATGGAAAAAGAAGAACCTGAATGTCAATAACAGCAAGACAGAAGAATATGAGATTCCTAGTTAAAGAACCACAGAATGGCACAAATGCAAAGACCTTGGAAGCCATCTAAACACCGAAAGTGACATAAACAGAAGGAAAATCTTTGTTCAGAGCGCGTAGAACAAGCTTAAGCCTTTGAAAATAAGAAACTGTCCCTATCAACGAAAGTGTGACTGCTAACAAGTCACGTAAGGAGTATCTTCCTCTACAACAGCGAGCTGTGGACGACAACCAAGAAAATACAAAATGAAATACATGTGTTCCATAGAAAGCTTCTCGGACAAATCATAAACATCAAATAACCCGTTTAAAAAATAATAAGAAATTTATATGGTAAACAAACACACACCATGGAGCAATGAAGTAACAAGAAGAAGACTGAAGTGGTATGGACACATGATGAGACTACCAGATAAAACACCAGCCAAAAGAGCCCTCACAGAACACCAGAGATAGGCCAGAAAGCCCAGAGGAAAGACTAAGACAACATGGCTTGAAACTGTAGCGAAAGATACGAATAAAATTAAGGTGGTGGTAATACGTGATGGTATATAGGCTAGATAAGATAGGCATAAAGCAGCTGCAAAAAATTAGATGATGTGGAAAACCTGACTCGGCGCGCTATTTCTTTCTAGGAGACGACAAGGCGTAAGAAAGAGAGAGACATATAGTTTAGATATTTGCTCATTTAGATAACCTGTTCAAGTTTGAGAACGATGTCTAAGGTAATCGTCAAGAAACGCCCTTTTAAACTTTGACCTGCTTATCAAGAGTTATCATCAAAATAGCTCGAGGCACTTTTAAGACGTTCTATGTATAAAGGCCTTAATTAAACGCTATATGTGATGGGACGGATAGCTCTTCCAGATATTGCCCAGTTAACGCTCAGTCCAAGGAAATCAACAACGATTTTGGAAACAATTGTCTTTCTTGTTAGATTGGATGGAAATCCATCGGTTCATCGTAAAATATTTCAAATAAACTTTCCATTCTCTGATTGATTGATATTTGTATCTAAAGTTGACCATAATTTGGTTTCAAATCTAACATTAGTGTCCAAAAAAACCCAACGGCTGATGAGAGTACTGTGCCCTAGCAAGGTCTAAATTTTAATGGGAGCAAATTACAAATTTAGTCCGGTGGTAGACAACAACGACATAATAAAGGGAACCCACAAACATTACAAGCAAATACTTGTTACGTCAATCCAAATTTGTTACCAGTCTTTTAAACCAAGCAAAAGGCGTGATCTTAAATGAATATGCTTAGACAATTATTTGGGGACATCATCCTCTACTCTACGCCTTACTTTTCATATCCTACCAGCGAGTGTTTTCCAGTCCTTGCTAAAATTTTCTGCGAGCTTCTTCCCTTAAATTCTACCATGGTAAGTTCTTTCTTGTAGACCAAATACATTTTAGCGTGCTGGGGTACTAGTTATAAGCAAGACTATCTTTACCTAGCTGGAATTCTAATAAAACAGAATCAGATCCATGAAGCAAAAACCAGAAAGAGTTAATTAGATATTGCAGAACTGAGAACTTTATACAGGTATCACCAGGTACACACAATAGACTCCTTATTACAAATGAGCGATCTTGGAAAGAGTAAAGATAACCGACTTCCCACGACAAACACTTTTTGCACCCTACTTTTAATGATAAATGTAGAGCGCCCAAAGCAAACAGTCAAATCATGTTTTTTGTCCAAGCTATAGTAAATAATTAAGCCCATTTAACTAATTACATATTTGTAATTTCTTTATGGCTTTGGCTAAAAAGGGCAGAGCCCAATTTCTTCATCAAGTAAGATGGGAGCCTCCCAGGCAAGGTTTGTTACTTACTGCACTTCTGGGAGACTACTCTTCAGGCTATGAAATAAGCACATTCCTAGGCTCTTCCTTCTTTTCAAGGCCATACCCAACACCATCCCACCATCCCCCAACGTCATACTTCAACATCAATCCCCCTAACTACTTCTACTTACCACTAGTTCCATGAGAATCTTTTCATGAGTTTGTCAATGACGTCTGCAAAGTTCATTGGTTTCCAAATTGACCTCCACGAGTTATTCTTTAGATATATTCTGTGACGCAAGTATGTACGTGGTTGTAGGAGAAAAAGTCAGACCTTTCTAATGTAAGTTATTGTATTATTTATTTCAGTGTTTGTTAGTCAGGTTTGACCGGAATTCAGTTGCTTAGGTGTGAGGCCTAGATTTGGTCCAAAATCTAAGCAACAATCTAAGCACATCGAGGCCTCAAATTCAGGAGGGACAATTTTTATAACGCCTGAAAAACTAATCAAGAAACGTTTTCCATTAAGAATTGATCACAAAATGTTGATATATAACAAATATCACACTATTAATAATGTGTCAAGCAAAGAGATCAAAGATCCAACCATCATCTGGTATTTCATCATTTATAGCAAGCTCAGCACCTCTCCCATCTTCGTCTCATTTAAAATCGTCATAAATTATGGCATACAAATAAATAACTGCCAGGGGCTGCATTTTGTCAACCGACAGCACAACGAAATTCGACAATAAGCTGTAGTGATACCTAAGCAAGTACTTAAGCAACTCCAGGCCTGATTTTGGAAAATTGCTAAGCAACTCGAGGCCTGATCCCGAAAATAGAGTTGCTTATAGAAAAAAAACACGTGTAACCAATTTTGCCTGAATCAAAATTATCATTCAAAGTTCCTTCCAAAATCTTGGTTCGGTTGCCGAGTTTTTCAACCGTATCTGAAACACAGTCCACGTTAAATAGATGTGCACTTAAGGAAATTGGGGTCACTGACCTTTATTGTCAGAGTGTAGGTGAACAAGGGTGGATGTAGAACAGTTTGTGTACACAAAGCTAAACTCAATTTTCATCTAAGCAATTAGTATCAGATAGGTTGGTTACGTTGGCTTGAGCTACCGGAGATTGCGTATTCTACTGGTTAAGACGGGAAGCAACTTGTTGTTGTAAGTTAAAATTGCCGATCACTGTACTCAAAACTACGGGCCTTTCTCTATTCAATTATATTATTCAGAGAACTAAACTCAACGTACAAGAGCATTCCTCAGTGAATTTCGACTACAGCAAGAATCGTCCTTAAACAACATTGGAAATCTGTGTACAAGCCACTCGTTGCAAATCGATTAATTATTTTTCAATTGCCATATTCTCCTTGCAAATTCAAAGTTAGACCATAGTTGGAAGAACAAAGAGTTTATTCTTTCGACTATGGGCACAATTTCAATCACTTGCTGCACACAATATTAAGACTTTGATGGATCATCAATACACATCCATGGATTTTAGGTTTTTTTTATATATTGTGCAATCTCTACATCTTTGCCCACAGGCAATCAATAATATTGTTAATATACAGTTTTGTCAGTTATGTCCGTATACTTGAGCGTCTGGGGGCCCCATAAGTGAAAGAACTGGGGCTCCATAAGTGAAAGAACTGGGGCCCCATAAGTGAAAGAACTGGGGGCCCATACGTGAAAGAACTGGGGCCCCATATATGAAAGAACTGGGGCCCCATATATGAAAGAACTGGGGCCCCATAAGTGAAAGAACTGGGGCTCCATAAGTGAAAGAACTGGGGCTCCATAAGTGAAAAGCTTCACTGCGTAAGGATCGTTGCCTCGTCCCTTCTACATAAATGCAAACACTCATCCGTTATCTGAAGGTATATACGCTCACTTTTGGATTCAATGCCACTATTGAAGTGTGAACCCGGGAATAACCAGATTATTTGCTCAGAGAAACCAAGGAAGTATGGAATAATGTTCCAAAGTCTATAACGACCGGCTATGTCGGCAATGCTTCTTAATACGAACTCGCTTTCCCCTACAACACACGAGGGTTTTTCCTCCATAATGAAACAAAAACAATATCTTATCTACGAATTTTCTAAAATAGAGTTCGCATCTCTAACTAGTTGTGCCGCTCCATTATTGTCACCAATAAATCATACAGTAATCGAACTTCTATCAGTGAGAGATATATAACTCCTCAATGTTACATGTCAGGACATATTTGTATCATGATCACAACTAATAAACTTGAATTAACGTTATAACAGTAACCTCTATAAAAACGCAATCACTTCTTTTCGACACTAGGAAAACCCATTCGCTACACAAAGTGGCTTACGTCACCAAAGGGGTCCACTTTGTTTTCCAAACATGATCTAGGCGAGTAAATATCATCACCATGAACCGCCATAAAGACTGAATCTCTATGTGCTATGAGATACGCATGCGCGTGAAAGTTAGGTGAGCTCTGTCATGCTTAACGACAAAACTTTGAAACTTTCCTAGAGTGTCCCATCGACTTGTCTATTCTTTACATGGAAAACTATTATACCTACATGTCTGTTTGTTTAGGGGGTAGATTAGCTTGCGCAAGTAATGGGCAATAAGAGAAGTAATCAATGTGACAAATTTTCAAACAATTGATAAAAGCTAGCACAAACTCACCTGGTATTTTCTTCCACTAAATCCCTCCCCACGTCCTCTAATGTCTTAAGCTTTTCATGTTCTAATTTTATCCCTTCTGATAAATTTTCTCCTCTAGCTGTCAGGCCTTTTAACTGCTGGTATAAATCTGTATTACTTGACTGGGCGTCCATCAAGCAAGCAATATAATTATCGTAATTATTCTGTAAAAATAATCACGAAAAAATTAGTGGTATGCAGTTGAGTAGATCATCTTGTCCTCTCATCTCATACAACGTCACGTCATGTCACATGTCACAAATTAGGAAACGTGTGACACCCTTGCCCACGAAATTGGTCAACTGACCAATTAAAAGTACAGAAATCCACAAAAAAGTTCACAAGACAAGTACAATTGATAGCAGTTATTTCCCTACCCATAAATCATAAGTCGTGATACGTATTCTAAATTCATTCATGATGTTACTTCTTAAATTCTTGTTGCATCTTATAAAGATTCCAGAACACAATATAATACATTATTTTCTTTCTCAATAGCACCTTTTCACAACTTTGAAGACTCAGAGACGAGTATCGTGCTGGACTACATTATGTTATTTTATACAGTCAATTACACCATAATCTATTTCGTCCATTAAACTATCCTTGTTCCTTTGCCGACATCGCGAAATAGAATGAGCATCCAGTCTAATGATTCAAAGAAAAGAGGGTCTTGACATCTTGAAGACAAGTCTATGTGCAACTCATAATCGTGTTCACAATATGCCTCCAGCTTTTTGTGTGATTTAGGAGAATAAAATTTCTATTTGCGGGTTGATATGCATAATGCCGGATACAATTTTTTTCAAATATTTTTATTATTGCATAAACATTGACATCGGGCACATGTTATTGTTTTGGGAGCTGGTCAGTAGTTTGTGTAGCTTATTACAATGTGAAATTTTGCATAGAAGGACATAGGCATGATCGCTGATAAAAATTTTAAGAAGTTAGAACTGATTCACTCGAGTTCCTCCTTACAATTGATAGTATTATGACAGAAATTGTCTTTGGATGTTTCAAGTATCTTAATTGGTTCCGCAAAGGAATTCCATAGAGGGTTGCGCCCTAAATACTTAGGAAAAGCTAAAGAAGATGTCTAGAAAAGCCTATACTCCATTATAAGCAGTGTGTAAAACCTGTAGAAAGTAATTATTGGATCAAGTGTTGTAAGAGCGGCCCCAGTCTTTCATTTTGAGCTGCCTTGATAAGAATGGTGTCTAGAGCAGTTGCTTCCCTTCAAAACGGTAAAATCGAGACACTATGCGTTACTTTCTTGCGCCGTGAACAGCATAATCCATGTTCAACTTTAAAAGGACATAGAATATAATCTTCTTTGATCTTTGAAGGTCCCAAAATGCAAAGCACAGAAAGATTCAATTTCTTGTGTGGAATATTTCGACAAGTTTATTATGTCATTAGTAACTATAGTAGATAAAACATCAAATAAAGAAGCTTTATTGACATCTTTTCGTCTTCTGAAAGACTCCTTCTGGTCACCTACAGATTGTTAGTGAGAATTGGCTAAACGTGAAATTGGAAGTTTAGCCAATTTTCAATAACAACCCGCAGGTGACCTGGAGACTCCTTCCAGAAGACGAAACGTTGTCAATAAAGTTTCCTGTACTGGCGTTTTATCTGCTGTAACATGTTGGTAGACTATTCACCCTTTTAGTCATTAATAACCAGATAGTACCGTCACAACTGATCAGCTCTTGGTACAATGGAAATCGACAAGCAAAAAAATCAACCAGCGAACAAATCAATAACGTTCACAATTTCAAAAGAGCATACTTTTCATCCAAATAATCTTAGCGTCATTGAAGCTTCCAAATCTTTGCAAGAAAGAAATGATTCGTAGTCTTTTTTGGCACTTGAGAAAGTTAACGAGCATTTCCTTCGATTCCAGCATTTTCCGTTCTATTTGTAAATTTTGTAATTTATCCACTATTATGGAGTTGAAGTTCGAATAACATCATCATCTATAGACTAATACAAGCAAACACTGGACCCTTGAGAAAGATGAGTTTGACCAACTTGTTCAGAATGACAGTGCCAGAATAAAATAGATATATGGTACAAGACCAAGGCAAATAGTTACCACGTGATCACTAAAAAAGCAACTCAGCACCTCTCTGCAATTTAACACTCTCCGATACAACCAACTGCAGTTGTCCACAACAATCAAGCCTGGACTGCCCGATGCCATGCACTCAGAGAAGAGGGCAGAATGGGAAAGGGCTACCCCATAAATATGTGGAATGATTCAATCTCTGCAGTCTTTGTGCCTATCATCTCTCCATAGGGTTGGTAGAGGGCAGAAAAGAATGGAGGTATATACATGCTGCCTGGGTCAAAAGAAACTAAAGTGCATCATGATGATGATTAAAGCTATGATGATAAAATAAGCTTGAAAACCTGTCATTTGTGAATGGTGGTTTTGAAAGAAATTACGTCACTGTAACAAAACTGATAGATCAACTTACTGATATTTGTTGCTATTGAATAAGCAGTCCATTATTTCATGCTCTTTTAATGTATATGTTGCAGTTGTTGCTTGGCCTTTTCATCCTTAAAAAATTAAGATTTTCCGACTTCCTCGAAAGCACCTATGGTATCATACTGACCGAGTACACGCCCCAGGTATTTATTGACGAATCCAGACTACAACAAGACAGGTGACAAGAGATTTTGGCGCTAAGGCCCCCTTACGATTTTCTATATTTCTGTGTCTTCTGGTAGGATGACATCAGGAATGGGTCATTTATTACTTTAATACATTTAGTAACTATTTAATTCATCGCATTATTTTGCTGTGAATGTAGCAATAAAGAGAGTATTACTATACTACCATGAATGAAATTGACGTTTTTGCATGAAACCGTCCCCTTCGTGTCTATAATATACTCGACTCTACCGAAATTACTTTCATCATGAATTGCTAAACATTATACGTTAAAAAATAGTTGAAAATTTTATAAAAGTACAAAATTACTCATTCTTCGTGTTCTCCTGCTTGAACGTCAACAGAAATAAAAATATTGCAAATCGAAGGAGAAGCAGATCTGTACCAGCGCCTGTTTTGCAGTATTTTCTACACTTACCAACTAAACATGGCACAATTATGCTTATCTTCTTTCTTACCTGAGAAAGCCTTGCACAGGTATGGAGTTCTTTCGGCAAAAGTGTATACTACACAGAGCTTGCCATACCTGGTAATGTCGATCCAACCATCTTGGATCGTTCAATGCACGTGAGCGAGATTGTTTTCGAATTGAAGCACATTTCACAAGGAGAACTGGGTCGAGTATCCTATTGTTGTCGCCCAGCCAGATGAATGAATGGTTTCCATAACAGAAAGCAAAGTCACTGTAAACCAGGGTCTTTGTAAAGTATCCATTCATCAACTTTGCTCTTTTAAGATTATTTCTGATTATAGTATACTCCTTATGAATGATGTCTTTTTCTGGAGAGTTTAAGGTTTTTAGTTGGCTAAATTTGATTGTGACACTTCGGTTACAGACTTTCCGACGACTTTTGCTTTGGCATATGTCAATCAAATTTTAAGCCAAGTAGAGTCAGAGCCAGAGTTCGCATGTAAACCTGCCTTTAACATGCCAGATTCTGGCGTTAGATTTTACTTGTATGTGAACCAGGCTTTAATGAGCTGCAATATAATTTTTTAGTCAAGTTTGAAGGTAATAGAGAATGTTCTTGGAGATGTAGGATGCCCATTTTAATTCCTCTTCCAAATAATATAAAAAAGCACCATACATTTCTATGATATACAAACGTACCAACTTGGTTGGTAGTCTTTCACGATTTTCATATCATTTTGATGATACTCATGACTTACGTAACCTATGTATTGTCATTTGTCAATGCAAACAAAATTTAGCTTAATATTTTGACGCGGTGTCTCTATCTTCTGTGTTTAATTACGGCCAAACGTGAAACTGACGAGTAACGGATACGTTAATAATTCAATTCTTTTCTTTACACGATGCATATTTTTATCCTGCTACTATTAAAGGATACGCTAATTCATATCTGATTTTAGAAAGTTGTATTAAAATATATCTTTAAGTTTAAAATATTAGGCTTATCCAGAAAATAGTTGCTTTTATTCTCTTGTTAACCATCATATGTGGATTCTCAGTCGAGCAGTGGTCAGTGTAATTTTTGATAAATCTACTGCTAAATAATCCTTAAGATTTGATGTGCAATTGAAGGCTACAGGAGCCTACGTAGTGAATGTAACAGATTCCTTTCCTTTTTGTGGCACAGTCCACTACAAATGCTTATCGTTTTGTCAATTAACTAATACGTTGTGGCTTTAATGTAAAACGATGTCATAACATTTGTGACTCTTGTTTTCTCCCACAATATGCACAGATAAATCACTTAGTTCTTAGAGAGGCCATATCATTTCGACTTCGAATGAAAGTAACTAATGTTGAGGATTGGATGCATAATGTTTGGAGGGGTTATGCCTGGTTAGAGTGGACTTACTGTGACATTGCTTTTTGTAAAGTGTTGCAGCCTACACAGAAAACTGAGATACAATACAGATTTCGAAAAAGTATGCGTTTTTCGTGACTATTTCATATAAAGTGTTAGAGATGTTAGAGGTAAAAAGCATTTGTAAGTGTTCGGCTATACTTTGTTATTATGTGTTGGAAATACTTTGTCTTATTATTTCGTCAGATACAAAAAATTGTGTTAGAAACAAAAATGATGTTATTCGAAAGGATAATAAATCATACTGAATAGCAATGCCCAGCAAAGAACGCGCATGTGAAACATGTCGAAGATTCAAATTGAACATAAAAACGATATATTTTTGAAAATTCAAGTTCCAACCATTCACAATATTAAATATGTAAAACTCTTTGCTGTCACAGGGATGACAAAACTTAAATGAAAGAGGTGGGGGGATCTTAAGATTTTTTAGGGGTTAGTGAGAGTTAAAACTATGTTTGGTGGCAAGGAAAATGTTTTAAACAAATTTGAAGTCAGGGACTTAGACTTTCCACGCCTGTGTTTTGCTTTGCTATTCCTTAGTTTCAGCATTGGATTGGACTTTCAGCGTACAACTATGGGTAAAATTGGTTATAGCACTTTCTAAAAGTGCAAATAAACAGTAAAAAAAAAGGAAAAATTATGTAGCGGAGATGTCGGTACTTACTTCTGTTGGTAACTGTCGCTGATTGGTCCAAGAACACAAGTCATTCAGGTAGTCCAAATTCTGATTGGCTCCTTAAGATATACAGTTTGGTATAATATCTTGTTCATTTCATTACGATCAATTCTGACGATTGTACTCTGTGGAGTGCCAGACGAAAGAAGCTTTTAAGTACACCATTGTTTCGCTATTTCGTCCAACATTCTTGTTTTGCACCGCAAGCAAACTGCTTTTATGAGTATGAAATATCCGTAGACCTACGTGTAATATCGCAGGGCTGACATTTTTTTCTTGATCATATCCCCATTCAGTAATTTGTGAGTAGTGTATGGTAGAACTGTATGGTAGATCTCTGTTACTATACAACTGATACTGTTACCTGAAATTGTCTTGTAACATAGAAGTGAATTTGATATCAAGGAAGACAGAAAGATTTCTATTTGAAGTCAGGTAGAGGCAATCACCCTCTTGCTTTCATTAAATGATTAAATCACTCTCTTACTTTCAACATTGGGTGGCGACATAATTCTATTTATCAAGTATCTTTTCAAAAAACTGGCATTTCAAATCCTTTCCTTTCGATGATAATTTAATCGTTTTCTTTATGAACGTCCTACGAGAGTATAGGAGAGAGATGTTTCCCCAATGGTGTGGCGCCCTTCTTTAATTGATAAGAGGCGTCAATTACTAAGCAGTCGGACAAACAAAGATAGTTAAATTTACTGTTGAGGCCGCATCAACTGGTGTTTGCAAATCACGTCAACTAGAACGTAGAGAACCCATTCAAAAACCATCAAAATGATGCGGAGGTAGAGAATCAGGGTGCAATTACAAGTATATTCAAATCTCTACCCTGCAGCTTCGTAAGATAGGGCCCGTACCGAAAGGAGAGCTGGGGCTATGACATGCTCTTTTTTGCCAACAATATTTGCTTAGCTTCACTTTAGGTAATTGTCTTTCTCTAGCATGAACTATCAGAAATAGTTCGATCTTGAAAAGGTTTATTACATACTTCCCTTTTGTCATGAAAGAGTAGGCCTATTTGTAAGTTAACAACGTGATTTCCTCTTCCTCCTATTACTAACCTTTTGATACCTAAGCAACTACTTAAGCAACTCCAGGCCTGATTTTGGAAAGTTGCTAAGCAACTCGAGGCCTGACCCCGAGAATGGAGTTGCTTATATCAGGGTCTTTGTAAAGTTCCTCCATCGGCTTTGCTTATATGAAAATAACGTGTATGGCCAACACTAAACTCTCAGACCTTGTCAGAACAGAAGCTGTGAGGAAAGAAATTTGGTCGTGCTGTTCTGAATTTTCCAAGAGCTTGAGACAGCAACTGCTTTCAAAACGCCTGTACATGTTTGAATCTTGGAATGAGAATTTAGCGGCTGAATTCAGGAGGGACAACTTTTAAAACACCTGAAGAACAAAGTCAAGAAACGTTTTTCATTAAGAATTGATTACAAACTGTTGATACACAACAAATATCACACTGTTGATAATGTATCAAGCAAAGAGATCAAAGATCAAACCATCATTTGGTATTTCATCATTTACAACTGCCAGGGGCTGCATTTTGCCAACCGACAGCACAACGAAATTCGACGATAACCTGTAGTGATACCTAAGCAACTACTTAAGCAACTCCAGCCCTGATTTTGAAAAATTGCTAAGCAACTCGAGGCCTGACCCCGAAAATGGAGTTGCTTATAAAAAAAGAAAACGTGTACGCCTCGATAGCGCACCTTGATGCTGCTAACATGCGACAGCAATCTGCTGATGTGGAAGTTGGAGTAGAGTTAAATGCCAGATTTCCTAGTTAAACCTGGAAAATCTAGATACAGTTGGCGTCGATGTGCTTCTCTCTCTTCTTTATCAAACGTTAGCATTTCATGGCAAACTGAGGCCATAGTACGACTGTCCGGAGATGGTACAGAGCCAATTCGCGAGAAATGGCGGGAACCTGTGCTAAAAACCTCAGTGTATCGGCGAAAAGCTTCACTTGCACTATGGGAGTGTTTGATAATTACTCTCGAGTGCCAAATAATCGTACCCTCCCGCTTATCAATTTTTTAAAATTTATAAACCTCTCCGCTCCTTATTAGGACCCCCTCCCCATATATCAATTTAAAGGAATTTTCCCAGTACTCAAACTGTAAATGATATCTGAAACACGTGAATAACTTCCCATACAACATTCGACCCTGAAACAGTTGCTAATTAGTCAATTAGTACGATTCTGTCCTCGTGTGTCATCCTCATTTAAAAGTTTCGCAAAATTGAGACTGGAGTCCAGCCCCCCCGTTTATTTGGACCCCCCTGTTTATTAACTTTAGACCGTAATGATGACCCCCCGTTTATTCAGTCCCCCCGTTTATTCAGCACTCCAGAGTATACTAAGATTACGTTGTCCGTCGGGCTAATCTATCGCTGATATTCTTAAGAAAAGAAGGACTTCCTGTACACGTTGTTTTTTATAAAAAGCCAATCTATAAGAAC
Organism: Alatinidae sp. Z8VKAUB7J3; assembly: GCA_010016025.2. NCBI lineage: Eukaryota > Metazoa > Cnidaria > Cubozoa > Carybdeida > Alatinidae > Alatinidae sp. Z8VKAUB7J3. Next base: position 69,069,616 of record JAAAKM020073195.1, on the reverse strand, counting down.
CTTAGGCTCAGATTGGGGAAACCACGACAGTACACCTATGACAGTAACCTAAATGATGAATTATCATTCAATATTCTACGGAGCTAGAGAATGTACAGTATTCTGAATTTTTTGTACATGCTACATTTTACATTGCCGGATATTTTAGTTTTTAGATTGTTCAAGGAGACAGATCAAGGCAAGAATGATAATGGATGTTATTCAGAACTTTTACTCAGATGGCAGATCCAACTATGAACACTATTCAGTGATCATCCACCAGCTGATAATGCAATTATATGTAAAGAAAACCATCAGCATAAGCTTTTTCAAATTTGTTGCCAGCAAATACTTTACTTTGCATGTGATTACACGTGGAAAAAATACTGCAAGAATGTTATTCAATGAGGTGAAGGAACCAAAGGGCATAATCTCACTAAGCTAATTCTCTACAAGAATCAGTAGTAACATAGCCTGTTGGACGTTGTCACCGGAGCAAGTGAAGCAATGGGATCTATGATTAATATTGCCAAGTCAGTATCACTGATGTTTAGCAAGAGCGAGCACCCGCTGCAATGTAAGGTAACCGTCAAAGGACAAGAACTAAACCAGGTGCCAACTACCTCGGTAGCTTGCTGACTTCAGACGACCGCATATGTAAGGAAATTAAGCGTAGGATCGGGACTGTAAAGGCTGCGTTTCAGAATACGTGCAAATTGTTAACGAACCGTAAATTACAGATTGCCACCAGGAAACAATTACTTAAAACAAATGATTGGCCATTGTTAACAAATGGTGCAGAGACCTGGACGATTACTAAAATTATGAAAATAGGATAGAAAACTTTAAGGTGTGGTGCTGTCGAAGACTAATGAGAATACCATGGACTAATATGCGGTCGAATGCGGACGTGCTGCAGATGGTATCAAAAGAACGCGAACTGCTCGGAAACATCAGGGAAAGGCAAAAGCAATTCCCTGGACATATTATTTGGACAAAATGAGATGGAGCTGGTTACATTGGCGGGAACTGATCACGTGGGAGACAATGGTTAACGTTCCTAATAATAGTAGCTGATATAACCAATATGTGATCAAATACAATAATACACACGTGCGATGACTGAGAAGGTTGGAGAAAGCTTACTGCATCAGTTATCACAGATAGGCTGTTATGTTCATGGCAGAGAGTAGTTGGACCATAACCAACAGCTTTTCAAGGAATTCACTTTTGGTTCAACAAATGAACCCATAGCAAGGCTACATGGAAAGGTTTTTATAGTTTTGAAAAGAACACTAGAGAAATAGAACACTAGAGAAATAGAAAATATGTCACCACCGGGGATCGAACAGTGACCACGCTTTCCCGGCGTGAAACTAACATTTCTAGTCCTCTTTTCTCGATGATACTCTGTAACTTTAATGGGCTTTGGATTGATGACGGGCCGGAGGGCAGTTCTTCCTTGGTCAAGTCCACCTTTCCAGGGACCGGAGAAGATGGCACATCATGGTCGCCAACGTCATACGACAAGGCACTTAAAGAAGAAGAAGTTCATGAAAAAGAATTCAGTGTAATCATCGAGGCATGGCTTAGTAATGTCTTCTCATTAGCCAAAAATGTTTACGTTTGTGGCTAAGTATAGGTAATGATTAAAATTCTTCAATGACGTCAAAGGATTGCGCTATAATATGAATAGACAATCGATTTGCTACATAAATCATAATGAGTTGAACGTACTTGTAGATTAGTTTGGATTTGTTCCAATTTCTTTTCAATCAAGATTTTTAGTTGTTTTTATCTATCAGCAATCTGTACGAACTGATGATCTTTTCTACTTACATCCGTCCAATTAGCAGTATCAATGAAACTTATGTCTCCTTAACAAGCTCCTTCATTAGTTTCTTGAGCTATTAAGCGAATTAAATGGTCTGCACTTGAGCATTAATTTGGATGCATTCACTGCATAAGTAATTGAAAACAATGAAAAATACTTATCTACCAAATGATTCTCTCGGAAGAGGTTTGTAAATGTAGACATTCTGTAGGCATAAGGTCTCGATTACTGCTTACCAAGCTCAAATTATCTCTCGTTCTTTCGAATTTTGCAATCTAATATGACTTAGATAAAATGTAATACGAACTAAAAAAGTAAATCTTTTGATGCGCTCAAAACATGGATTACTCTAACACTACTAAGGACACAAATGTGCTATAGACAATAAAGCAATGTGACTCTGTAGTTCTTTGAAGTTGCAGTCTCTTTCAAAAAGTATCTTATCGTAGGCAGTAGTAGGTCTGCTACTTAAGCTGACTGTTCCCTAGTGTACCCACAAATATACAAATTAACGTTTACGTCATGAGACAAGAACAATCTGTCCTTTCACGCCTTGCTTACCTTGTTATTGTTAACATGCATCCCAGTACAACCTTTCTTGAAAAGTTGGTTTGTGGTACAAAACTTGAATGTTGCGTTGAGTAACGGATTCATTTTGCTACACGTTCTCGCAATCTGATCACAGCTATCGTATGGAGTGAAATGAGAAAGCCGTTACGATGAATTTATAGGAAACGAGAAGATCCTAGAAAATAACAATCACAAGAGCGACACGTTTTCTGCCACTAGTGTTATTGAAAAAGGCGTAAATTGTAAACAAATTCTTTTTTGTCGACAGAGTACCGGCTTCTTTGTTTTGATAAATGCGGCTTCTAAAGCAGCAAGGCAAAAATAAGGTCTGGCTGTCGCTGATACCCCAAACGAATCCTCTTGATAGTCGCCAGCACATGATGGGCTTTTAATCAAATGTTGTCCTATTGCCGAGTCTGTTTTGGGATCTGTTGACTTGCCTTTCATTACGCGATTCGGTAAAATTTTGAAAATTTTACTGCGTCTACTAATGAAGGCCGTTGAGGCCTCGAGTTGCTTAGCTTGTTGCTTAGATTTTGGATCAAATCGAGGCCTCACACCTAAGCAACTGAGTTGCATATAAAAAGAAAACGTGTACCGAGTACTTACTTTTTACGCGAATGAAAAGAGTGTGGCAAAATAGAGTTGGTTTAAAGTGATTTAAGGGAAAATTAGTCAGTATCTTCGATCATAGCGTGGGTGGCGGGTTCGATTCCCGGTGGTGACATATTTTCTATTTCTCTAGTGTTCTTTTCAGAAAAATTAGTCCCAGCACCTGTATTATCCCATAAACGAGGACTTTCTCTTAATGTTTTTTGAAAAACCGGAATTGTCTTTTCTAACTGAAATGTCAAGGAAATGCAATTGTTGCTGTTGCTCCTTGTCTCATATAAACTGAAGAGAAAGACGCTATTAACCATGTATTTTGAGAAATTGTCTTGTGCTGCCAAGAGTGGCAACAGTATCATCGACGTAACGACAGTCAATCTCATCAATATTGCATAATCTAATAATATTCGTCCGAAAATTTAATTTTATTTATTTTAATCAATATAAACAGAGTAACAGTTTTTGAAAGTTGGTTTGTGGTACAAATTTTGAATGTTGCGTTAAGTGACGGATTTTTTTCTAAAGAGAGGATTGAAACACATTGTTGAAAATAATATGTGCATTACAGATCTTTTCCCTAACATTCAAATTATTGGAAAATGCGTAAATTGTTTACAAATAATTTTTCAATAGAGCGTCTGCTTATTTGATTTGATGCATGCAGCTTTCAGATTATCACAGTGAAAAGGAGAATATCGTTCTGTTAATACCCTAAACGAATCCCCTTGCTAATTGTCGACAACATTCGTGTTCTGAATTTGAAGACTTGTATTTAGGATTTTCTATTTTCTAGAAAATGCGACATGATTCGACAATCAACAGGAGGCTGCGTTTGGTGTATTAGGAGAATTACTTTTCCTTTCTCACTTGTATATTGCGTTGAGTGACGGATTCGTTTTGCTAAATGTATTCGCATACACTGATCACAGCAATCGTATGGAGTGAAATTAGAAAGCTGTCACAATGAATTTATAGGAAACGAGAAGACCCTAGAAAATAACGGTCACGAGAGCGATACGTTTTCTGCCGCTCGTGTTATTGAAAAAGGCGTAAATTTTAAACAGATTCTTTTTGTCGACAGAGTACCGACTTCTTTGTTTTGATAAATGCGGCTTCTAAAGCGGCAAGATGAAAAGGAGATCTGGCTCTTGCTAATACCCTAAACGAATCCTCTTGATAGTTGTCAGCACATGACGGGTTTGCAATCAAATGCTGTCCTATTGCCGAGTCTGTTTTGGGATCTGTTGACTTGACTTTGGTTACGCGATTCGGTAAAGTTTTGGAAACCTTACTGCGTCTGCTAATGAAGCCCGGCACATGTTCAAATGTATATTTTTGGGGAAAATAATCCACAGCCACCCCCACCCCACCCCCAATAGTTTTCATCCGCTGCGCCTATGCAGCCAAGCAAATTTCCTTGCGGTTGAGATAAGAATATCGGGTTGCTTTAGACAGCACAACAACATGATAATCATAGATAAGCTGTCCTTGTCACGTTAGTTTAGGAATACATTATTGTCAGATCTAGCCACCATAAAGGTGCACCTAACAAACGGTTTCCATACTTAATTACGTAATAATGAGAGGGAAATCATATTCAATCTCAAATAACTAGTCTTCACATTATGACAAGAAACTGCAAAGATCCACACCAATCCATCTCACCACTTTTTAGGGGCATGCACTATTTACAAAAAATTTAGTGAAAAGCTTCTGAGGGTGATGCAAATGTGTTTAAAGGCATGACAGTGCTATTGATAACGTCGGCCATTTGCTAGGATCAAGTGTTGTATCTGTTCTCATTGATGACACATTGATGGCAGATCCTTTCCATGGTCCGTGAGAGGTGGGCCTACTGGGCGGTTGAGCCTGCTTCATTGCTTGCTTCTCTACCCGGTAGCCTAAATTGATGGGCATTGCCCTTGGACGCCCAAGCTGCTCTTTATTTATTAGTGAACCTGTTTGATTGTTTTTCTGTTTATTTAGGAGAGTTTCAATGTCGGACCCATTGCTCATTAGGGGTCTTGGACTGAGAGACTGGTATTGATAACCTGAGGAATGTAGTACAATCCAAATACTGTAAGAGATCAAGACAAGCGTGTTCGTCTTCGATTCTTGCCCGAGAACGTGTCCTTGCTCTAACTGACTTTTCTGATAAGGCCCGAAGGAATAGCATTGATAAAATGATAACGAAAGAGTTCATTTGTTTTGGTTCTATACAGTGAAAATGTCAATTAGAACCATTCATGAAGTGCAAGCATTCGCAGAAATTAGATGAACCTATCACTCATCAAAACTAATGTTGGAAAAATTTACGGCATTGTTGCGTATTCCGCTGAAAATGTATCACAAGGAAAGTAAAATGAATCGGAGTGTTTGAACAAGTTGTTGAGGGCACATAACAGAAAGATTCCTTTTATAGCACTTTCGTGTTTTACTGGACATCCGTATAAAATGTTCGATCCTTATACTTTTAATATATTCCTGTAAAGTTCTCATTTCTGTATATTGGCATAAGGTCCTGAATAGTGCCAATAAAAAAGCTTCAACCTAATCATGTCTACTGTATTTAAAGGAATTGGAATGTGGATGTGTCTAATCTAACTAAAATGTATGGGAGGAGTAAAATAGTCGAAATCAAAGAACTTGATTCAAAGTGTTTGGAAATTGATTTTGATAAATACAGTTATGCATTCCATTTTAAGATTTTCTATTTGATCGAGTTCAAACCGACGAGAGGAAAGGTAGCCAGACTCACACTTTTGATATCTTTTTAAAAACACCCCAAATATGGAACAATATCGTTATCAAAAGTGGAGAACTTATTGACTGAGACTGAGAATTCGTGAGTGCTACTTATGGTTAGTGTTGATGTATGACTGTGAAACATGGACAATATCCAGCAATATACATAAGAGACTCCATGCATCAGAAATGTGATTCCTGCGTAAAACGATGAGGACATCTTACATGAAGAGATTGACAAATAAGAGGTGCTACCACAGGCAAATATAATAATGACATTGACTGCTACCATCATCTGGAGAAAATTTCTAGACCACGTGGTGAGGAGGAAGAGTACTGAAAATCGTATTACGATTTTAAAAACTAGGGAAATGGGAAAGAAAGCTAGGGACGCCTGAGAAGGGCATATGTTACTGATATCAAAGAATGGAGTGGTATTCCGAATGCGAACGATGTGCTGCACGCCGCTAATGACAGAGACAGACGGAAGAGCATGGTCATCAACTCGCTTGTGTAAGGAACTTAACAATATAGAGAGTCTCCATTACGTTGATTTTGCTATTATTTCGACTTCAGCTTTGCTGTCATCATCACTGAGTTACGGTCGCTACTAGTATTTGCTTTATAGGATCTCCTCTTACGTCTATTTAAGCATCTTTTATAACGCTTGTTAAGTTAACCCACCTCATGACCATGCTATCAGAGGATATCCTTGATTTTCCTCATTTTCCTAATCCCTCCATTGATTACGCTCCTTGTGTTCAAAGTTCGTGACTTGGGCAGAAGTAGCTTGCATTCATTCGGTGCTCCAGCTCCTTATCTGCTAGTTTTTAATTGTAAATCTCTGTGGACACCGTTTCTAATTTTACATTTCAGTCATCAATCACTATCTTCCGATACTTTGTCCTCTTGTTTTCATATCATTATAAACACATCTACTCCCTTATTGATTTCATTAATTGTTGGAATATGTTGATCTATAATTGTACAGTTTTGGGTAAAGCCTTAGGCCTTGTGTGTAAATTTTGGCTATTATCCAGGTCACACCCTAGATTGTATCTTCTGCTTGTTTATGAGCTAAGAACCCAATATTTCTAGGTGTTTAAGGCTTCCGCAAGAATAATGCAACTTTTTATTATGTTCTGTCACGTTTTCACTCGATTTTAGCAGTCGCATTTCCAGAACAGGCTATAATGTGCAATTTGTATCTTTCTAATTTATAAAAAGTTTCTGAATTTTCCAACGAATCTACTGTTGTCAACTATTGATAATAAATGTATCTATTGGGAGCCCTCAATCGAGTGTGTCTAGAGGAAATCCACTTTTTAACCTATCCAGTAAAGTCACACCGGGAAACGCCGTTGTTAACTTGCCATTTTCTTTACACTGGTTCTTTACCAGGAACGTCGGCCATGGAGGGATCCGGTTTGGTTGCTAACAGATTTGAGCAATGATGAGACTACTAGTTTTCAACTAACCTGTTAGTATGAAACTGTAGGGTGTGTGATTTGTTGTGGTACAGATTATATATGATTGGGTCTAAAATTGGAATTTCGATGTTGACATATGTTCTACATCTGCAGAATGTCTGCTTACTTGCCATTTAAGATGATGACGTCAAGAGTGCTAAGCGCCAAAATGGCCCAATAGATTTTCCAATCTGATACCTGCTTAATGTTAGAAAAGTTATTAACTCTCAGCTTACTTGTTAAAAGAGTAAGAGAACAGCAAAAGAAGAATTTAAAGAATAGGATACTATCCCCTCACTCAGGCCTAAAGCTGAGGGGGTGAGGAGGGTTACGTGAAATTATTGTATGCTATTGCCCCCTATAATTCATGGGGCTCTGTCAGTTACGGTCATTGTCCCCATAAAATATGTCAAGAAGAAAAGTGCGCCTCCCTCTTTACAAAATAATTCTGCTTTACGCGACCCCTTAGCACGGTGAGACAGCTTCGCCACTAGCCCTACCCTCGGTCTGTGTATGGTTAAGACCGTAGGGTTAAGCTTACACCTGCTTAAGTTAGTGAGACAGAGAGAGGGAGTATTAAATTTGTAAATTAACTGTCAATCGTACAAACATTTGGCGCCATCAATATGAAGATGTTTAATGACGTGAATCGTCAAGGCAGAGATGAGATGTTTCTAAACAACTCTGACGAGGAATATGATGTATGGCTTGGGTTTGTTTACAAGTAATTGCCATATAATTTGAGCAATAATACGAGCCGGAGTCAACAGAAGTCCGTAACTCAAAAAAGACAGGAAGGAAATTATCCTGATGATAGTTATATTGATCTGTGGCTATGGCTATCTTAAACTGTGTAAGAACATAGAAGGTGGCTGACAAGAAGGTAGTAGAAACAAAAAGGAAAGCTGGAGGACTATGACGATCTAAAGTATGGTGGAAGTTCTTGATACACGATAATACGTTATGCAGTGTGTATCGTTCGCCCTCGGTGCAAATAAAAGCAAAGGCTCCAAATGACAACTTTCAAGTTAAGTTAGTATCATTTCTTACGCACTAAATTTCCTATACAAAATCTCTACAAGGATACTAACTTGCTTTCTTTATCAAATGCGTATCACGTGTTCTCCTCCTAACAACTCTCCTATACCAACGCCTGCATCATTATTTGCAGTCTTTAACAGAAAGAAGTCAGGTACAAAACATTCAAGACATAACGCAGTGGCGGAGCTGTGGGGCTTGTAATGATGTAATGATTTATTTAGGACTAGAGCCCAGTGCTCCAATAGTCAAGGAGAGCACGCAGGAGTAGGATCAGAAATAGATTTGACGTATCACTCGAAATACCAGCTTGTGTCTTCACATATATTATTCTAAATGCGGGCAAATCGTTAGAACATTACAAACTCTTAGGGCGGATCTAGTGCCATATGGCGTATTATCTTCCTATAGGAACCAAGTGCGTGATTCCGAATCCTTCAACATGAAGTACCACTTTATGGTTCTTACCCAGTATGAGATGAAGTCGCAGAACCTGGTTGTATATATTGTGAAAGCCAACACCTATAGTGTTCGCTACGCTTGTAAACTTAACAACGGTGTAGCCCACTGTTCCATCTCTCCATTATCGTGTTAGAGAATGTACCCTACAGATCTTTTAATCGCGACGGTGCTGACTATTTTAAATCCCATTTTAGGCAATCGGTTCTGCAGAATTCGCTTACGTACAGTACGATCAATATTCACGAAGATTTAAAAGTAAGTACCGCTCGCCGGCCGCAAAACAATTATGGGTCCGCTGAAAGTTTCGCGTGATGGTTTGTATAGTAAAAGATTTACCTGTACGGGAATTTGTATCAGGTGGAATGCTGCCTCTTTGACTCCTCTTTTTAAAAGTATAACTGGCTTGTAGCAGTAGTTAAGGACATAGTCGTTACTTAATTGCTATGCTATTTGGATATTGTGTTAAATGTAGCATGATACAATCAATCTTACGATAAATAGGATGAAGTGCTTTTCCTAACGGCTCAAGTCTATGGCTGTGCTAAAAAACGGGATAGTTTTAAACTCGTGACCGTTTTGTCATTAGTGTAAGATTTTAAGCGCCCAATCACGTCGCCACCAATTGTCTGTACTAACGTATTTGTAATGGGCACCCTTTGTTCGCACAGCAGCTCTGGGGGAACTCGCAGGCAGCGCGTAACAAGAATCCTTTCGTTTATTTCACATGAATCAGTTTTTGAGATTATTACAGCGATCATAGATCTCAGAGAGCTGTCACTCACAATTCCACCTTACAAAATACTACCGAATTATTTATACAAATTGTCATAGCCAATAGGAATAGAGATCAATAAAGGAAGTTATTGAGGAGTCAGACGGCGGTGCATACATATTACGTAACAGGGTTGTTAGACCTTCTTAAGAGAGAAAGATCGGATTAAAAGTCCTCATTTCTTGTAATTGTTAGGTGCGAATAACTAGTCTTTGCAATTTCTTCGATTTAGGGTTGACATTTAGCCAAAATGTATTTTATAGATACTCCTTGCCCCCTTCTCCAATAGAAGTGTAACATATTCTGTTGGTTTATACCCACACCGCAGCAGAAACGTCAAATTTTTATTTGCTATTTTAAAAGAAGGGTTTCAGTTAATATCTTAAAGGAGTACTCTATCTGACGGATTATATTAAACTGACGCCATTGTCACGTTACTTTTGTTGCGATACGATACATATAAGACATACTAATCACTTACTGTGAAATGTTTACAGGTAACTTAAAAGGAATCATCAACCCCAAAGACATTGCTCTTGTTAATGGTGTACAGATGCTTCTCTGGTTTCAGTAGACTGTCAGCTATTATGAAACTCCTGTTATATTATATTGACTATTTCGTAGACTACTTCTGCTCCTTTTTAGAAAATTAGAGAGGAATGCTTGGAAAAATTTAGCTGCCAACTTGAAGAAGAGAAGATAAGTTACCAAAAACAAATTAAAGACGCAAAGGTAACTTTTTCAACTGATTATCGAAGTGTTGTACCTATCGGAAGATTTATAGTCTGTGTTTCGTACTTATGTAATCTTCAATCGAAATTGTGAGCAGTGGAGAGGATTGCGTGATGATATAGTGAGAGGATATACATCTGCATTGGCACTGGGCGAGTCCCACCCGATCGCAAATAATTTTATTAAATGGATAAGTCGCAGCTCAACACTAAATACTGGTTATTCTTTAAGGGACATGAAGTGCCAATGTAATTAGGAAAGCTCCTGTATAACTTTATTATTATTTTTATTTTATTCATAGATGAAACAAACCACTGAAAGTGGCCCTCAGACGCTCAGAAATATTATCAATAATACTGACGAACTTTTATTGATGAAATTTCGCTTCCCTCACAAATGATTCACTTTTATTGACAATACAGGCTCATTTCACCAATGCCCTTCGTCACATACTGAGCACTATTCTCCCTTTTGCTGTTGCAACAAAATAAAACGAAATAATAACAAATGAGACGAGCTAAATGAGCCGAAGAATGACTTAAAATGTTAAAGTAGTATACATTTGGTTTGTATACTTGGTCACTTTAAGCACATGTTGTGGCTCAATCTTTAAACTCTTAAAATTTCTTCCAAAGGCCGATTCGCAGGGTATTTAATTTCTTCCTTTTATGCTTCCTTCTTGATATCTTGGCTCTTAAACCTTCTCTTTACTTCATATTTTCGAGTGTGCAGGAATTCAACTCTGTAAAGTCAGTTGAATCTTTTTCAGTTGCCATGTTTCTCTTCGGAAATTTAAAGTTAGACTAAAATACTGACCAATGTCGATATGGTGGCGTACACTATCAAATTATTGACGGATCGTTAATAAATATCTACGGGTTTCGATTTCGTCAGTATATTGTGCAATGTTACAGTCATTGTCCACAGACGATCAATTACGTTGTCAATATATAGCTTTATCAATATATTGAGCGTCTGAGGGCCGCTTTAAGTGGTTTGTTTCATCTATGAATATCCAGTGTTTAGTGTTGAGCTGGGACTTATTCATTTAACTAAAGTTATTTGCGATACACTTTTTTTTATATATAAGCAACTCAGTTACTTAGGTGTGAGGCCTCGATTTGGTCCAAAATCTAAGCAACAAGCTAAGCAACTCCAGGCCTCAAAGTCAGGAGGGACAAATTTTAAAACGCCTGAGAAACAAATCAAGAAACGTTTTTCATTAAGAATTGATTACAAACTGTTGATATATAACAAATATGATGATGATGATGATGATGACGATGATGATGATGATGATGATGATGATGATGATGATGATGATGATGATGATAATTATGATAATGATAATGCAACCTTAAGACGCTAAATTGTAGTGCAAAAATGAAAACAAACTACGGTCCATTTATTTGAACTGGTTTCACATCACGCATTACGCGTAATGCCTGCCAGTAAATTTTAGTCATTACGTGATGTGCCTATACATTTCAGTCATAACGTGTAGTGACTGAGTGAATTAGTCATTACGCGTAATGCTTGAAAACGTCAGCCTGTATACGTGTAGCATGTATACGAATTATGGACAGAGACACGCTGAAAATACATAAACATCTTGATATACCTAAAATCGGAATGCTTCAAAAATTCCTATAGGCAAAAGGCATCCCCTACATTGCGCAATATTTATTCGAAAGGTTCTACCTTGACGTCTTAGACGGTTTATTAAGGAACGCTTTGAAGCAGAAAATGTTCTTACTCTATTTAAAATATGGTACATGTTAATAGCTTACCCTGTCATGTTCATCAAATGCCAGTAACTGTGTAATATCTTCAATGGGAAATGAAACCCGCTGGTTCAGCACATACGCTCTGCTCATTATCTGGAGGGCCTTGCTCCGCACCTTCAGAAAATATTAAGGGCAACAGAGAATTTTTATTACAACGTTAAAACAAACTCATTAATATCACTTAAAGCAAAACAGTAGCGTCAAATGCAGGTTAAATCATATCTCTGATATATAAACATGGGTACCAGAGGCGTCCCCTGACCATTTTGTTCCCTTTCGTTTATATAACGAGTTACTAAGAACAACCGATCAGGCGGTTGCGTATCTTACTTTTATGGGTACCTTGAGATCAAACCTTGACCCTGAAACAGTAAAAAAACTCTTTAACAACCTTTAACAGAATGACGCCGCGGTCTGCTTGAGTCAACTAGTGGATTCGAGACTCGTATTTTATAGCATATTTTATACGTAAATTCTGTGAAAATTGAATCATATTGCAGGCTTTCATCTCTCACCTTAGACCATTTCTGCATATGCGTTTTAGATTACAGTACTTGCCTTACACCTTACGGAGATATAATGGCTGTAAGTGCATTTTAATGCAGTGGAACTCTTTCCTAACATATGAATGGTTTGGCAACTCGGCACTCTTCGAAACAGTAGCTTGAGCTCGTTCCTGTATACCACAGTAGTGTTGCTACTGAAAACGGGTTGCTAGGTTAAAATGCAATAAGATGGTAATGTCGACCTTCCCTGTTTTCTTCAGTTTCCTATCTGACATAACCGTCTATAACAGTGTTTCTCAACGGGGGCACTACTGCCCCCCAGTGGGCATTGAAGCATCCAGGGGGGGCAATTTGGACGAAGGGGGTAGTAGGGGGGCAATTTGGACGAATGTAGGTACACTCCCTCCCTCATTCCCTTTACCCACTCACTCACTCACTCACTCACTCAATCACTCACTCACTCACTCATTCACTTTACCCACTCACTCACTCACTCACTCACTCACTCACTCACTCACTCACTCTGTCACACATTCACTCACTCACTCATTCACTCACTCACTCTTTCACTCACTCACTCACTCACTCACTCACTTACTCACTCACTCATTCACTCTACCCACTCACTCACTCACTCACTCTGTCAAACACTCACTCACTCACTCATTCACTCATTCACTCTACCCACGCACACACTCACTCACTCACTCACTCATTCACTCATTCACTCTACCCACGCACACACTCACTCACCCACTCACTCACTCACTCACTCACTCACTCACTCACTTACTCTACTCACACGCACTCACTCACTCACGCGCTCACTCACTCTACGCACGCACGCACGGACTCAATCGCTCCCTCACGTACTCCCTGGTCCACAAACTCACTCACTACAATCTTCCAATTACTCACTCACTAATCCAAGGTCATTCATTCTCACACTCATTTACTCATCCTTCCACATTCACTCATATCATACCTTACTGACTTACTTGCTCGGCCACTTTTTAACTCGCCGCTCACTGGCTCTCAAATTTCAACACTTTCTTGCTCGCTTTCCCACGCATTCTGTTATACACTCTCCCATCACACTTATTTACGCACTCGCCCTCACTGATATTCACATTCTCTCAGCTGAGAACTAATCAATCGATCAATTAGTCCATTGATTAATTCGTCGCTCGATAAAGTCACAGCCGTCTTAGCATTTTGATGCCAAGTAGACTTGAAGGAATGGTAAATATGAAATTAATTTGTAGTTATGTCTTAAATCTTCACACAGAACCCGTGGTTTAGAAACACGCGAGCGAAGCGGAGCCAGAAAGGATCTGGAAGGCGCGAATTCAGGCCAAGAGATCGAGGGCTGCGTCCTGGTTTTGGTCTAGAGGTGCAGCAAGCAACAGTGCCCACTGACGCGGTAGGTTGGATATCAAACAATAATGGGTGTTTGATAATCGGACGTAATTAGGCTTCTATTGGTTAAGAAGAGACTTTTGCCCAATTTGATTTTGAAAATAGCCGTTAGAATTTCCGTTCTTGCTTATGCCTCTTTTGATATATACTTCTATTTATTGTTTTGCTTCTCGTTTTACTCTTGTTGTAGTCAACATTAGCTTCTTCTTATAGATTCATTTTCATGTATGCTTTTCTCCTTTTTTCTAAATAGTTTGTGACGCCTTTTGTTTTTACAACTTTTTAAATTTACGCCTTTTTCAATAACACGAGTGGCAGAAAACGTGTCGCTTTCGTGACCGTTATTTTCTAGGATCTTCTCGTTTCCTATAAATTCATCGTACCAGCTTTCTCATTTCACTCCATACGAACTCCTGTTCATCAACGAATCCTACAGTTTGTGGACGTCACTGAAGTCAAGGATTTGTTTCTGGTCCAAGCTGGGCTTAACTTAGACCCTGTTTATCTGGTACGGATCTAAACTGGCACGGATCCGATCCCGTATAAACACCTTAGAAAGGACATCAGATCCATTTGGATCCAGAACTTTGCATGCCAATCCAATTAGCAAATCAACAGTTCGTTGTATTGTAATAACAGCTGTGATAAGTTGCAACGTTTGAAATATGAACAATAGGAGATCATGAATAACGTCTTAATGCGAAGACAGCAATAGAATTTTAATAGAAATAATGTCAAATTTGCCTCGTAATGGTATTATTTCACCTCATTTTCAATCTTTACCAATTTAGACCCGATGCCAAGCGTTTACACGAGACCTCTTCGGATACTGATCCAAACTGGTCCACTTTCATAAGCGGACCCAAACTGGTACGGATAGCAGATACAAACGAGTTCGGATTCACCTGGTCCCGTGTAAACGCAAGGCTGATCCATATCAGTTTGTATCCGTACCCGTGTAAACAGGGTCTTAAATCCTTTATAACTCAAAAGCCAACATCACTGGCATGATTGAAACTCCTGTTATGCTCTGACCCATCCCAAGATTTCCTACATTTTGACAGTACTACTCTCAGGCTTTCTTACAACAGTTTGGAGACCATCTCCATAACCGACCGGTTGTCAAACCGTCCTCGATACAGTTCTGGACGGTGTGAAACGTTATACAATTTACAACGTTTGTCGAAACCATTTTAAGCATTCGTGTGAACGAACGTGTAAATGTCATCTCTTTTCAATGTAAAACGAGTGGGTAACACTCTGAATACCTGAGCAAACATCCAAGTAAACTGCGCCAAAAAGAAGTAATGAATCGCTACTCCTAGTGCTCCGCATCCATCTGCTTTAGTGATTAACGACGGACTGACGTAGGCGGCCACTGCATACAGGATCTACCAAACGAAACGAATGGAAGTAGAGGTTACTTCTAACAAGGCACGTACGGTAGTTTCAAGAGTGGAACCGATCATCTTTGCTTCGTTGCGCAACCCAAACTGCTATCCCTCTATATATTCATACTCACCGATGAGAGTGCGGAATTGATACTATACGCATGGAATTCCATTGGATAAGGACGTTTGAATAAGGCTGCATCTAGATTAAGTAAGGTCCAGGTACCACTTATGGATCTTTCGGGAATCAAAGCTAGAGTTTCACAACAGAGATGTAACCACCGTAAACCAGAAAGTCCAGCCCACCCCAATAATTTTGCCCATTTTATTTATGTAGAACACGACAATTTAGGAAGTCATTTGAAACATCACACACAAGGATTCAAATCTCATTTGTGACTTGTTTGCGTTCGCTACTTAATTAGTATGTGCAAAATAAAACATATAAAGCATTCAAAGCTGGTTATTATCAGACCGTTTCCAAAACATTTTGTCGTAAGGAAATCAATGTAGGTATGATTCAACGGGTATAACTCAGCGAAACTAATTGGCAATGGTAAAAAACTCCAAGTAGGTAAAGGAGTAGAATGAAAAACTCGAGTGATAATGGAATTACCTGACAAAGACTGTTTGATAACGCAAGAACTTTCTATGTATCAAAGGTTGTTGCCTGTATTGACAGGGAGAACATAAAGAAGGAAAACACTCGGGATGGATACAGAGAATAAGACCAATGACATCAAAGGTCAAAAATAGTTTAAAAAAAATTAATCAACAAAAAGTGAATAAATACTGCCTTGAACAAACTCAGGGTAATGTGATGAACATCAAATAAATGTTGACAAAAGTAAAGTAGACCAGGATACGATTAAAGAGAAAGTTGAAATATTTGAATAGATTCTTTGTTGTACGCAACCCATAGATTGCTTTAAAAGGATGACTCGTTGAGTTCCTGTCGTAGTACGACGTGTAGAAACCTTGTAGAAACAATAGGAAGACAACAGACATAAAGGTCGACCCTGCTATCAGTCAGCACTTGCTGTTAAATTTCAAATGCTAAGAGGAGTTTACCGATGATTGTTGTTTGGTTACAAACCATGCAAGATCCTTATTTCATTCAAGAGTTTGGGAGGAATTTTGGCAATAAGAGCATAATACCCAGTCTTTGGCGCTAAAAGATTTTGTTTATGACAATTCTTTGCTTAATTAGAGTTGTCATTTACGTCTGCGATTGCCTGGTCTCTTCGATGCTTGTAGCCAATAGCAGACCTAGTTTTTGTAGGTTTCGTAAATTTCGATCCCTTTCATTGTTCACTATATAAGTTATGACGCCAGGTTCTGAAGATAGTCATACGAAGAAAGCTTTCACCTTGAATAAAGAAGAAATTGAGATACTAAAGACTTGAGGAGATGAGGTGATGCTCGATTTACGAAGAAACTAAATATGGTGAATGGGATTATCAGTTAGGTATGGATTGAGAATATAACAAATTAGGACAAATCGAGAATTGCAAGGAGGCTAGGACTGAGAAACGTTTATAGTGCAAAGTAAGATACATTATGGAAAACCAGGATGAAACAATTTATTAATAACTAAGTCATGGATAGGTCCAGAGTTACAAGTTTAAAGTTTTCATACCTCTGCTATATATGTATTTATGTACGTATGTATTATTTTGGCCATTTACAAAAAGTTGAAATTACAAATTAATGAAATAAAAAATAAGAAATACTTTATAATATAAAACAACAAAAAAGAGTTAAAAGGATACATCTAAAGATGAATACAACACAGGCAAAGAAACCCAAAAAAACCCTATAATGGCCCCCCTGCTCAAATGCATAACTATCCAAATGGAAGAAATGATCAACAATAAGATGCGGGCCCTGTCCTTTTTATCTTTTCTACTTTCATTTTAGCTGGAAAAGAAGTTACGCGTTACTCACATCTCTATCTTTTCGTTTTTTAGAAGGCAGTCTACTCTCTGTTCAGTCTTTCCTTCTTGCCAAGCACTCTAAACGCCAGGAAGCCTTGGTGGGGTGTCTGTCTTCTCGGTGGTTTACATATACGAACAAGGATAATCTCCAGGACATTCCCGCTTCTTAAATGAGGAGTACATTGAAGCCTGCTTCTATTTTTTCTTTTGTATGCCCTTCCATAACTGTGCATCAATCTTCGCATCGGTATGTCCGTCACATGCAGCTTCTGTACGTCTATTTGGTGTGTGATCCAGCATCAAAACTTGTAGTAAATTGTTGGGCGGATTACAGAAACTACTGATTGACAAGCTAAAATAGCGACAAAGCTTCATTTTTTATAGAAAGTTTGTGGGTTTTGGGCGGAGTGATCTCAAAATTTGTCCCTGGATAAATCCGGTCTTCGCTAGTGACCGAAAAAAATTTGTGGTACGTTTACTCTATAGCAAATAATTGGCGGATATCTTGGATTTTACAAGTCGGGTCTTAGACTATCTCTTAGAACCTAAACTCATTTTGATCAAAATGTATCAATTTCCCCTTGCTAAACTCCGAGTAGCAGAACTCTGCTTAAACAGGGATTTCACACCTAAATGCCACGTCGCAAATGCCACTGTCTAAGGTGATTTCACACAGAAGTGGTAACTACCGTGGCACTCTCATTAAAATTTTCCTGTTCAGTAGAGGATGTTCTCATCAAATGATGAGGACAATGAAATAGCTCTAATAAGTATATAGTTGAAGGGAAATAATGAACTATGAGGTGGTGGGTGTATCCCCTGTCCAACAGAGAACGTCGACAAGGGCAGCTCTTTTATGGTGTAAGTTCTCTGAAAGGGCCTTAAGCTCCACCGAAAAGATACCCTTCGTCATTTGATAGCCATTGTAAAGCCTTTATCATAGAAGCAGGAAAATAATTACCACAGATACATGAGTGCTGAAGAACGATTTATACTCCCTCTAAGGTAGGAAGAAATAATACTTTATAGATTATCAAATTAAAAGAGATGTATTAGTAGCTAAGTCTCATCGGAAGTTACTGTGTCATTGCATTATTCAGCAGTCCTTTGTCCGTTTGCAGTGGCTGAGACCATTTGAACGATGAGCGATAATTTGGTGAACATACCTAAACTATATACGAAACAAATATTGACGGAGGAAATAATATAATATCATCTATATAACCAAAAGCTGCAATTCTTAAGACTTGTTTTATAAAATAATGTTCATGGAGAAAAATGACAAAACCGTTTTCTGTTTCGTTGTCAAATTCTACTGGAGAATTTCAACCTTAGTCGATAACCTATGGCCTTACCGAACACGCTGGACATGCCAAATTCTTCTGAGTAGAAGGTGCATCTGTTTAGATTTTAAGTTGTGTAGATTACAAACGTAATTCTCCCACTTCAGTAACAGTTATAACATGTCAGAGTGTCACAAGCCACTATTCACCTAAAAATGATCTAATGCTGCTAATCAATCAGGGCGAGATTGCTCAAACATTAGGTGTATCACACCAGCCACCTACATTAAAGTAGGATGGTCACAACGTACGCTGACCTAAGATAATTGGCAATTACCATTTAGCCCCACATCCCTCCTTTTTTTCTTGCGAGCAATAATACCTCTTACTTCGTCCATCAATCCAGACAGATCTTACAAATTCTGGTCCCTGGTCTTTATCTCACTCCTGTTATCTATATTCGTATTGTCTGTTCAATATTTTCAGTTCCTCGACCAAGGCCTTGCCATCGTTTGATCTAGTGCAGCCAATGCACAAATGGGACCTCTTTCTTTACAATTTCTTGATTCGCATTTCAAAACTGTCTTGTCACTGTAAGCTCATCTTGAGTACATGTCTTCATATTTCTCCCATAATTACTGTTCATAAACCTGTTTTCGTTGTCTTTTCAATTCCTTTCTTTTTTGCTTTTTTTTTAATCCAGATGCTCTATCGTCAGTTTTCTCTTGGCCTCCATAAACATCAGGATTTCTACAGTCATCCGTGCTTTTTTAGGCTTCATTTACAATTTTTGCATGGCATCCCCCAAATTTTCCCAATTCGGTTTCTTTAGGTGCCCCCGCAACTTATCTGACTCCTGCAGTATCAGAAACGGACCAAATCAATTCTAAACAGCTAGAACGGAGTTTCACCCAATGTTATTGCTTGTCAATAGAAGCTTAATTCATTAACCTTTTTTGCTGTTGAAATGGAAACCTGAAATTAATTGTAATCGGCACATGGTCGCTTGAACAATCTGCTCCAAGAATGGTCAAAATCACATCTTAACAACAATAGTATCGATTTGGTTGCAAAACTCCCAGGCTTTGTTATGGCCATTATCTACTCTGTAAGGTCTCGAAGATCGCAAATAAGAAAGTAAACACGGATTTCATTTAGCTCCGTCTACTCCGACACTCAACTCGAACTCGGCTATTTATAGGATGTTAATTACTTAAAACTTGAATGAAACACACTGTGAGAATCTGGTACTCGTACTCAGACCTCTAACTACGTTGATCAATGATTATGAAACACTACATCCTCTCATGCTTTTAAAACCATATTCTTTTAATACGTATTTTGCTTGTTTTTGCCATATCAATCCATTTTTTGCTTCTTCAGTTCCTAACCCCTTTATCCATATTTTCTTAAAATCATACCAATTCTTCCTCTGACCTTTGCTGTGAAGTCCCCCGTGAACTAGCACAATGCCTTGTGACTTGCATTGTGACAATGCAGATTCGAGCTGATCATAGTAAACCAGTTTTAATGTTAATCTCTGTAGGTCAGTTATGAGAGAAGATCGATTTTACATCCTTCAATCCTGTTAGAAATAATACCATTAACTACCTCTTACAATTCAGGAATTGGACCGTAGCAAATGTGCTTAAATGATAGACTCTTTGTAAAACTAATATTAAGTTCAACTAAGATTAAACCAATGTTTACAAGTAAATGACAGGGCAATAAAATACAGAGTACAATTCACATAAAATAAGTAGTTTTTCGTTTTGTCAAATGCAGTATTGGCAATAGCAATCTTTAAAAACGTTTACAAAGCTTATTGACTCTTATCTTTCTAATCTTGTAAGGACATCATTGTGTTGATGAACTGCTAGGACATTTATTTGAGCAAAGCCTCGAACGCTGCTTGAAAATTTTAGGAGATGCAAATAAAGGGGGACTGGACTCCAGAGGCGGTAAGAGATGTTTCAGTAAGGCAGATCCATTGGCCTGAAGCGGACTAATCCCTCGTGGAAACAAATTTCACTAGATTAAAGTAGACCTCAAAAGCACCTTCTATACACTTACAAAAATGCGGACTTGATATTTAAGAGGGGTATGGTGAGTGTTTTGTATCGTAAGTAACCCTCGTTACTGATTTTGAAACTTGAGGAATAGAACTTACAGAGCAATATGGTGCTAAAGCAGATAAAGATGGATCTTTTGGATCCCAACAAGACTTAGGGGGAAGAATTTAGAGAGAACCATTGCGAACATAGGTTGCTCAGCAGTCGGAGTGTTAGTCATTTGGAATGTTCTTAGAAACAAGGGCCCCCCCAAACCACTTCCTCCTCTACATTGATCTTTGGAAGCAAGCCAGGGATCAACCATGAACATGAATGGGAGACAACATCAAGGAATTTACGTTTTGTCTATACTAAAACTTGCTAAGGTGTCTTAATGCTAAAATGGTTGTAGTATGTTTATGGCGAGGAATACTTCTGTTAGAATGGAGCAGCCCGTCCTTGATGATGACCTGCTGACCATTGATATCATGTTAAAATAAAACGACACACAGAGAATGAAAGAGAATTCGTTATATGTATCAACAAACGTTTGAAACTTTCTCGATAAGTTTCACTTGCCTAGTACTAAAACATACCATTACATAGGTGTTAGAAAATGTTTTGTTACATTTTAAAATATTCGCGTTTAAGATACGTGACGTAATAGTTGAGTTATGGTCGGGCATTGACATCAAAAGTTGCTTTAAATACCAATTAAGACAAATTCAGAACGAAAATAGCTTTCACAGACATAAATTTAAAGGTATAGTAATTTCCATGAAGGCCATAAGAACAACAATTAGAAATATTAGCATCACGATACAGCCAGTAATATATTTTTCATAATTTGTTAAAAAAGCTCAGTGAGATGGCAGCACAATTTAGTTTACTCGGTGGTTGTGACTCATTTGAAGGGTTTTTCGTGAGTGACACTTCCAAGACGCCTGTCGAGTTCCTTAAGAGATAAGTTATACTAAACCTCAATGACTCGTTCTTCCCTTTTCCATGACATCAAATGCATCTTATCTTGCTTAAATGGCAGGCGAGTTGTCAAGGTGCGCGAACGCGGTATTTTTGAGTGTTAAATTGAGATGCGAAAGACAATTCCTTGTTTACAATTTATTTACTAACTTTTCTAAATAACCAGAGAAAGTTGTATGCGTGCGTGGTGCGTGACCGTTAAAAAATTGCGTGAAAATCACGCAAACTGCGTGAAGGCTGGAACGTCTGCGTGACATATGAGAGGAGACAGGGCTGCACGACTGATACGTAATATACTGTCGGTTCGTAACGTGAATTTTCCAAAGTTTTCTGAAATACAGTAAAAATCATGATCAAATAAATCAGTAAAAATGTTTCCTATTACATCATTTAAGCTAATTTTCCAAAATTAACAAGTGGGGCTCTAATAAGACCCGCGAATTGGAAAAATTACTAAAAATCCCTGCCCGTTTATTAGCCCAACGAGTTGTCTAGCATTGCTATTGACAAGTGTGTGGACATAGGCCTACAATAAAAGTAACACGGTGATACAAACCCAAGATGATATCGAATCCGCGCAAATTAGAACGCGTGCAGTGTGCAGCGGTCACCAGCCATTGTGGTGATATCAATGAACCTCCACAATGGAACGCTCCATCGTAGTATATGGCTACTTGCCACGGCCAGCTACCAGGGACAGCGGCTTCTCCAGCAACGACACGGCCATGCGCAATAGTCGGCACCCCACATCCATCTAAAACAAGTAGATAAAAACAACATGAGACTATATTTGTCTGTACAACGCTTCCAGTAAGAATGTAGCACATTGGTTCTTCACTCTTTCATGTGCTGTTACCCCCTGGTTTCGCACAGCATCCCTGTACCCCGTTTGTACGTTAGGGATTCATACGAAACAGGATGCGAGGAATACAATAATGCGATATGTGTCGAGTTCGTCGGATACCACGCACAAAAAGCACACATGAGAAGTTACTTTTCAAACACGATCTTCCTTAATTCAAATCTATGACGAGAAGTCTTCAGGCCTCCCACTCTAAATTTAACAATTTTTTCTATGAACTTATGACACTTTTTGCTGAATTTTTGGAACATTTTAGGACATTTTTCAGTAATTTTTATGACATTTTATGACACAATTTACGTTATTCATTGGTCATTTAAAATGTTATTCTGAGAAATATGGTAAAATTATGTCCTATTCTAGGCAAGCACACCAGGGCCATGCCTGATGCAAAATAACTTCCGGAAAACAAATGAATAATAATACAATCATATTTTCCCGACGTTTCGGTGTCATCTTGACGCCATTCTCAAGGTGAATAATGAATCGCTTTTTTTCTTTATGCATTATTTAGCCTGTCGTGTGGTTCTATTGTGTTTTTAAGGCAGTTTCAATATGATTCCCACTGCTCATCAGGGGCCTTTGTTGAGAGACTGCGATTTTATAAGATGATCGTGGAAGATTATCTGGAACCAAAAGATATACTAATGTCAAGTCTTGAAATGACATCAGAAACCATGGAGAGAGCGATAATTTGACAAGATGTGTAATAGAACTTAAGAGAGAGTAAGGGCAAAGAAACTCCAAACGATTGTTGTGGCCAATGCCTGGCGAACAATTAAAGCAAAGTTGAGCCATTACTCAATGGAATATTCAAATATTGCACCACAGCCCAACTTCTTAGATTCAACAAATACTGTAACAGTGATGTTGTGTCGAGAAGCATGATGAGATAGAGTAGAATGGATCTGGGCAACGTTCCGGATCCGTTAAGTAATTTAATATTGCTACATGAAAATATCAAAAGGATTGTAAGTGTGAACCAAAAAATTATTATCAAATGAAGTCTCTCCGATATATTTGAAAATAAATTTATTGGATGTCCCTATATATATGTACAGGTTTCTCATATGTAGGCAATTTCACTCTTTATTTTCTCTAAGAGAAATAATGTTTTGAGATGTACGTTTATTCAGAAAGAAAGAGGTTGTAAATACATCTTTAAAGTACCTCGGAAATGTTTTCGATGCCTCTCTCTTCTAAATCTTCAGTTTCTGTCTTCTTTGCCGTCCTTGGTTTTAAATATCGTTCTTAGGGAAGTTAAGGCTTCTACGTAAACCGAAATGCTTTTGTTGGACTCATGAAGTAATGACACTGCTGAAAAGAAAAGTGTTACTGTTATTTTCCCATTCATTGGATCTTTTAATGTATTCACCAGCACACACCAGTACTATTCCAACACTCATCTCCCTCTTCTATTTCTCTAAAATCAACTGAGAAATGTGATATTGGACTTGCCGTGCAAATATTTTTAATGGGAAAAATTCCTCGTCATTCTGTGCTTTTTGTACAAACCGCTCTTTACATGTTAATACCACTCTTTTAGATTAATGTATAAGAAGAAATTCAACCTAGTTGATGATATCCTAGTTGATAATCTCTAATATGTTACTTGTAGAGTATGTTTTCAATTGATATGCTACGAAAACATGTTTACGAGATCCAAACCGAGTCTCAAAAGTAAGAACCAAAGCGAGGATAAAATTATTGAGGGACTTTCGTCACAAGCCTAAGTTTGGTGGCCCTGCATCTAAGATTCAAGTGGCCTCGCTTTCAGGATTTTGATTAGAATTATTGAGATATCTGGTACTGCCTTTATTGGAGATTGAAAAGAAAGTAGCGCAACGTATGTTTGAACCTGTTGTAGACAAATGGGAACAAAGTTTAAAACAAACCTGATTCTAGAATTTGTTGGCTTCTAGGGGGGGCGAAAACTAAAGGGGGCAAAACGAAGGATGAAGGGGCGAAAATTAAAGAAACGAAAATTTAAGGGAGCGAAAATTATAGGGAGGCGAAATTTGAAAGGAATAAGGTATGTAAACTTGAAAGAGCTTTTGGACAGACACAATACGGCAGTCTCATAATAAGCTTGGCCCTATCAATTTGTTGCTCTTACAAGTCAATTACATAGGTTACAGGACACATACAGCTAACCTATCAGTTTTTCAGTAGCGATTTCAAATTTCCTATTAAAAAAGACCCTAAAAGACCCACGTTTCGTAAATTATTTTGTCACAGAAAATTTGAGTCCAAGTCAACGATCTTATTTCCTTCGTGGCTTACGCACCGTTGAATATAATTATTTCACTTCTTTTCCATTAATCACTTTGACATCAAGGCTAGAGCAAAATTGCGAGCTATAGTTGCCAAGTAATTACAATATTCGTTTTACACCCAGGCGCGTAAGAGACGTGGTTCAAGGAGTGCGCGTTCTATGGGCCCCGACTAGATTGTGATACCATGGGGTCCCCAGCATTTCTATATAATTTTTTATTTTATGCGAAATTTTGAAAAATTGACAAAAAACTTTGAAACAGGTCCTTGGCACACAAAAGGTTGGGGGGTCCTGTTCTAAATGATTTTTTCGTCATATCTTGAGATCGATCGACAATATTTCATGCCATAAATGATATTTTTTCGAGATCGCTTCCTAATAATTTGTGCCGCAAATGACTCTTTATACAAACTTCATTATGGCGTCATTAACAATTCAAACTGACATTATTTTGTTCATTTTTCAAACGGACATTGATTGCATTGTGAATTGTTGCATGCAAAGTTGCACCACTGCTATGCTTTATTCGTTAATGATGGTGGATGTTTTTATTGACATAATTTACATTGGCTTTGTCGATTTTGGTAGTTCTTTCGTCAGAATTCACGAACATCTTTAAAATATCACATTTGATTCAAACCTTTTTGATAAAAATTTTCGTGAACATGTAAAGAATTCCTGCTTTCAGGTCCTCATAATTACCTCTGGACCGGGTTGGCATTTGCTGATTTGCGAAGAAACTGCATAAATGCGAATTTTCATATTTAGGAAAAGTCTTCAGAAGGGCGAGAAGAATCCAACGTCTTAAAATATTTACTTTCTCTTAAAAGCTGGATGTTTTTTAAAGACTGAAACCGCTCTACAAAGGGCTCAAAATAAGGGTTTCATGGCTATAAAAAAGTCAAAATTGCGAAAATTTTCCAGAGCCCCATGAAAGGCCTTACAAGGCCTCCAGACACCCCAGCTGTATAACCACTCACTATGCGAGTGGAGGTCTTCTCGGCGCTAATACAGATCTGCACCCCCCTTGGATTTTCATATCTTTACATGTCTTCGGTAAGTACGACATA
Organism: Alatinidae sp. Z8VKAUB7J3; assembly: GCA_010016025.2. Classification (NCBI taxonomy): domain Eukaryota; kingdom Metazoa; phylum Cnidaria; class Cubozoa; order Carybdeida; family Alatinidae; species Alatinidae sp. Z8VKAUB7J3. The sequence goes on along the minus strand of JAAAKM020073195.1, from coordinate 69,043,844 downwards.
AGAAAACTTATTAGTATGAGAGATACTGAGAGATCAACAAATAATCTGAGTTATTAGTATGAGAGATACTGTATGCTGATAATTTGGTCCTGGTATAAACTGACAAAGGTGATTGGTAGCAAAAATAGTTTGCTGATTCCTTACTGTAACATAGTTGTTTTTAACTAAATGAATACACCAAATGCTTAAGTCGTCATTTATGATATTTATGATATTTTGGGACATTATTGCTGAGTGTAATCCAACGAGAAATCCTTGGATTGCACAAAGAAACAATAACCTAAAATATCATGGCAATAAAACTGCACTGGAGATTTGGGGTTTCATCACTGAATAAGGTAGTGCTGTAATTAACACAAACTCATCAGACCTATAGACCTATAGACCTATATCAGACGTAAAAATCCAAGAAGAAGCAAAAGCATTTGGTACTCTTTCCAAGCCATTACATGAAACTTACAACTAAGATCAAGGATTACAAGCAATACTTCCTCTGTAACCGCAATACCCCTTTAAGATGGGGATCCATACTAGGGACCAAAACAAGAGACTAAAATAATAAACCCAACAGCACCAGCTAAAACAACTTTGACAAGATTATTAAATCCAGTGCTAAGATCACGTTTAGGACATAATATATATTAAATTATTTATGTATTAAAGAGTGCTTATTGCTCCACTTTAAAATTTCCTCTGACAACTTCTTAGCGTGCCTTAGCATGCCAAATCCATGTCTTCCGAAGATTGACCGTGTAGAAAGGGTTAAGGGGGAAAGTAGTTAAGAGCTGGTCAGAAACTTTGTTACAAAGAAGAACTGACGGCACACGAAGGTAAGAGGCATAGACGAGCAAACCTGAAATTTTCACTTACCGGAAAGATGCAAAGAATCTAGTTGAAGAGAAGCATATTAAAGTCACAACATTCGTAGTATTTAAATGTTTCCAATAGAATGATGTTCTTATTCTATTTCTCCTGTTCAATTGCATTACAAAGTGGACTTGTAAAATAGCCTGTTAATATATGTAAAGTAACATTTTCCCTAATGATGATATCTGCCTTCTTCACATCATGTTATACATTGAGACGAATCCCCAAAAGGCATGCAAAAATTCCCAAAATGTAACATGGTCTTCTAATTGCTATCAAACGTTCACAAGAAAGACACTCTGTGTAAACAGACAATAGTGTAGTAAAGAAGGACAAATCATAAAAAGTCTCCTGAAAAATGTGCGCCCAGCACAATTTAAAGACGTTATACCTGAGGGTCCCAAGATAAAAGTTTTATCTGTTATTTAGTGACGTTTAAATACACACAAATACCTAAAGAACTCTTCAATGTGCTTTGACGGGCAACTTCAAGAAGGCAGTGGCCGAGTAGAACGCCAAACGTGCGCTACGGAAACATGTCGAGGAGTCATTTAAAGAAATGTAAATTAAAGACGTTAGTACTCTGAGGAGTGTCAGACGAAAAAAGCTTTTAAGTACACAATGTTTTCGCTATTTCGTGCAATATGCAAATTAGTAAATGCAAGAGCACCATTCAGAAAGCTTGAGAAAGTAGTAACTCAACTTACAAAAAAGAAATGCATATCAAGTTCAACAAACTTTGTCTAGGAAATAGAATGCTTGCAAAATGCACGAAAGTATTGTCTTAATATCAGTATTTAGTGTGTGCTCATTAGTCGGACATCTTACATTCACCCACTGAATCTTGTCACAAGACATACTCATATTAATCGTATACACAAGGTTATTCGTAACTAAAAGCTATGATAGATTTACTTGGTGTAATTGTCCTACATCAAGAAAGGGGTCCTTCTGGATATGTTTCTATCATCCCCATAACCCGGGGAGCAATAGGGGATCATTCCTCTTCATAAAGCTTTATTTCCCCTGGTGTCTATTGTCAAAAGTACGTTTACAATTCACTTTTCATTACCAGTCAATGTCTTATGATTTCCATTTAAATGAATCTTTCTCTTAGATCATCATATGTGATCCACAATGTTAAATATCAATAATTGCCAGTTTATGCAAGGTTTCAATTTCCATCAACAAATTAATTTCCTTTCTAGTAGACTTCTTGCCCCTCTTCGCCTCTGATGGTCGTGACTTCCTACAGGTCTGGTTCCTAGAAGCCAACCAAGTACAATATCTAACGATATCGAATTTAAGAAACTTACGATCTGAGGTTTTAGGATTTCAACGAGCTCATGAGCAAATGTCACCCAAGGAATTCCCTTTGTAGACCTTGTTAAAAATTAATTTGCAAGGTCAAATTGGCGATTTGCGGTCCTATCTGATACCTGACCGTGTGCCCACTTAGATGCTATTACGTTGGCAGCGCGACGTTTTATGGTTAAAACACCAAATTAATGTTTGCCTAAGGTATGGTTACTGTAGAAATGGATAGGTACTAAAGAGTATAAGAAATCTACGACCTTAGGATCTATAACCTCAGATACCTGAATATTTTTCTTGTATCCACTAACCTGTGAGCCAAAACCAATTACTTGAATTATTTTAAAATGTTATTTTACGGGCAGGTTGGCAATACCCGGGTGGCTAAATTCATATCATGTATACCCTCCCCCAATCCGCAACCCTTAAACTCCAAAGCAAAGTTAGCCCCTGAACCTTTTATGCTGAGCCCGATAATGAGATGGATATGTTTATCATGCACGTATCAAGGCACGCCCATCAAGGTATATGCGGGTGGGGGATGAGCTGTCAGGGGCAGTGGGTAGTTAATTAGCTGATGGAAATTGAAAACTTTAGCTAACATCTAAGTTGAAGTAATACTTGTTTTAATGGTGGCACATTTGATGCTTTCCTTAACAAAACTTGGAGAGGGACATTCTCTAAATCAATAGACAGAGAGAGGGGAAATCCCTATCGTGCAATCATTAGATCATATTGCTGTGGATGATGTAAGATTCACGACAATATCCTAATACTATTTGAAAACAGTAACCTGTCTTTCTGTCATCATGTATCATTTTCTGTTCTCTTTTAAATTTCTTCCTTACAATGATATATGTTGTTCAAATATTGACAATAAAAAAAATATTGCCAATCATGGCCTTTCAGAATAAGGAGGCACCATTTCCAAATCTAACAACAAAAAGGTCTTTTAATTAACATATAGGACGCTTTTGAATTTTTTCATACACCAATTAATAAGTATAATACACTGTAGTAAGTCTGCAGATACGAATGTACGACAGTGAAACTTCCTCCCTTTTACAACTCGCGTAAAGTGCATGAATGACGGCAATCAAACAAGGAGCTGATTCGCTAAAATTTTACACATAAATATGACTCGGCTATAAAAGAATTATGAAGCAAAATGCAACAAAAACGATTTTGGTTGTCTAAATGTCGTCAAAATATGAAGAGATTACTTCACCGAAAATTGTCAAAAAATCCTCAAGGTAACATATGCAATCCGGAACTCACGCCAAAATGTCAGCTGTACCAAACGTGTGACGGGGTACAATGACATGACAGATGACTGCTGCAGTCGTCTTGCATCCACGAGCATTTCACCCCAGTTTTAGTAACTCTAATGGTTACCTTCTAAGCGCGATATTAGTTGACCCATGAAAAATAAACGTTCCGCTGAATCAAAAGCACCATGCTACATTCAATATATTATTAGAAAACATTTCTAGAAATTCTAACGAATTGCTTGATAAATTAAGAACGCCTTCTCCACCAATAAATCGAAAGGAAGGCTTTTCCGCAAACTTTGACTTTCACTAATTACCACAGACCATAAATGAAAATGAAGAAACGCTAACTTAAATAAAATAAATGCAAGACAAATCGAAAAGGATACTGTTGCCATGGGCGTTGAACTGACACAAATTCCTCGGTCCGGTTCCAAAATCAAAGACTGGCTCACATTTCAAATTAAAAATAACCGCCCTTGCAGGCATATCTTTACTTGGTTAAGGAAAGACTGATGGCTACGAGACTGGATTTACAGATTTAATTGGTACGATGTATTTGAACACAATTTACCCATATCCACGACTGACCAATAACTAATCACAACAGCTTTTGGGTTAGCAATAACGTCTCCGATGGACAAGCCAGGCGGAAAACGAATTCTCATTATAAAGATAAGTGCCCAGCACAAGGTGCGTAGGTGAAACATAATGACAAAACGTAATCTGATGAGCCTTCGGTGTATTCTACCACCATCCTCGAATCAATTTATTACAATATATGAAACACGTTCGGTTAAGACCGTAACATAAACAATAGAATACATTAACAACTAACAAGAGACATACTTCACATCTTCACACTAGGAATGCGTGCTCTATCAATTGATGATAATTATCAGCTTTGTGAGCACCCAACCATTCCTAAATTTGACACTGTGTGAATATAAATGAAATAAGAAATTATATAGTAATGATGGTTGTATAGCATGCTGTATTAACTGTAGACATGATTTCAATCGGTGAAATTTGCAGAATGATGCAGACTTAAGCGACAGAATCCGTATCTTAAATAATGAGGTAGAAAAGCCAGCGTAGCAATTTTCTTGCTTGAAGTAAGCCCCTACAGTTTTTGCCTTTTTTATACTATGACACATCTGTTATGCAATACAATACTACCAAAGCAAACAGATTTCGTCAAAAGTATCATGACTGCCGTGGCATGACAATTTCACAGTGCGACCCATAGGCGGATTTAGGAGGGCACGGAGCCGTGCACCCCCGTCTCCGTTAAAAAATATGACCTTTAAAAAAATACGACCCGAAAAGGTTTTCCAAATTTTAGATTATCAATCCCGCGCCCCCTCCTCTCGGAATTCCTGGATCCGCCCCTGCAGCCCCCTGATAAGCAGTAAGGCCTATACCCAGGGTCTGTTCTTTCCAAGAGGGAATGAGGTTTCCCTTCATTTATTATAGATTCACGGCTATTTACATGTACAATGATATGGGTGTAAAATAACAAATTACGCATCGCCATCACTGCTGCTCCGGTTCGCTGCGTTGTGTTAGAATTTTTGAAAGAATTGCGACAGGGTTGATATCACTCCTTTCTACCTCCACTCGCTCGGGCAATGCACCGTATGCGGACGTCTCCTACTTACAATGTCCTCAATTGGCCAGTTCGTAACACAAAGACACATGCACTCACATGTATGGTTTGACTAACAAATACAAGAAAAGGTAATATCAATCCCAAGGTTCGAACCGCAGACCTCTCGCACTTAAAACACCGGCTACTACCACTACCCGAAAGTAGACCGTACTCTATATAACAATTTAAAAGATTAAATCAAAACTTCACAAATACCTTTACCTTTTTAATTTCTTTCCTACAATAAAATCGTGCATTTTAGCACAGGAGTAGCGCTGATGCATTTAGTGCGAGAGATACCGGGTTCGATTTTTACCAGCGGTATTGTATTTTCTTTTATTGGATTTATTTCAGTTATTAAAACAATATGCTATGTAACCATAAGGATTATATAATATCTCAATTTATTCATATAAAACGAGATTCGAATTTAGGAATGGTTGGGTGCGCACGAGGCTAATAATCATTATCAATTCGTAGAAAAAAACAATTTTTAGCGTATGGATCCCATCTTTGAATTCCGGGTGTGCTATTTTTGCTATTCTCTAATATCACTGCACAACACTATTTTTTAACTGTGCAATAAAACGATTTTAGAACTAAAAATACGTATATGCTAAAGAAGAGGAAAGTTCTAAAGTCTAATCGAGTTCAACATGCAACATTGTATGAAAGCGTGCCACATGATGGAAGAACGATATGCTGTCCTGATTAACTCCACTATGATATTATAGTAATTTTAATCTTTGCTATATTTACTTTTCACCCTTGAACCACATGCTGGGCGTGTGTTTGCCAACTAAAGTTTGTGAGACAGAAACTGAAGGAGCCTGCTGATAACACTTTAACCCTACCTTGCATGGGCTTTTTGGCTCTTCTAATACATGGGGGAGGGGGGCTAGTAGGCCCGCGACACTTTGATACACTATAGCTTTATATTAGCTGATGCTATTGCAAGATCTTTGGTACGTTTATAGTTTAACTATTTTGTGACAAATTGCAAAAATATTTTTGATTTGGTGCGAATGACGTCATCTATGGCCATGAAATGTTTTGCAATATTCACAAATTTCAAACATTTTGTAAAAAGGCCTTAAATCATACTTTTTGAATTACACTTTTATTTTTTATATTCTTTTAGTACCTCGAGGGTATTTCTGCATGTATACGTTGTATTTAGGCAAGATATTTTAGATGTTGAGAAAATGTTTTTACAAAATGTATGAAATTTGAAACTAACGAAATGGTTTCTTACTTATAATCCACTGGTTTTTATTTATTTTAAGCATTATGACTAAAAAATATCCACCAAACATCATAAACATAACTCGCAATTCACTGTTGGTACAAACACCATCTAAAGATGCGATTTTCTTATAATCATTTTGCATATATTGTTATATAAATTTCTCTATCGAATTTCACCTTATTGGACAACAAATTGTTTCATTTTTTCTGAAATTTCAAAACGCTTTGCATTAGTCACTTATCGCATTTCAGGAAACGAAATCGATGGCCAATATTGCAAAATTTTAAGAAAATTTCAAATAATTTTATTCATCATAAGAATTCCCAGTAAAAGTTAGGAAAAGTCACAAATACCATGTCAATCTGGCCAGACGTTAAAAAGTTATGAGCTGAAGTATGCAGCCGCGGGCCTACTAGCACCCCCTCCCCTCCATGTAAGTTAGGGCTAAGGATTTGGAATGGGTAGACCTATGGCGTAATGTGACGTTAATGATATCTGAAACATCCGTGAAGGCCACGGGAGTCAATAGAATGCTAAGTCATTTCTGACATAATCCACTGAGGTAATTTGACTGTCTGAAAAAGTGATAAATACAGAAAGGTACATTACTTCAGACATGTCAAGTGATGTATTTATGCTTTGGTTTCAATGACACGCCATCTTATAATAAGTCACAAATAGCAATAGGTTTTAACTGGGCACTATTTAAAATTAAATGTTATAAACAACCGCTGGTAGGGAAAGGAACAGGAAACATAACGGAGGCAAATACTCGACCAGGTTTCGGAAACACTAGTATCCTAATTTTTAAATCAGTTCTGTAATTAAGTAAGGAAGCTTCTCCAAGCATAACATAACAAGAACATATGACAAGATCATCCGAAGTAAACTTTAAATATTTTCATATAAATATGTTATTCAGTAATGATTTCATCAAAGATTTTATTAGCTTAAAGACCCCTCCCTCTTTTCCTTGTAGCCAAGTAAAATTGATTTTGTTATTTGTAGTTCTGTCATCAATATATGATCCCTTATTGACTCTACTTACAGACTGCATGTTTTATTGTAAAGAGTTCCTTAATTTAAATCTTTACCGAGACACTTGGTGCTTCACCAAAGTGTAAAATAGTAATAAGGCGTTCATTAGGTGCATTTGCAGGGTATCGGACATTAATGGATATATTATATAATAGAAAGAGCTTTATCTTAAAACTCTTCTCGCATCCTACAAAGCTTCCACTTCCGATTAGGCTCCGTAGCATGCATGCGTTTTAGAAACATTTAGTCTTTGCGGATACATGTTTTTTATAAGCATAACACTTAGACGCATAAACAGGCTCAGATTACTGAAAAAAGCATACACTAGGCATATTGCCTTGCCTGTAGTCTGCTTTGGAAATTTGGAAAGCCTTAACTTACCAAAGAAGCCTTACATTATTTTTGTACGGTATCTGAGTTTTTGTACGGTATTTGAATTTGATCCGAAATAAGCATATGATAAGCATATGATATACGTTTTTTGAGCCTGACATGGAGCCTTGCTTAAGCATACCCGAGACTGTTTTGGAAAAAAGCATATGCTTATAAAAATACAACATGTAAACTGTGTGAGCCCAGCTACTCGTACAAAACATTTCTTTGTAAAGCAGGTTCTGTAAAAGCATTTCAATTTTTAAATTAAAAAGAAAATCCTTTCTATGAATCTTGATTATGTTATCAGGATTCTGCTACAAAGTTTGTTTAACTTTATGGCACACTTAATTTTGATAAGCTGAGTTGCAGCTTTCTCTAGCTTTCTAAATGCTGTTTTTCCATTCGATAATCTACGTAATGCAACAAAGGAAAACCACTACGGTGTAAAGTACCACAATCTTTCATTATTTTTCCACAACATTTCGGCAATAACAATTGCCAATATCAAGTGATGTTTAATGTTTTTAAAGGGCAGCTTAATATTTTTGTAAAATCAAGAACTTTCTTGATCTTTGTGCTAAAAGTAAAAAGAGAGTGTTTGTTCAGTAACTGAGGATTGCAAAGCAGGAAATATCTTATTTTCCCAGGATTCGTCGGAAGTATCTAAATATACTTCAAGATATACTTGAAGGTTCGATTCCACGTCTTGCTGGGGTGATGAGTGTTTCAGTATATGGCAAGGCCCTTATCGAGTATAGTCCAGAAGAGGCTTATGATAAGCTCGTGGAAGCCATGAAAGAAGGTGATACTTGCCCTTGGAAGAAGGAGCTAGGAGCAATGAGGAGGGATGAGGTATATCTTGATAGATGTCCAAGGAATGGGGTTGAAAGTTTGAGGCAGACAATAAGCAGTGCAAAATATTGCGCTTTTCGGAAGACCAGGGGGACAAGGTCCATGCAGGATGGCATCAAACCAACACCTCATTCTATGAGATATTCAAGTGAAGGAAGACCTTGCCTGTTGAACAACAGCGATGTCCTGGGAAGAAGTGCCAAATACGGAATATCTCGTGAAGCATAGAAAAAAAATTTAAAAAATTGAAGTATAGAGAATGAAAAAAAATGTTTGTGATAATATAGTTTCTGGGTGCAAGCCTAGAGTACGGATAATGCCGTGAGAAACTGCCTCAATTTGTATTGATAATAATGATAAGTAAAAAGCATATTTATGTACAGTATATTGAACTGTATGGAATGGAATAATGGAAATTGATAATATTTGTACTCATGGAAGCTATGTATGCGCTGTAATTAAATAAAAAGTTCCTAATAGAACACTAAAATGAGAATGAAGGTGTGATTACTACTAAAAATACTACTTGGTTGTAAGCCCTTATTAACTTAAAGGTTGAATAGTCAACATTGCTAGTTAGTAGCAATTTATATTTTGTAACTACAAAAACTGGTTAGAGCGGTAGAATGTAACCCGGTGGTCATTGATTTGAATCCCAGTCTAACTCCGCTTTGCCCCACCTTCTGGAATTGCGATACCTCCTAAGTTTAGTCAAGTGTCAGAATGGGAGCAAAAGCCCCCCCCCTCATTTCAAGTGTCTGCACCCAACCCCCGAAAAATTGGAGAGGAACAAAGTACTTAGATCATATCATCTCAGTCACACACAAATGCTAAGATCGTGTGTCTGACATCACTGAAAATATGGGTGCTGAAAGTGTGTGGGTTATTTTACTCTATTTTCACACTGATATCCAAACAATCTGTCGCTGCAGGTAAAGTTTATCTTTCCCATACTATTTTTACAAATTGTCATCGTAGTTTTGCGACTGAGAAATATTTTATATGATGGTCAAATTGTAAAGATTTATAGGTCTATAAATATTTTCGCATATCATCTAAACTGTACGGACTTGGAAGATAAAGAAACTCTACCAAAAGTCAATTGTACCACATCCGCATTTTGTGTTGGCTAAGGCTAGACTCCTTCCGCGGTCGTTACATCACCGATGTTTAAGGCCCAGTCACACCGCCAACGATAACGATACCGATACCGACAAAAAAAAGTCGTTGGCCCTCATTTACCTGATAGTGGTCACACTGCGAACGATACCGATCCGATATTCCCAACGATATCGTTGGAGGTCCCAACCATATCGTTGGCGAATCGCTCCTCCAGCGATTTTCCCAACGATACTCCAACGATAAAACCCGCTTAGCCAATCAGCGCTTAGAAAATAGCAGAGATGATACAAAACTTCACTAGAATTTTCTTGAGTCAAACTAGACAATCGCAGACATCTCAATATCTCCTAATGATTCTATACATTTTCTCGCAAGGTAGGAATAAGAGCGCGAGGTCCTGAAGAGTATGAAGTCTGGTAAAAAAAGTCCAGTAAAATTTCGACGTCGTTTGTCACACCTATGACTCGAAGTGACTCAACGTGGCTCAAAATGTCTTATAAAGTCAAGTGAAGTCTATTGGAAAGTCGAGCCCGTTTTGTACCGTTCTTAAAGTGGGCCACACTTCTACATTGATTTTTATCCATCGGAAAGTAGATTTTGAAACAATGCTGAGACGACTTGTTCTTTTTGTGTCTTTTAGGTTTATGTCAACGTTCAGCAAAGTAGCAATGACACTGTTCCCTGTTTCAAAGAAAGAGAGGGCAAAAGCTCTAAAGCTGTCCAAGTACCTGAATGCAGGCACCAGAAGAAAAGTGTCCAATCTGAAGACGAAATTGGAAAAAGTTCTCGGATTTCATATAAAATGAGACATGTGGACAAACATGGAGATGATCTTGAAAGAGATGATCAAGGAAGGACTTATATGAATTCTGTACTCATCTCATTTACATTATCGTTGAACGTATTTTTAAGGGGTTCTTTTTACGGAATACGTAGTTAATGCAGTTAAACTACATAGCTTATTTAAGTAGTCTGCAGAAAGTCATGGAACTTCCTAATGAAAGACATATGAAAAAAAAAATGTGATTTTCTTTCACTACATTTCTGATTTCCCTAGAAAAACCAAACTATTGTACGATTCTGCTATTAAAATTTTTAAGAAACATTATAATGGCATGATAATGAGAATATGACAATATCATACTGACACCCTAATTACATCATACTGTCATTATCATAATTGCATCATAGTGACGGCATAATGACGGCATAATTATGCTATAGTTGTATCATTATGTTGTGATGACGTCATAATTGCATCACAGGGGCATTTGAATGACATGATAATACCATAATATGGGAATCTACGAAGAGGTCGCCACGTGGACAAAATCGTTATAATGATCACATTATGACATCATAATGATGTCATAACAAAGATATATTGACATATAAATGACATCATAATGACCCCATAATAACATCATACTGACATCATTACGATGTTTAGTGACGTTATAATTACATCATAATCACATGAGAGTGACATCATAATGCCATAATATGGGAAACGACGATTTCAGTTTATCAGGATAATTTTTACGCCAATGCTGTGAGAATTTTACGTGATAGCTAATTTTTTACAGTTCTGTTTCTTTCTGTCCGACTTAATACCTAAATATTTCTAAAATTCGATTATATGAGTAAAGGAAGAGCAGAATTTGCAGTTAAAGAATAGTTCTGGGTACTTTTTCGTCATTCATAATAAAAAAACAATTACAAAGACTTCAAAATAAAAGCCTTAAAGAGAAAAGTCTACTGAGACGAAACCTGCCAATTGACAGAACACCCACAGAGAGAGAGAGAGAATACTTGAATTCAGTTGAAGCCTTTCAAACAGTTAACTGACAGGCGATGTGGAGCACGATTTACTATCTTGGATGCCCTTTAAAATGGCTTGAATGCCAAATCACGATTTGTTTACCACAAAGCGATAAGGTAGGATTGTAATAGTTTGTACTTTTACTTTTTTAGTCACAACTTTTTTAGTATTTTTTTTGTCTTTTAGTGTCAAGTCCAGTGCGCCTGTAGGCTGAGGAACGACCTATGGCATGTCGGTAAGGAAGTACGGGTCAAAAACAAGAAGTTTAAACATGTTATTTTTTCCTCATTAAATTTTCTAGCAGAGGTGAAGAAGGGGTCTTATTCCCGTTCCTCGTTTAAATCATATATCGTTTTTATATGAAAGAAAGACAGATACAGCAATTTATGGTGACGCATGTTTTCTGCACTAATCCCTTTCTGACAGGCAGGTTTTCCCAATACTTTTCTGGCCTTTTGAATTGGCTATTGTTTTCAAAAGGTGGCGGAGCACTAGAATCGGTCAATTGGAAGTCTCTACATGATGCTACATCCCTTCGCCATGATTTCGGTTAAAGCATGGGTACACTTTACAATACAGATTAATTTTAGAATTAATAAAATTTATCATATTGTGTTCCGACAGGTTATCTTTTGTTTGAGCCATAAAATCGCTTGTACTTTAAAACAGATATATCTAGACTTAACAGACTTTAACAATACAGAGCCATTTTTGATTAAGAACATATTGTCTCCTAACAGGTTACCTTTGGCTTTAAACCAGTAAACAGCCTGAACCTTGAAATTCCGGTTTCATAAGCAAGAACAACCTTGTTGTTACTTTTTACTTCACTGAGATCTTTATGTGTGTACACTTTACAGTGTAGATGGTTTTAGCAACAGGAGATATCGGGAACAGTAAAGATTGTATGAAAGTGCTGCTGGAGAAAAGATGGAAGCAAATCTTTTAGCAGAGATATGTGTTCTTGGAATCCTGGATATCCTAATCGTTGTAGGAAACGCCATTGTTATTACAGTGTTTGCAAGACGACCTCTACGATCCAGAACCTTCACTAATTACTTCATCGTCAACTTGGCTATTGCTGATGCACTAGTTGGCATTGTACCATTGCCATTGTGGATTTACCTAAGAGCTCGTATGTACCACTTTGACTATAACTAAAATGATTTTATTCAATACTTTTGCCACTGAAGATGTTGTATTGGAAATAATTAATCGATCAATTAATTAATTAATTAGGAATTTAATTCTGTAATTGTAACCCAACTGCAATACTTTGTAAGAAATCACGAAGTTGAAATTTCCAGAGTAACTAAGTTTAAGTCTAGTTTAGAGATCAATTGCTCATTGATGTACCAAGATAACACGATTGACGATGTGATTCGTTTTGGAAAAGTAAAAAACCCGTTTCTTGAGGACTTCTACCTTACTGAGAGTTGAATAATAAAACATCAAACGATACACAGATCAAATTTGTTTAGAGGGACAAGAGGTGGTTTTCTGACAAATTACTCAAATTGCCTAAATTTCATCTAAATGACCTATTTTCAACATTTTACTCGAAAGATGATCAATCGCAGAATGTCGTGTTAATGCTTCAAACTAATGCCTCTATTCAGTTAAATACCTTTGAAATAAATACCCACCCCAGTTTGGCTTAAGGTATGATGTAAGTTATATAACCAATTTCTTAGATACCCCCTCGAGGTAACACCTCCCCCGGCATAACGGAGAATATTATCATCTCTTTGAATATCATATGCATTTATAACTTGTTATTGGATTTCGATAAAATTATTTTGCTGAAGATTTAATCAATCAAGATAGTAGTCGTTTGTTGATAACTATTTCAGGTACTCTTGTAATCCAATTACCTACCGCACATTACTCAGGTATCCTCTAGGGTAGTTTATCGTCTGGTGTTCATATGCAGTAATTTAGTGTTAAGTGTTTATTTCCCTAATTAAACTTGTTTTCCTTCAGGTTAGCTACTCTTGAGTGCCTAATAGAGAGTTTCAACTCTAGTACGATAACGGTAGCGGTAACATTAGCTGCTAAGGTTAAGGTTTCCGTTATCGTTCCCGCACTTTTTCATTTCAGCTCGAGAACGTAAGGAACACAGGGGACACTGACAACTGTTGCCCGTTTCAAGGTTGGCGCGAAATGTAAACATGCATCTTTGCTTCCTTGAACGCTGCGATACCAGGTAGTTTACCCGCTAATAACTCGAGTTATAAGCCTAGCATCAACTGCTTGTGATATAGGAACATTTAATACGTGTTAGATTGATATTGTTGTAAGATCTAAGTGATGCACGTACCCACCAAATTTTGTACAAACCCGTATACTAACGTGGACGAGGCCAGGAGTAAATGTTCACTCGAATTACGCTTGTAAAAAGCAAAAGAAGCTGTTCGTGCTAGCATAGTTCTAGGTCGTTTTTTCTGCTGAGTTTATACAGCATTATATATGATGGCAGCACAGAGAGATTTTGTGTAATTTAAAAACAATACGGTTCGACGGTACGGACCCTGCAGGCTATCTTGGCCAGGCCTACTCAGCCCTTAAAGCATATTGACTTTGTTTAGTAAGGGTAGGTTATGGCCGAATTGCTTATTACAGGACTACACGTAGAGATTGCCAAACGATAAGGGGAAGGATAGATAAGATACCCTCGTACTAGCAATTAAGAACATAACCTAGTGCCATTGTATTGATACCCACAATTTTCTTGCTAGAAACACCATTGAGCTACTACCGAAGATCGCTTAACATTGTCGTGGTTCGCCTCTTTAAAGAGGCACGAGTGTGTCTCCTTGATACTTAAGAAAAGAAAAGTAAAACATGAAAAACAAATAGCAATAATTTGTATGCAAGCCTTAAAAACTGAGAGTGAAAAAGAAATTAGCTAGTATTTTAGCCAAAAAAGTTTGAATAATTTATAAGAGAGGAAAATTGCGCTATTTCCGTAAAAAAAAATCACTACATAATCAATATTTGTCGTTAAGTGCCAAATGTTAGATGCCGCTGACGACTTTTTCGACACTATCACCAGTTTTCCCTCTTAAAAGTTATCTATACCCTTTGGTATGGCCCTGGTATACCAGTGGCTCTTGCTAACAATATATCATGAAGTTTTGCAAGCTAATTGTTATTATCTGATCCCTTAAACACTGTGGCAGGTATTCGGATTCGATGACTGTAGATGAAGCAGGAATTCCAACTACCTAAAGTAATACGTCCTGAGGCATCTAATATCGGAACAGTGAGAAATTGAATTGACCGAGCTGGAACAATACAAAGTAATTACATAAAGTTGATTATTTTTTGTATACAGTTTTATCTAACTGTACTAATTTTATCGAACTGTATAGAGTATTATCTGATTATATTTATCATGATTCGCAACTATTTATGATTAATATTCAACTTGCATCTCTTGCTTACTACGCTTAGTTCATAATGTTCGCTTAGACTGTATATTATATTATATTCACTGTCTTTGGAAACTTATATTTTGTCTGCCCTAAAAACTTCATAATTTAGTTTCAGCCAAAAGAAAATCTTAGGTTTCAGAAAGAATTAGTATTAATAGACCCAAAATGAATCCAGGTGGCTGAAAACATGTTTAATTTGATGATTTTGTTACTTTAATGTTCAGACTTCCTCGCTGTATAAAAATAATATAAAGTATGCTCTTAAATCCTTTGCTCAAATTTCTTGCGAATTTTGCAGAAATTTATGCCTAGGTAGATCCCAAGAATAATGTGTTTCATTGTCTTTTGAATTTAATTGGTTTTTGTGCCTCAAAAGAAAACTTTATGTGGTCAAAGGCTAGCCAATAAAGGGTATTTTATTATATTTAAGACCCCCCCCCCACAATACAATTGTAAACGTGGATAGTAAATAAAAAACTGCAGTAATTTTGCAAATAATGATGATGTAAATGTAAGAAGAAAACCAAAGAGAAAAATACGTAAAAAAAGACAAGACACCGGTGAGGGGATCAATATGTATAAGCCGTTATCTATATATATAAAAATAAGTTGTCTGTGGATCTGTGGATCTGTGGATCAGGTGACGTCATGTTTGTTCGCATATGACGTCTGAATTATTTCACACTAATACAAAAGAAGAAAAAAACTAAAAAAGGTAAAAACTACAAAAAAAACTAAAAAGAAAAAAAACATCGAAAGCTTGGTTACCAAATATATCGTTTTATATGTTCAATTTGAATCTTCAACATGTTGCACATGCGCGTTCTTTGCTGGGCATTGCTATTCATTACAAAATTACTTTTTCCGCCTGGTAAATAAATTGCAGATAAGGTCTTAACCTTGCTTTTCCTTTTAACAAGCGCATGATAATCCTTCGTGGGTCAATTCCAGTCGCTTTCTCCAATGGGAGGTATGCGGCAATATCTTCGACTTTTGTTTCAGTAACATAACTTTTTGGCTAATCATGTGAGAGAAATGTGGTTAAGCATAAGTTTCCAAGAGTGCTTGCTAAAGGCTTCTCAAGGGGTGTTTTTACTGAAACACCATCTCGTAAGATATTGACTTGTCGAAGGATTCCTTCAGTCACAACCATCATATCCACCAGTAGCCGCCAGATTCTGAACAGACGCATCTGGATTTTATTTGGATTTCTCCCATGGTTTTGAGTTTGGAGTGATCCTTCTCCTACCTGGATTGCCTTCCAAGGCTAATGAGCTCCATCCGGCCATGTTCACCGTTACCCTGGCAGGGTGGCTTTCGGGTACTATACCTTGCCAAAGGGCAACCCGTACACAAAGAAGTTAGTCAGCCTCAGTATGAGCTGCTTCCGGTCGACACCACGCAGAGGTCTTCTTCATGCCGACCTTTTTCAAATGACATTCAAATTGACGGAAAAAATGTGGAAAAAGTGGACGACTTCATCTTTCTTGGCTCCGTTGTTTCGGGAACCTCAGCAGATGTTAAAAAAAGGATAGGACTTGCACTGTCTGCTTTTGGGCGTCTCAGATCAAGATCCTGGAGTAATAAAGGGATCTCACTTCAATTGAAAGTCCGCATGTATTGTTGCTTGATTGTGCCAATTGCAATATACGCCAGTGAGACATGGACTCTTCGTGCAGACGATGAGCGGAGGTTACTCTCCTTTGAAATGAAATGTCTGAGGAGCATTCTTGGTGTCTCCCTTCGAGATCGATATAAAAATCAACGAATAATGCAACTGCTAAATATCGACAAAACAATACTCGATGTTATCAGAAAAAGGAGGCTGCAATGGTTTGGCCATGTAAACCGAGTGGATGACAAAGGCTACGTGAGCATTGCATACAAGTCTGATTTCATGAAAAAGCGTCCAAAAGGAAGACCTCCCAAACAATGGACAGATTTAGTCAGGGTAGACACCGGATTGCCTTTGTCGATGGCCAAACGAAACTGCCAGGATCGGGTAAAGTGGAAGGAATCCATGCGGAGGAATGTGGCAAGGCTCTCTGGAGTGTGCAAATAAGTCAAGTAAGTCAAGCCATAACTTTTTAGGGTAGTTAGTACTTGTTCTGCAACAGAGGTATAAAGTTTTTCTTTGATGCCTTGGTCTTTCTTTGAACAACGTCTGCAAATCTCCGAGTGCAGTGGCACTTCAGTAGACTCCTCAACTCCTCTATGAAGTTGTCTTTGTTCGGCTTACTTTTTCTGAGTCGACTCAATTGTATATTTGGAGATGTTCCAGGGGAATCATCCTCTGGGAATTTTTTTAGTGGGGCTCAAACAGCGAAGAGGGGGGATTTTCCGCAGAAGAAACTTTCCATTAGCGGGTGGGTGGGGCAATTTCCGAGAAAATTTTTCATTGTGGGGGGATTTCCAGCATAATTTGAAGAATGATCTGAATTTTAATTTAAAAAAAAAGTTTGTTTTTTTTTCAAACGAAAGTAGGCTTAGGAGAGTTTTCCAGGTGGAATTGTACGCTGGAAGCTCTCTGGGAGGAATTTTTAGCGAGGACAGAATTGTCCAGGAGGAATTCTTAAGGGGGGATTTGATGCGGGAAAAACTTTCCGTGAAGGAATTCCTTTGTGGATGGGATTTATCGTGGAGGAATGAGTTGGATTTCCCCGCTTTTTTTAGAATCTATCTGAAAAGAAAAAAAAATTTAAACTGAAAGCAAGGATAAACATTAAAACTTAAAACTGACAGAAACTATTCTATATTTGAAAGGGCTGCCCCTTCCTCAACCCTTGCTCTTTACGCTACAGTTTAAGTTTTTGTCCGATTCTTCAGAAAAGAAGAAAAAGAGAAAAATATCATTTTGAGTGAGAAATATTTCTGAAGAGTTTTAAGACTTAAGCGTAAAGAGCAAGGGCTGAGGGAGGGGCACCCCCTCCTTCAGACTGTCAGAATGGTATCTACACAATATCACAGGGGAAAAATCAGGTTGTTGCGTTTGGTACCCAGGACTTGTTTTTGAGGATACTAAACTAAATCAAAAGCCACTATGTGCATCCATTCTTGTCCAAAAAGTATCCCTGCGAATATCTCAAAAGCGACAAAGGGCATTAAGTTCAAACGGTCTACCTTCACGCCGACAATATCATATAAAATATTTTTTTTTTATATTTATACTTTACGATATTGTAATTTATTATTTGAATCTACAGTGATGGGAGAGGTCAAGTATGGTTCTGAATCAAGGATGCTTCGGAAAACGGAAGAAGATATGCTAGATGTTTTCCAGAGAAATTGCCTACAGACTTTTTTGGTTATCCGACTGACTGACCGGATTTTAAACTGGAGACTGAACACAGAGTGAAGTTCGATCCTGCTTTCTATAATAAAGGGCTATAATGAAAGAAAGGTTGAGACGGTTAGGGCAGGTTCTGGGATAAGGATAAGAGATAGGCAAAGATTGTCCCTTTCGGCCGACCTGCGAAAAGCAGGTCGCTTTCGTTTGGGGTGGGAGGGTGTAAAGAGGGAGGCTTTGAATAGATTTGGGTGTAGGAGGAGGTTGCGAAGCTGAGTTGGCCTCAGGGGGCTTGGTGCTACGGTAAGATGTTGGTAGTAGTTGCATGAAATCCCCGTTGGGTCGGGTTGAAGAGTGATCACGGATTCTTGGTGATGATGCCGACGACCAGCGGTCCCCAGATCGTCAGGAACACATTGGCCACGGCATAGGTCACGGTGAAGGTGACGACCGGCGTGGCATTGCCGGCCTTGGCAAGCAGCGCCGCAAAGCCGGGATTGGCGCTGCGACCACCAACGACGCAGGCCAGCGCCTCGATCGGATTGCGTATGCGCAGCACATAGTAGGAGAAATAGAACACGACGATCTGCGGAATGATGGTGACGCCGATGCCGAGGAAGAACAGCAGGATCTCGCCGAACTCGGCCAGACCGATCAGGTAGCTGCTGAACATCGCCAGGCCGAGCATCACGACGCCGATCGCGCCGGCGACCGCAAAGCCCGGGGTCTTGAGCTCGAGCAGCAGCATCAGGAAACCGATCACGAACAGGATCGGCTTCATGCCGTCGAGCCAGGCGACCGCTTCTTCGGACCAGCTCTCGTCGTAGACCAGGACCGCGTCGGGCTGCAGCAGGAATTCGTCGCGCACCAGCTCCGCGCGTGTGAGTGTGCCGCTCGACAACCCCACGCGGCGGGCCTCTTCGGCAGTCAACGTGAGGGGCTGAGTGTCGAACGCGGTCCGGTTGAGGATCTTGCGCCCGGCTTCGGTGAGCTCGTCGAGGCGGCGGCGGTCGACGATGCCGGTGACTTGCACGCCGGATTCGTCCTCGTAGGTGATCTCGAAGATCTCCATCTCCGGATCGACCATCGCCTCGGCGACTTGGGGAAGGCCAGGGCGCGTGTCGCCGCGGCGCTCGACCATGCTGCGGACGTCGCCGCGCAGCGCGGAGATCAACTTGCGTCGGACGTCGTCGTCGGCGATCCCGGTGACTCCACCAGGGCCGACCAGGACGGGGGTGATCGCGCCGATCGAGGCGCCCGGCGCCATGTAGAGATCGGCGCAGGCCAACGCGATGTAGGCACCGGCCGACTGCGCGCGTCGCTTGACGAGGGCGGAGACCCGCACCTCGTTGTTGGCGATCCCGGTGAGGAGCCCCTGCACCTCTTTGCTGAGCAGGGCCTCGATCTGGCGGCTGGCCTCGACCTCGCCGCCGGGCGTGTCGATCTCGAGGACCACCCGGCTGACCCCACGAGCGTGCGCTTCGCGCAGGGTCTTCTTAATCATGTAGGCCGTGCCGCGGCCGACCTCATCGCGGATCGGGACGACCAGGACCTGAACGTCCTTGGCCTCGGGCTCGGGGTCTTGTTGCGCGCGCAGCGGCCCGCTGTGGGGAAGGCAGAGCGCGAGCGCGCACAGAGCGGAAAGTCGCAGACCCATGGACGGCACCAGCGCTCAACGTTTAGCAAAAGCCCCTCTGAATGTCGCCGGCGGCGCTGGCTTTGCCGGGGCTGGAGCTAGTTGTCTGGTATGGCGTTGACGAGTAACAAGAATTTACTTTCAAAATCGATGGATCGCCACCAAAAGCGCCCCTTCCTATTGTGCGCTACTGACAAAAAAGACAAAATAATAAAGAATATACCGTACAAGGAGGTGGAGGGTAAAAACATACCAAAAAATACTTCAATAAATATTTGACACATAATAAGACTACATTATGTCATGATATCGAATAAAAATGTTAATAAATTCAATAATAACTATAAAGAATTCGGTAAATAAACTCAAATAAAAACAACTCGAAAATGCAGTTTTGAGCGCTATGACCTATATTTTGAAATTCCCGCCTTATTAGCATTGCGTTGTCTGTCAGAGCAAATGAATACTATAGAGGGAAAGAATACAAAGAGTAAGGAAAACAAAGAGTATTAGGTTTTTAGCTGTTAATACACAAAAAAAAGGACAGAAAACACAAAATTGTGTTTTCGACAAAGTGTTTCATTGGCTGATTCACTTGGTCCCTTGTTTAAACACTGTAAATAAATATGGGACTTAAGAAGAGGGGAAAAAGAATCCGCGGCATCTACATTTACCTAGCAAAATCAGAAACCTTTCTACTTCTTGGCAAATTCAACACTGCATCGGTAGAAAATCTGCTGCTTGCAGTGTAATTGTTATAAAAATTTTTACTTTTTATTTTACTTTATACTGTGCACAGCAGTTGGGAGTAAAGCTTCTATTTTTAACACAGCCTGTTTTTAAATTCTCTATTGTTTTTTTTTAAGATCCACAGGATGAATATACTTCGTTTTCTAACTCATTTCCGAATAAAGGTATGAGGCAAAATCTTTTATAATAGACTTTGGATGTTTTCGTAATAAATGGGGAGATTCCTCCTTCACCACCTCACTTGGTCCAAATATAAACCTTAGAACGAAGGGAGGTTAGGGGGCAAAAACCTCTTTAATTCTTCTTAACGTTTACTCCCCTTCCCCCTTGGATTCCTCATCTCTAGTTTTCAAAATAAACCGATTTCACATACTTTGCTAGTTTATAAAATTAAAATACACTTTTGGAGGTTAGTGGTAGATGTCAGTCTGAAGTAGCAGTTTTGATTGCTATTCCATCCATAAAAGAAAACCTTAAGTAGTCACTTCTATTAAGCTTGCCATTTCTTTTGATGCAAAATTCAATCACCCACATTTTGCGTTCTTCTGCATAACCATTCAACACAGATTTAAATTTAAACAATAATATAAATACAGCTGAAATACAAAAGAGAGAGAGTATTTAATAAAATTAATTTTTAATACAATTAATAGAAATAGTATCTAAAAAAAATTAATACCGAAACATTTTGCCACCGGAGATAATTTTGGAGACCAAATAAATCGATCTAGAATTATGATATTAATTTGAATTTTTCTTAGAGTTTGATCAAAACTTTGCTTAAAATAGGACGAATTTCCTATTCCCTCCTCCCCACGGATTTATTCTCTAGACACTTCAATCCTGGTGAACGTTATCCGCGAGGGAAATCCCACCTTCAGATTATTCACTCCCCCCCGAAAAATGGTTGAGTACTACCCAATAACAAATACTATACGTAAATAATAGAAAAATTTTGTAACTTAAAGACCTCTCCCCACGGTCTATGGGGGTTCATGATATTTCCAAAGGCATAGTTATTCAGCCTTTCAACCATGCTGAACAAAATGGCTATCTCGAAATTTGATCAAACCATTTTGAGAAAAAAAGGTGAGGGGGCCTAATTCCCCTACAATTTTTAGCTCACTTTAAAAGGGCACTAGAACTTTTAGTTTCCTTTTTAATGAGTCCTATTAAGATATTCTAGGACCACTGAGTCGATACGATTACCCCTGAAAAAAAAACAGGAAAAAAACAAACAAACAAGCATCAGTTGTCTTTCTTCTAGCAAAAATACAAATTCCACATTTTTTCAGACATGAGCTTTTAACCTCTACAGCAGGATTCTCGAAGACACTGAATCTAATTGCGTGACTTTCATTAAGATTCTGTGACTTTTAAGGTGGTTTTCCTCCTTTTTTGAAAATTAGGCAAATTTTCTCAGGCTCGTAACCTTTGATGCATAAGACTAAACCTAGTGAAACTTGCATATTTGAAATTAGCATGAAAATTCAATTCCTTTGATATATCTACTGATGTCAAAACTCCATTTTTAGAGTTTCGGTTACTATAGAGCCGAATCGCTCCTATCTTACAGTTCGTTGCCACGAGCTGTTTGATTAAGCAAGATAACAGTGCTAGATCAATCAATAAACAGAATAAGCAGGTCCTTTGGCCATTAAGAAAAACAAGAGACCATAGGAATTAGGCTTAGGTGTAGCTATTGACAAGCGAAAAGCTGAAATAATACCTGAGCAGTGTTATCTAAGATTTTTTATTTTTTATTTTACCACAATTCAGCAGATCTACTTTTATAACTAATTAAAGAAACTACCTAAATTTTGATCAAATTAAGTTTCTCTATTAAAAAAAGGGATCAGTGTACAATCAGGCCTGTTGAAAAGCAAACACATTAAGAAATCAACTCATACTTCATATTATTCAGAAAAATTGTAGTCTATAATTCATAAAAGTGCTCCCATGTAATTTATGTATAAATGTGCAAATACATAACAGTAATTATATACTTCCTATACATTTTGCCATATATCACAATTTTTTTGTAGCTTAATGCCAGTAATTTGAAATATTATTGACGAAATCAAGAAACGGAAAATACGCAAGAAATGTATAATTTGGGCTGTATATTTGGACATTGAGGGGGGATTAAAGTAGTGGAGCACTTTTAGGATGATTTACTACAGTTTTTTTTTTTTATAATGTGAAGTAAAAATTGTTGACTTAATAGGTTTCCTTACCGTTCGGCCAGGGGCGCCGCTGGTATCGCGCTTACACCGACACATGGGGACGCGAGGGACGATCGGCGTCGCGTCTGGCGGCACACGCGCTGCAAAACGCCGACAGGTGGGAAACAGAAATTTCCGACTGGCATGAGCAAACCTGTTTGGAGATCGGCGATGCGCCGCACCGGACGGGGGTTGCGATCAACGAACTCTATTTTCTGGTCGACGGGCTTTCGGTGTTTACCTCTGCCCATGGGGCGCCCGATGGCAGGCGGCATTTTGGCCTGATCGAATGCCATGAATATGCGCTTTACGACACGCTCGACCTTTGGATCTACGCGGCAGAGGCGGTCGGTCGGCATTTTCCGGAACTCGCGGCACTTGTCGCGGAGGACTATGCCGGTCAGCTGATTGCCACCGATCCGACCATGCGTCGCCATCGCTGGGACAAGACGCTGTTTGAGAACAATCCGCCCGGCGCCTGTCCGCACGATCTCGGAGGCCCCGGCGAGGATCCCTTCATAGTCACGAATTCGTACACCTACCGCGATGCCACGATCTGGAAGGATCTGAACTGCGATTTCGTTCTGTGTGTCTGGCGCGAGGGTCAGGCGATGGGAGCGGACTGGCGCAGGCAGCGTTTTCCCGCCGTCAGGTTGGCGATCGATCATCTGCAGCAGTATGACCGCGACGGCGACGGCCTGATCGAAAACGACGGCACGCCGGACCAGACGTTTGACAACATCCCGATGCTGGGCCCGTCGGCCTATTGCGGCGGCCTTTGGATTGCCGCGTTGCGCGCCGCGGCAAGGCTCGCCGACGAATCGGGCAAGCCGGCCCTCTCAGCCACGTGGAGGGTACAATCCGAAAAGGCCGCAGAGGTTTGGTCCGAACGCCTGTTCAACGGCCGCTACTTTCGCGTCGACACCGATGGCCCACTATCGGACGCCTGCTTCATTGAACAGCTTTTCGGGCCGTTTTTGTGCCGCCGCCTGGGGTTGGGCGATGTCGTGCCGGAGGCCATGGCGATATCCGCCCTGGAGGCGATATTCGAGTTGAATTTCCGGACCGAGGGAAACGGTGAAGGCGCGGTTTCGCTTGCAGCGGTGCCAAGGGACGGCGCGGCCGCGCTGCCCCACCAGGACGATACGTCGTTTCAGACGACGGAGATCCAGCCAGGGTTCAATTTTTCCTTTGCGGCGCAACTGGAATGCTGGGGACTGACCGACCAGGCCGACCAGGTGCGCCAGGCGATGTTCGAGCAGCTCTACGTCAAACGCAACCTGGTGTTTCAGACGCCCGCCGCGTTCGATGGTGGCAGGCAGACGTGCCGCGCCATTCTGAATATGCGCCCTCTCGCCGCGTGATGGGCCGCGCCGCTTCAGGCGACCTACTGAACCGAATGTCCAACCGCCCTCCGCAGGATCGCTTCCGGATCCCGCAAAACACGCCGGTTCCTCCCGAACTGCGCGCCGCCAGGTTTGTCGACAGCGATGCGCTCGATAAGGCGGTCGCCCTGATGAACGACGCCGCCAACAGGAACATCATCGTTCTGGCCGGTCGTGGTGTCATGCATGCCCACGGGATTGATGCGTTGCGCAACTTTGCGGAACGGTTTGACATTCCTGTCGCAACGACGCTCTCCGGCAAAGGGTCGCTGCCGGACGACCATCCGCTGGCGCTCGGCGTTTTCGGATACGGCGGTTCGCGCTGGGCGATTGACGCCATACGCTCGGACGAGGTCGATCTTCTGCTGGTCATCGGCTCGGATCTGTCGCAGCGCGACACCATGCAATGGGACCCGAAAATGCTCCCGTCGACCGCGCTGATACAGGTCGACGCCGATCCCCTGCTGATCGGCCGGACCTGGTCGGCGGAAGTCCCGATCGTCGCCAATCCGGCGGCGGCGCTGGAGGCGTTGGCGACCACAAAAGATGCCTCCGGGCTCCAGGCTGGTCGGCCGGAGCGGCGCGCCTTTCTCGACCGGATCAAGAAAGGCGGACCGCGCCGCTATCAGACGGAGGACATGGAAAGCAATGCCGTGCCGATGCACCCGGCCCGGGTGATAGCCGAGCTGCGCGCTGCATTTCCGGATGACGGCGTGTTGTGCGTCGATTCGGGCGCCCACCGTGCCTGGTGCGCCGAATACTGGGACATTCGCCAGCCAGGTACCCATTTCTCGCTGACCAATCTCGGGCCGATGGGCGGCGCCATTCCGCTCGGCATCGGCGCCAAGCTGGCCCGACCCGAACGCCCGCTGATGGTGGTTACCGGAGACGGCTGCATGCTGATGCACGGCATGGAGGTGCATACGGCGGCGCGCGAGAAAGTGCCGCTGGTCATCGCCATCATGAACAACCAGTCCTATGGAAACATCTACTTCCGCGCCTCGAAAATGGGCCCGGGGCCACAGCGACTGACGGATATTCCGGGTATCGACTGGGTCGGTTTCGCCCGGTCCATGGGCGCCGAAGGCGAGCGGATCGAGCGGCCCGAAGAGATTGCAGCTGCGGTTGCAAGGGCACGCGACTATCCCGGTCCCTATGTCCTCGACCTGCACACCGACAAGACCTATGCGACGCCGGTTGGCGTCTGGCGCGACCGGCAGAAGGAATGGGAGGACAACGACTGATGGCCAGACTTCCCGATCCGACTGATACCCTGACCGGCGCCGATCGCGCCATGTTCGATCATATGGCCTCCGCGCGCGCCCATGCCGAGGGACGGGCGCATCTCGGCGATGTCTATGTCGCCATGTTCAACAATCCGGGCCTCGCCGGCAAAGTTGGCGCTTCCGAAAGGAGAATCCCCTTTCACGTTTACTATAATGATTATATGAATTATGTGTTCCCATAGGATTGCAATAACTGACATGCTGGAAAAGATATCTTTGAATGTTATATCGTCTTTATTGGTTAAGTTGATTAAATCCATGTCAAGATATGCTTTAAGGCATGGCGTACATTCAAGTACTCGAACAAAGAAATAAAAGAAACAAAATATATATTTCCCCAGTTGAACCAAACACAAGGAGAGTTCTAACCTAATTATAAGGAATAATAGCTCAAAATACTAAAACATCTCATTATATATTATATTATTGAAAATTATTTTGTTTTTTAGTTGCTAAGTTAAATTGAATACGTGGCAAAAAACGTTTCAAGACATTATATGCGTTCAAGTGCATGAACTACCAAAAAACAAAACACGTTTCCTTTCTCCATATAATAATGCGAACTAGTTTTTCTTGACTCTTCTCCTCGCCCAAGTATTCTAGTTATCATTCCTTTTTTGACAACGAATAGGCCTAAAATTTACCATGGTAGTGATTATCGTTCGTTAAATAGCAATCGTTCAGTTCATGGTATTCAGGCTTACCAGGTATGGTATAAGCAGATATTGTATTAGGATGCGAAATATGATCGTGAAGAAATTATCAGAGTTTGGAATTGAGATTTGATCGGTCTTGAGATCTAACGTATTGTAATTCACTTTTTAGATATTATCTTCTGGTTTTCTTTGAAGAGTAAATTCGTGTTTTTCAGTATCAAGAAAACATGTGAATAGATATAACATGGAAACTAGCCAAATTCGTCTCTTTTTATATCCATATGTTTTATTTTTTCAATAAAGTGATCTGAACTTTTAATGTATGATAATTACATAAGCAAAAGGAGACAAAAAAATGTAGACTGTCATTTTCCTTCTAGCCATTCTTTTTTGCTCTGGCGAAATCACACAAAAATCACTCTTTTTTGACTAGGCAAGAATTATATGCAGCTTCCCAAAACGTAGTATTATATTCATGAGTCCGGTCGAAGGTTCAGGGTTTCAGTAACAACCCCGGAGGCTAAACCACAACCACTTTCTCGTAAAAAGAAAACTGAAATCAGCATTAAAGGAAACAAAATTAAACATGAACAAAGAGTTTTTTGAAAACTAAATTCATGTTTTCCGATATAAAAAAAAGGTGTGCATAGAAATAATATGGAAACTTGCCAAATTCGTCTCTTTTATATCCATGTGGTTTGTTTTTTCTATAAGGTGACTTTAGCTTTTAATGTATGATAATTGCGTAGGCAAAAGGAAACAAAAAGCTGTAGACTGTCATTTTCCTTCTAGCCATTCTTTTTTGCCAAGGCGAAACCACACAAAAATCACTCTTTTTTGCAGAGGCAAGAATTATATGCAGCTTCCCAAAACATAGTATTATATTCATGAATTCGACCGGAGGTTCACGGTTTCAGTAGTAACCACAGAGGCTAGACCACAACTACTTTCTTGTAAAAAAAAAAAAAATTAAATCGGCGGCATTGTGATTGCCGCCGGCGGCGACCAAAACAAGCGCCTATTTGACTTGGTAGCCCGAATTGCTCGGGCGACAGGAGCGCAAGTCCTTATTCATGTCGCTGGAGGAGATGAACAGACAGTGCGAGCCCAGGCCGAGGCGGCTTTGGGGACGGATATCGAGCTGCGCGGTATCGCGATTGGCCCCCGGGCTGAGGCTGCCTGGGCGATAGTCGAGCAGCGTCCCTCTCTCGTTCTGCTGGAGCAGGAAACCCTTCCCAATGCCGTTGTTGAGAAGGTCCTCGCCGACGGCGGGGCGCCCATGCTGTTCGTTCACACAGAGATCTGACTCTATGTCATCCTCCACCGACCTCGGAGCTCCGAAACTCAAGCGCACCCTGACGTTACCCTATGTGGTATTTTACGGCATGGGGGTTACAGTCGGCGCGGGCATATACGTGCTGGTTGGCGAAGTCATCTCCCGCTCGGGGCCGCACGCACCCTTGGCCTTTCTGATCGCCGGTTTGGTGATGTTGTTTCCAGCTGCGGTTTTTGCAGAGCTCACGGGCCGGTATCCCTTTGCAGCGGCCGAAGCGCATTTCGTCGAGGCGGGTTTTAATTCGAAACGGCTGTTCCTGCTCGTTGGCCTTGCGGTCGCATCGGTCGGAATCATTTCATCGGCGGCCATTGCGCACGGGGCCGTGGGTTACCTGCAGCAACTGATCGACCTGCCCCGACCAGCCCTTCTGGTCGCCGTCATTCTGGCAACGGGACTGGTGTCTGCATTCGGCATCCGTGAGTCGATCGCCTTTGCAGCCGTCCTGACTCTGGTCGAAGTGGGCGGGCTTGCCGCCATCGTCATCGGCGCTGCGATATCAGGCGCAGATATGACCGGACAAGCGGTCGAGATGGTGCCAACAACCCTGTCGCCCGTTATCTGGACCGGGATCGCGGCCTCCAGTCTGCTGGCTTTTTTTGCCTTTGTCGGCTTCGAGGACATTCCCTCGATCGCCGAGGAATCAGTCGATCCGCAAAAGACGCTGGCGCGCGGCATCTTCATCACACTCGTCCTGACACTCGTTGTCTATATTCTCGTAGTCGTGGCCGCTCTCGCCGTTGTACCAGCCGCGGATATTGCTGCCAGCGAAGCGCCATTGGCACTGGTTTTCGGCGCGACCACGGGGCTGTCGCCCCTGTCGATCACGCTGATCGCTATTGTTGCAACGGTCAACGGCATCATCGTCCAACTCATCATGGCTGCCCGTGTGCTTTACGGACTGGCCAATCGCGGCTCTCTGCCAAGTTTCCTCGCCGTCGTGAACAAGCGCAGCCACTCTCCCGTCATAGCGGCAGCGATCTCGACAAGCATCGTTCTGGTTCTGGCGCTGGCATTTCCGATCACCCGTCTGGCCGAGTGGACCTCGGCGATTACGTTGATCATCTTCATGACGGTGTGAAATATGCAAAACCACCGATAGAGTCGAGTTGGTTATTCTTCTCAAGGTTTTCAGAAATCGTTATTAAATCAATTGGCTGACCAAGCTCAACGAGTTTAGTCATGGCTTCAAAGATCAGCTTATGCGTGCGGGTGTAAAAGTCTTGAGCAACTACCAGCTCTGCTACGCGGTCAAATGCTTGGTTATCTAACATCAGACCACCCAAAACAGACTGCTCTGCTTCAAATGAATGTGAAGGAACTTTTAGTGTATCGACTTGTTGATCAGGTTTGGCCATATTACGACAAAAACAAATGAGTGGATTTGTTATTGTAACCCTAAATCAAAAAAAACTGAATGCTGATTAGTTGTCTAAAGCTATGCAAGGAAAAGGAACAACCTGTTCACACAGGTCGCTCCGCTCGTTTAATTCTTTTTCAGAGCAATACGTCCACTTACCGTATCAATTTCAACGTCTGCATCTCCGCCTGAAATACTAAACTCTAGCTCACGAGAAGGACCATACTTCGCTTTTTTAACTTTGTCTCCGCTTAGCTCATTAATGATTTTTCCACCAGCATGAGCATCAATATCAAATCGCGCCGAAAGATCTCTCGGAAAATATAAATCAACATCGCCACTGACAGACTCAAGATTCATCCTTGCATTTGGTAATAGTTTCTTGGTTCGGATTTCAATTTCCCCATTTACCGTATTCAACCTAAGCTCTTGCAACTCAGCGATTTCAAATTCGACCTCTCCATTGACATTTTCTAGCCGGATCTCTTTGGCTGAGGTGTTGCTCTCTATAGATCCATTTACAGCTGTAAAGCGCAGCTTTCCCGCTGAGCCCACATCCTCTATATCACCGTTTACAGTCTCATAACGCACTCGGCCGCTTAAATCCTTGCCATCAATATTGCCATTAACGGTTTCTAACCTCACCTTACCTTCAATTTGGCTCGCTTTAATATCTCCATTGACCGTTTTAATAAACGCGCCAGCCAATAGCTGAGAGACTTCTATATCAACTTGGACTCCCTCGAACACCAACTCACTTTGCCGTGGCATGAAGATAGTTAATTCAGAACCCTCATGCTGACGGCCCCACCCTTTAACACGAGATGGCATCTCTACAATAAATTCTGTTTTGCTACCATTATTGACAAGTTTGAAGCCTTTAGCCGCTTCGTCTAGTTCTCCTTCAACTTTAAATTTGGCCTTGTCCCACGTTTTGATAACAACATTACCACGCTGGTTTTCGATAAATACTTTGCCATCTTGTTTAATATCAATCTCTTTATCGATTTTCTCGCCAGCCAATACTGCTGCGGGCAACAATGCCAAACTCAATATAATCGCTTTCATCCTACTTCTCCTAAATCTGTTGCCAACGGGGTTGATGCACCCGGTTAATTAAATCCAATTGCTGCTGATAAACTTGTGCCAACATTGCGAATTACGTCTATTCATGAGGTAGCTTTTGTAGCCAAGGTCGAGCACGACGGATTCGTGGAGACCGGCGGATGGGTCTTGCAGATGCGGGGTAAACGGGGAACGTACCGACGCTCGATCGAGCCTGCCATGAGCGTGACAGGTACAAGCTTGGTTGTGGAACGTTCCCCGTCGGTGTGGTGCTTGGGTCACGTTTGGGAGGAAAGTGGATCCTGGTGAAAAGGAGTGAGGCTGTGTGTTTGTGGTGTGTAGACATGCACGATGGACCGTCGAACGCGCCCGAGTCTATAGGGTCGTGATCGGAGTGCAGATTGGCCTCTTTGGGGCTATCGCTAGCCCGGGATAGGAGGCGTTCTATTCTGTGGCGTTGATGGGGCATTCGTGGTGCGATGCCCCAAAAGCTGTAAGAGTGCCAAGTCGTTCTTGCCGCCGAATCTGAGGTTTTTTGCGGAGAATCGTAGGTTTCGACGGAGCGATTGTTCCCAAGACGGTTCCGGTATGTACCGGGCTTGGAACGGTGTACTGAAATTGGAACGGCGCGCTACCGCGTGTTCCGAATGAGCCGATCGACTTCTTCTAAGAGGTCTTCCACTCGAAAGGGTTTGCTGAGTTCGGCGCACTGCGGCATAGAGGCTTTGGAGGCGGGTGCCGTGAGTTCTCCTGAAATGAGTAGAGTGGCGATCTGAGGATGCCGCTCGCGGATCTCTTGCATGCATTGCCGGCCTGAGATCATGGGCATGTCTT
Organism: Alatinidae sp. Z8VKAUB7J3; assembly: GCA_010016025.2. Taxonomy (NCBI): domain Eukaryota; kingdom Metazoa; phylum Cnidaria; class Cubozoa; order Carybdeida; family Alatinidae; species Alatinidae sp. Z8VKAUB7J3. The sequence continues at coordinate 69,013,030 of JAAAKM020073195.1, read as the reverse complement.
CGTCGAGGACGACGAGTTGGAAATCGTTGGCGGCTTCTTCTAGCTTTGACAGGGCTTCGGCTCCGGTCCTCACGGCTACGGGTTGGTAGCCTGATGCCTCCAAGGTCGAGAGAAGCATCTCTCGGATGGCTTGCTCGTCATCCGCGACCAGGATCCCTTCGCCGCGGCCCATGGGTGC